>JAJNNQ010000004.1:21115000-21270842 GCA_027886175.1 Phylloscopus collybita | reverse complement strand
CCTGAGACATCATTTATAATTAGTTTTCACTAATAATTTTGATTAATCTTTGCCACTTTGCTCTGCACCTTCAAGGTGCCCCCTTGGCAGCTGTTGGGGAACCTTCTCCTTTGCCATTAGAGCAGGAGAGACCTTGGTTAGAGCACCACTAACAAGGGCATCAGCTTCTAGGGTGTTTGACAGTGAGATTTGCACAAAATTAATCCTTAGAGGAATATTTCCCTCCAGAACAACCTTCCTCCACCCCCAAAAGTTTTCCAAATACTCCCACTGGCAGATGGTGCAAACACAGGCAGGTCCACAGGCGGGGGAATTGTTCATCACCCGCTCGTGCTGAGGGTTTTGAAACTTGTCACCAAGACCAGGAATGAAATTTGCCCTACTTGGGAATCATTTTCCAGCTCTTTCTTACCTGAATTGGAAGGTGACAGTAGTTTCTAGGTTAGGAAAGGGAATTCTAGGTAACTTGTGTGGGCTCTGGAAGATCCAAGACGAGGGAATAGGAGAGCAGTGGAAACAGGGATACAAGCAGTGCTAATCCTTTTTTCAGAGCTATGTATAAAATGATGGATCTGTTCTGCTGCTTGAGGGACATAAATATCAGTTATTAAGACAATCAGGGTTTGTTCTTTGCAATTACTTTTTAATAGAAACATGAATCTCAGCTAAAGCTAGATTTATGCTCACACTTGCCTAACCCAGTGTCAGGATCTTTGATCCCAAATTATTTATAAAGTGGGGAAATCTCTCCTGTAGGGGTGTTTCTGCTTCAAATGTGCAATAGGTCCTTCCCAAAGGCCTTTGTACCTTTATTGCACAAAATAATCTGCTGCTGAAATGGATTTATAGGTGCAACATACAGTTATTACAAAACCAGTAGCAATAAAACTTAAAGGTTTAGGGCAAAAATTGAATAAAAACATCATTTCCAGTTTGAGCAGTGAAACTGAGACAGTGGGATCCCAACAGGAGGATTTGGGCAAACACTCTTCCAGTGGGAAACACCCACTGCCACCTTTTGTAGTGAAGGGTGGTGAAAGCCCAGAGGCAGAAACAGATTACTGGGAAAATTCCCACAACCAGGGGCTGCAGGGAGCATCCTCATCCTGTCCATCCTGCTGCCCCAGCAGCTCCAGCTTCCCCCTTTCTTCATGGATCTACATGTCAGACCCCAGGGCTTCTCAAGAGTCTGGTGGGATTTTACTGTGGGATTTTTCCTCCTTTTTTTTTTTTCTTTTATTTTAATTTTTGCAGTCATTCGTTGTCTCTCCTCCCCATCCTGTCTTGAAGCATCACAAGAGATCCCACTTGCTTCTCTTCTAATGAGAAATGATCTCTGAGTTAATTCAGCCATATATTTGGGGGGTGGGAAAGCCAGAGCTCACTGGGGAATGGGGGTTTCAGGTTGTCCAGAGTAAGGACTCCATGAGGGAAGTGACCCCAGTCCGTCCCAAGCCTCTTGTGCACTCAAACAGCTTCTGGTTTTAACCAAAAAACCTGATTCACTCCTTTAATGAGTCTTTCAGAGTGCCAAAAGGCAGGTGAAGGCAAACTGGCTTTCTTAGGGAAAGGTTTAATTTGGGCAGGGGAATACAGGGATAATAAATTAATGTTTCTCTCTGAATGGAGCACGTGCAGGTTCGGTTCCAGGAAGCAGAAATCACTTTGCACACTAAAAGCAGCTGCAATCTTTTGAAATTCATATCCAGAAAATCATTTTGAATCGTTTAGGTCCTTTGACATCAACTTACAATTAATTTTTAAGTAAATTGAGTGTAGGTTTCATTTACAAGGCCAAGCTGCCTGCAGCTCCCAGCCCCGCTCAAGTGGGAGGAAAACCAACCTTCCACTGGTGTCAACTGGAATTTAAAGGAATTGGGACTCTGAATGCTCACTGTGCTCCAGAGTGCTGCTCAGGATCCATGAATCCCTTCTCTTTGAGGAGAAAAGCTGTCTGAATGTCACTCACACTGCCCTTTATTTTTATCCATTAGACAAACAAAATGAATGATCACATTTATGTGGAAAAAAAAAAAAAAAAGCCGACCCCACGGGCTATATGGCGTGAAAAGAACTCTTTCTGCCCAGCAAGATAATGCTTGAAAAGGTGAATGAAAAGATTTCAGCAAAGAGGAAAATGTCCCTGTAGGACCCTTCCTAATTCTGAGCTCTTCAGCAACGTCAGCCTCACTAATCCATACCTAGCTGTGAGTTCAAATGAAAAATTCATTAACTTTGTGTCCTTTAATTTATTAGGTGTAGCAACACTCCTCATCAGGGGAAGGGCTGAAAGGAGGGGACAATCAGGGCGCTTTTATTCCCTTGGCAAGCCCACGGGCTCACAAAGGCAGAGGGACCCGTTTGGGAGAAATTACCCTCCCTAATTAGGAGTGCTGCCGCTGGCTCTCGCCGGGGCCGAGCAAAGGGAAAATGGAAAATCTGCCATCAAAGACCTGCAGCAGCCGTGGCCACAGCCACGGCAGGGACAGGCAGGGCTGGAGCCCCCTCGGCGACCAGCTCATCCCCCGGCGGTGCAGGAAGAGGGAAGGGGAACAGGGGAGTCTGTTTTACAGAGAATCAAAACTGAAAGGTAGGTTTTCTGCACCAGGGCAGGGCTGGGTGCTGATTCACACCCCCTGCACTCCCTGCTGATCCATCCTATCCCTGTGCTATGGCAAATTGGAGAGGCTTTTCCCAGCAAACTGCCCTGGGTTGAGATGCAGGGAGTGAGAACAGGAAATACAGAGGATATTGAGTGATCACATCCACAGTGGAACCTGGGATAACAACCATGCTCAGACTGATAGGATTTGGTTTCATTCCCAGTAACACAATATTTTGTCCTTACGTGACCCTCCCCGGTGTTCCTTCCCTCCCTCTTTGGAAAGGAATAAATAATTATCCTTATTTTCTGCCAGGAAACACAGATAGTGAGTGGGGTGAGATGGACAGCAGCCAGGCCAGTGCCAGCAGCAGAGCCGGGGGCCCAGGCCCCATTAACATTAATGCTTAATTAGTGTTTTGCATTTTCCCAGCAAAATGTAAACATGTATCTGCACCAGCCAGCGCCAGCTGTGATGGAGGGAGTGATGTTATCCAACAGCAATTTCCTCTCCTTTCAGAGGGGCATCTCCAGTAGGTAAGACCACAAAGCAGCATCTGAATGGTGACACCTCGTATTGTGCCCTACAAAGGACACATTTGGGTCACATCACCAGTTTTGAGGTAGGACCAGCAAATATTTGGGCTGATGAGAAAGGGTAAGTAGCAGGAAAACAAAACAAAACAAAACAAAAAATCCAAAAAAACCCAGCCCCTTTGAGGATGCTGCAGCAGTCATCTATGATTTCAATTATGGAATTACAAACTGCCTTGATAGCCATATGGATATAGGCTTAAAGCCAGAAATTATTGTTCCCCAAATTAATTGCTGTTTGCAACAGCAGAAAACTCTGAACAGCTGTAAAAAATGCTCACAATGAAATCCGAGTGTAGTGGAGGTTAATCCACATTGAAATTTCTTTACTGATATTGAAATGAAGTTCAGCTGAGCCAGAAGCTGATAAAATCAGCTTCTCTTGCTCACAAAGATGACAGGGATGCTCTGGCTGTTGGCCCTTCACCCCTCCAAAGTGATGCCCAGCTTACCCAGACACGGAACCTGTCCCCCTGTCACCACTTGTACCTTCCTGAGGCTGCTTCCCAATGTCTCCTTCCTCATGGTCCAAACTCTCCCACTCCAGGGATCCCATAGACAAACAGCTGGAGGAGAAAATCACACAGATGAGGATTTTCTGCCACAATTACTGAAAAACAGGTCCACAAATACTCTCTGTCACTGATATTTCTAAAACTTGTGTCACAGGGGTGTTGGGACAGAAGATGTTTGTGGTTCCATGGGGAATGGATATGATAGGGACAGGAAACTTCATGTCTAGCTGTCATCAAGGGCTTTTTCCAATATTGGAAGTTAGGGCACTGAAACATCACCTCCTCTACACCCTGAGAGTCACATTTGGTCTCCCTCCTCCTTTGGAATACTCCTGGGAAGAAGCCTTAGGGGCTGAGGAAGGTGAGAAATTTCTGGGGCAGTGGAGCTGAAACAAGATGGTTTTCCTGGAGGGAGGTGCACAGGCACCCATTTCCCACTCAGTCACTCTCAGCAGCCACTTGCCACGCTGAAAATCCAATGCAAAGGTTGATTTTGTGCCATGAACTGAGTCCCTCTGGAAGGGTGAAAAACCACTGAGGAGAGCAACCACAATCAGTGCGAAAACCAACATAACTGTAAACCAGGCACAAATGGCCACCACTTCTGTAAGCATAGGGGAGGTATGCAGGGTGTTAAGGCAGTTATTAAGAAGGAAGGAAGACTTTAAAAATGTGTGAAATTATCCCTGAGGTTGAAGACAACTCTCCCAAAGTGTTTCCTAAGAGGTGCATAACTTAAAACTGCTCTGTTTACCCAGCAAGGACAAGAGCTCAGGTGAGCAGCACAGAGCTGGCAGGACATCACAATTTTTCCTAAGAGCGGTAAATAACACACCTGTGTTATCATAGCTTTATTCTCTCTTATTTTGTGGCAGAGATCAAGTTTTGGTGCTGTGACAAGGAAAAGAGCACCCGAACATGAACAGCATCACTGCGGCTTAGTCAGTTGTAGGGACTTCTCTTCAAATGCAGTCACAGGTATAATTATGTAGAGGAATTCATCGTGCCATTATGAACTTGCTGATCACCCACAGCCCCCAGGCTAGCCCCTAACTCCTGAATCAGGACATGAGAGAGGGTGAAGGTGCAGGACTGTCCCCTGCAGTGAGATCAGCGTTACCAGACCCATCTGCAGCTCGGTGCCACAGTTCTCAGTGAAGCACAAACTACAGGAATTGCTGTACAAATACACCATTACAATTTTTCAGGATGCACTTGTGTTTGTTTTTTTGTTGTTGTTGTTTCTTGCGGTGTTTTGTTTGTTTGTTTTGTTGGGTTTTTTGTTTGGTTTTTTGTGTTTTTTATATGGGCCTTTTTTGTTTTTGTTTTGTTGTGGGTTTTTTTTGTTTGTTTTGTTTTGTTTGTTTTGTTTTGTTGTTGGGGGTTTTTTTAAGCTTAAGTAGGAATTAAGCTCTATGATTTTCCTCCATGCAGGGATGACTTCAGCACAGGTGTCATCTCTCCCCAAGGCACCAGAATGACCAGACTGACCTCAAAGTGCGACACAGAAAATTACAAACCACACATGCACACAAAAGGAAATTCAGCCTGGAAGGGCAAAACAATGAGCAAATATTGCTGTCCAAATAGAACTCTTTTTGCAGTGCCCCCCAGCCCTGCCGGTGATCAGTGCATCCCCCAAAGGGGGTCTCACCTGGGGGAGTTGCAGGTGACACCCACAGGCACAGCTACATAACCTGGATTCTCCCAGTAGTTCCCAGTCCTTGGGAAGGAGCAGCCTGGAGTGACAGCAGGGAGGTGCAGCAGGAAGCCTCTCTTTGTGTGCCACACCAGGCTGGGCTGCAGCATGTGAGGGCACAAAGGGTGGAAGTTATTTATTATGAAATAAACTTTGCAAAGGCTTAGCGAGACACCTTTGATGTTTCCAGAGAGCCCATCTGAGCTCAGTTTTGGAATAAAGTAGCCAGCTCAATGATATCTTAATTTCTTGAAGACAGTTGTTCAGTCTCTTTTCTATACTGTATGTTCCACATTAAGTCATTATCTATGCTGTTCACTCCATTAATTCTGCTAGTTTTATTAGCAAAGTTCTGCTGCCTGGTCCTGTAGCAGTGACAAGCATTTCTAAAAGCTAATCTGACAGATAATGACTCCATTAAGTGTTGAATACTAATTGGTTTACATCAGGGGCCTGAAATTAATTGATGTAAATAAATTAGCACCTGAGCATGCATCACCCCAGCTTTGGATTTTCCTAAATACCAATGATTTTTAAAGCTTGTATCTTCAGCAAAACGCAGTGGAATATAAACAGACAGGATGAGTAATTAAAATGTGGCAACAAAATAGGACTATCAAGATGAGCTTAACAAAGATTGTTTACCTATTGATGGAAAGGGTAGTGCCTGCCTGTACAGTCTGTTTACACTGCTCTGACTCCTAGAAAAGATACTTTTCTGACAGCTTCCCAAAGATATAATTATCATTTCTATGATAACAGTGACACTGACCCCCACACCATTACTAAGATTTAGTAAAGTTCTGTGATACGCAGGGAACGTGTCCTATTAATCACAACAAACACCTGCCCCTCCCCTGTAAAAGTCAAGGCTTCAATTATTAAATCAAGGAATTAATAAAAGTTATTTTGCTTTAAAAGGATGAAACCTCATTATAGTGGTGATTTGTCATTGGAATGACACAAATAATGACTGATTCCTAAATCACTGGGAGAGTGAGAGGGAGCCTGGGCTCCTTGGGCATATCAAGAGCAGTCCATAGGTTAGAAGACACAAACAAATGTGGTTTATTTTTGTATACAGATTTACTGTGTTCACTTGCACCTTTATAAGCAAAATAAAATCTAATATAAGGCAAAAAAAAAAAAAAAAAAAAAAAAAAAAAAAAAAAAAAAGAGAATTCACATGCTTTGGGAAAGTGGATGTCATTTGGAAGAGTGAAGGAAACTCAGCCCAGGCCAGTATGGAATCACAGAATTTTTGGGTTGGAAAAGCCCTCTGAGCTCATCCAGTCAAATCATTAATCCAGCACTGCCAGGGCCACCACTGACCACGTCCCCAAGGGCCACATGCAGATGGCTTTGAATCCCTCCAGGGATGGGGACTCCACCACTGCCCTGGGCAGCTGTGCCAGGCTGCACAGCCCTTTCCATGGAGATTGTCTGGACAATGTGAGGAACCTTTGGGCATGAGCTCCATCTCCACCAGGGAACTCCCCTGAATCTCTGCAGAGCTGCTAGAAAGCTTTGAGAAAGCCAACCAAAAACACACCCATTAACTCCAGTCTGCTTTGGATCAACTTCCTAAGTCATCCCATGGGTTTCGGGTCAGAAACCATGGGATGGTTTCTGCATGCACTGAAGAACCCTTTGTTTGACAGAACTATCATCACTGTGAAAACACTGGATGACTTAAAGTTATCCTGCAAAGAACAAGACCAAAATTCCTTCCCAAATACCCCACCTATCCCTGCCCTCTGGCAGTGGGAAGCCATTCTCTGTATCCTGTCCCTCCATCGCTTGTCCAAAGTCCCTGCCCAGCTCTCCTGGAGCCCCTTTAGGCACTGGGAGGGCTCTGGGGTCTAACACCAGGTATAATTCCCTGAATGAACACGGAAGGAGCTGTGACAGTCTCGGGGGAGGGGGGGATGCTGCTGTCCCCTCCTGCGTGTCCTCGGAGGGCCCAGGCTCCCATGCTGGTGCTGGATCCATCCCCGCCTGCTTGGAACCTGCAGCAGCCGGGTTTGTCATTCCTGCTGTGCTCCTTTCAGGGTCTGCTTTGATCCAACGCCAAGCACCAGCCCGTGGCAAATGGGCAGCCCCAGCTCTGTAAACAGCAACTCGAGTGCTCCTCTCCTCTCCTCTCCTCTCCTCTCCTCTCCTCTCCTCTCCTCTCCTCTCCTCTCCTCTCCTCTCCTCTCCTCTCCTCTCCTCTCCTCTCCTCTCCTCTCCTCTCCTCTCCTCTCCTCTCCTCTCCTCTCCTCTCCTCTCCTCTCCTCTCCTCTCCTCTCCTCTCCTCTCCTCTCCTCTCCTCAATGGCTCATCCCACCTTTCAGGGGACCTGTAGCTCCTCGGTGAGTCGTTCATCACCACCAAATCTGGCTCTGATTTCAAGTCCATCAGCTGCCATTCAGCCCTGCACCACCTCAGAATTCCCACGTGGACAAAGCTGCTCCACCCAGGAGCCTCCAGGCCGTGTCCTACACCAGTGAACCATTTCTGGCATTTCTTGCCTCACAAGCTGGGGATTTGGGGGGGCAGCTGGCTGACAGACAGGAGTCCCCTGAACATTCCTCACATGCCCCCAAAGCTGAACTGCTGTGAACAGTGGAGGGAGGTCCCCTGGAAAGCAGCTGTGATGGAACCAGTCATTCCTTGGCTCCAACACACCTGAGGTTCCTCCCAGAGCTGTCAGCCAGCTTCAGTAACGAAGGTAAAAGGCAGAAAGTATTAATAACTGGGAAGAGATACAGGAATGAGCAAACCCTTTGCCACTTATGGAGCAAAATACAGCTCCAAGCTATTAAACATTTTAAACATTTTAAAGTTCTTAAACTTTGCCTTAAGCTACATAAGAAGTCAGAAGGAATCCAGTAATTCCTGGACACAGCCTTCCTTTGAAAGCTTTCACCCAAAGAGTGTGGAAAACTGTGCAAAGCATCAGCTCTGGAGAAACTTCAGCCGACACCCATCATCATTCAGGTACTGGGTCCAAAGGGGTTAACACCACTCAAAATCCCAGATTGGTTAGTCTTGGGAGGACCTTAAAGCGATCCCATCCCACCCCCTGCCATGGGCAGGGACACCTTCCACTGTCCCAGGCTGCTCCAAGCCCTGTCCAGCCTGGCCTTGGATACTTCCAGGGGTTTAAATGGATAAAAAGCTTTTCCCCCTATAAAAAAACCCAGCAGAGTCCCTCAAACCTAAGGCAATGTCCTCGAGGCTCTGTGTGGGTGTGGAGAGGTTTTGGTGTGGTCCATCCTCTTTCCCATCTTCCAACCACTTCTGGAGCAGCTTCTCTCTGACCTCACCTGTGCAAGCATTTTGATTCAGCCACAACCAGAAGCACTGGAAAACCATCAGGAGTTAACCAGGGAAAATTAATTACAGGAATAAAACTTCCTTGAGTGTCCTCATCAGTGTTTAAGTATAATGACTATTTATTAGTGAGGGTAATGGACAACAGAGCTGAAAGGGTGCAGGTTTCCAGTAGTCACCATGCATATGCTTAATGAGAATTCAAAAGACATAATGAATTAGGATTCCCCTGTTGGGCACTGAGTATTTCTTCATTAAATTCTAATGAACTGGGAAGAGTATCAGGTTTGCTCATGCAGTGTAATTTCCCCCCTTTTTATGGTTATGTTTACATGCATTTAGTTAATCCTCATCATCCTTATGACAAAGAAGTGCTGAAAAAACAAGTTTGTTGGGAATGGAAGGAAGATAAATATTCAGAGACAGAAGAGTCAGCAGCACAGATTGTGTGGAATAATAGAATTTGTGCTGTACCCCACAGAACCCATAGCTCCCCAACCAGACATTGCTTTTTTCTTTGGGAATTGTGGGATAAGATGAAATCTCATTTGGTAATAAGATTATGGCAAATGATGATGTGGTTTCATGGATGACCACCTTTAGGAAAAGAAAGAACTCATTCCTAAAAACACACCCAGCACATGAGAGGGGTCAGTGCAGATAAATCCAAATTGCTAATCACAGAACTGATGGCAAAAACAGCTCAGGAAAAAAAAAAAAATCCATTTCAATGAATGACTGCTTCAAATGTGACCATGCTGTCCCCACAACAGTGCCCTGGACAAGAGGTGGCTGGGCTGTGCACACCTGCACCAGCCAGCCCAGAAAAACAAATCCCAGGAGTCTGAGGTGTTGTGAACTCTTCTGAAGAGCATCAAGATGAGCTCCTGTGGCTTTGGAAGCTGCTATCTCCACAGCTCCTGTAAGTGAGTTCCTACAAGTAATTTCCTTCAAGTATGTGGTTGTTACAGAGCAAGAAGCATAAAACCAATAATCTCTGCTGGCACTAAGTCAAAAAATATTTTCAAAAGGGTAAGAGGGTTTGAAAGAGAGGATGAAAGCATCTGCAGTAATCCCACAGCGTCTTCGTGGTTTTCCAGAATCATGGCAAAAAAAACCTGGAAATCCATCTGCAAGCCACTTGTGGTCCCTGTACCCCTGCTGGGGTCAGAGCCGCCTCCCCACCCGACCCCGGAGCCAGGGAGCTGCCCCAGCCCTGCCCCTCCTGGTGGCAGCAGCTGAGGCGACAGTGGCACCTCGTGGGGAACGAGGTCCCCGTGTGGTGGCACCGCCCCTGCAGACCCCAGCGTGTCCCCTCCCACGTCGAAATCCGGGGGATTAGAACTCTTCATTTCCTCCCTGCCTGGTGGCAAGACTAGCAAAGCAATTAGGCTGCTATGGCAATTTTATGGTGCTTAGAAAATTAATTAGCCACTTATTAATTAAAAATTTGTCATTAATAT
The DNA here is from genome assembly GCA_027886175.1 of Phylloscopus collybita. Lineage (NCBI taxonomy): Eukaryota > Metazoa > Chordata > Aves > Passeriformes > Phylloscopidae > Phylloscopus > Phylloscopus collybita. The sequence continues at coordinate 21,260,651 of JAJNNQ010000004.1, read as the reverse complement.
TATTATTATTATTATTATCTTTTCTTTTAAATCCTGCTCGATGTTGGGGTTTTTTTCTGTTTTGTTCTGTTTTGTTTTTGTGGGTTTTTTTTTTTTTTCTTCTCTTCCTTTGTATTTCTTGTTTGCTTCCCAGGATGGACACGTCCCATCCCAGCTCTCCAGCCACAGGGAGGCCCTGGATGGGGAGCTTGGCTATTCAGGATGAGCCTGGGGTCAATGTCCAAAGAGTGGGCACAGCCCTGGCAGGGCAGGTGCAGGACTTACCAGGGAAAGTAACTTGAAATTAATATAATAAATATCATATCATATCATATCATATCATATCATATCATATCATATCATATATAACATAACATAATGTTATATATATAATATATTATATAATAATACAATAATTATATAATATATATAATAATATAATATAAATAAAGTAATTTATGCAAAGTTACCACCTTTGCATAAGTCAGTGTTTAGGTTAAAGGACAAATCCTCTTTTTTTGGGTTGGTTTTGGTTTTTTTTTTTTTTTTTCAGAAACCTGGGATGTCTCCTTTTTTTAAGCAGAGGATGCAGATGAAGCCTGATGATCTGGAATCTTCTGGAAGAGGCAGTTCCTGGAGGATAATGTCATTCAGGGGTTGGAAGCCACAGCACTTGTTCTGTGTGGACACCGGCCAGGGACTCTTCTGTTGTTGCTGCTTTTTGTTTGCTTGTTTGTTTTTTAGCTCCACATTGGGAATAATCTCCAAGAGACTGTTTCATAAAATTTTACATTAATTTAAGACCAAAGTGTGTTTTATTTGTACCCTTGCCAGGATTTTGAAGTCTCCCTCCCAGGCTCCTGTCCTCTGTTAAAGCATCTCCAGAGACTCCTTTGATGCTCCTAGCATGAGAGATCCCACCACCCCACAACGCCAGAGATTGTCGGAGTTGGAAACTTTCCCAGAACAAGTTTGTTGGTAAAAGGGCTCTATTTGTGATGAAATATGGCTCAGTCCACGGGGTCTTACCTTCAGTGCTCTCACTCTGTTGTCTCAGACGACGTTAAGCAGCATCACACTTGACATGCTCCTCTCTCCTGTAAGAGACACCAAAGAACTTTATTATTGTCAATAAAATTCCTACTGGGGCTCAGCGTGGCTTTGCCTGCTTTGTCCTCAGCTCTCCTGGAGTTTTACAGCCCACATTTAAGGCCAGGTGGTGCCATGGACACGCCTTGGGGGGCATGGCCTGGTGATGCCCTGTGGTGGCTCTGGAGCAGCTCCTGCCCTGCACAGGTGAGGACACCACCTGAAGGGAAGCAGCAGCAGCACCGTGGCTCTGGCAGTAACAATCCCTGGGCATGGAGTGCCAACCACGGGCTGGGCTCCCCCCAGCAGGTCAGGGAGGGGATTCTGCCCTGATCAGGTGAGATCCTGGCTAGGGATCTCAACATAAAGGGTGTGGAGCTGCTGGAGTGAGTCCAACAGAGACCATGGGGCTGCTCTGGAGCCAGGCTGGGAGAGCTGGGGGTGCTCACTGGAGAGGAGAAGGCTCCAGACAGAGCTCAGAGCCCCTTCCAGGGCCTAAAGGGGCTCCAGGAGAGCTGGGGAGGGACTTGGGACAAGGGATGGAGGGGCAGGACACAGGGAATGGCTTCCCACTGCCAGAGAGCAGGGATGGGTTAGATTGGCCACAGCACTGCGTGGTGGGGCCAGAGCCACTCCTGGGTCTGTGGAAAAGCCAAGAGGAGCAGAGCTGTCTGAGGGGCAGGGGGGTGTGCAGGGTCTGTTTTGGGGCTGTGTTGGGGGGCAGGGGGTTGAAGGAGGGAGAAGGTGTTCAGGACCAGTGCTGAGGTCAGAGCTGAGGTGCAGGATCGGTGCTGGGAAATAGGGCACTTTCGGGGTGCAGGATCAGTATCATGAGTGCAGACTGGGTGCTGTGGGTGCAGGATTGGCGTTGGGTACAGGGAGGTTCCGGGGTGCAGGATTGGTGCTGTATTCAGGGCAGTTTTGGGGGGTTCAGGGCAGTTTTTTGTGTGCAGGGCACAGACTGGTGCTGTGTTCAGGGCAGTTTTTGGGTGCTGGGCAGTTTTGGGGTGCATGGCACAGACCGGTGCTGTGTTCAGGGCAGTTTTTGGGGCGCAGGGCAGTTTTTGGTGTGCAGGGCACAGACCGGTGCTGTGTTCAGGGCAGTTTTTGGGGCGCAGGGCAGTTTTTGGTGTGCAGGGCACAGACCGGTGCTGTGTTCAGGGCAGTTTTTGGGTGCTGGGCAGTTTTTTGGGGGCTGGGTCAGGCGCCGTGCGCGGAGCATCGCCCCGGCCCCGGTGGAGCAGCGCCATCTGCAGGCGCTCCCGAGCACTGCACAGCGCGCTCCCGCTGCCCTCGGCGCCGCTCTCCCTGCAGTAACAGCGTCCTTCTATCCTGTCCTGCATCCTTCTATCCTGTCCTGCACCCTTCTGCATCCTTCTGCCCTGTCCTGCATCCTTCTGCATCCTTCTGCATCCTTCTGCCCCGTCCTGCATCCTTCTGTCCTGTCCTGCATCCTTCTATCCTGTCCTGCGCCCTTCTGCATCCTTCTGCCCTGTCCTGCATCCTTCTGCATCCTTCTGCCCCGTCCTGCATCCTTCTGCCCTGTCCTGCATCCTTCTGCATCCTTCTGCATCCTTCTGTCCTGTCCTGCATCCTTCTATCCTGTCCTGCACCCTTCTGCATCCTTCTGCCCTGTCCTGCATCCTTCTGCATCCTTCTGCCCCGTCCTGCATCCTTCTGTCCTGTCCTGCATCCTTCTGCCCTGTGCCACATCCTTCTTTCATCCCAGGAGCCCCCTGGGGTGTTCCCCAGGCTGGGGGAACCTCCAGCCTACCTTTCCTGCCAGCCCTGGCCACCAATAACCCGGTGACAAAACTACTCTGGAAGCGTTTTCCCGGGATCTGAGGCTCTCCATGTTGGAGCCATCACACAGCTAAGGCTGATGAGCATGGAGCAGCCTCACACTGTGGCAGGGAAAAGGCATGAATTCAAACATTAAAACATCCTGCCTGGCAAAGTTGTGTTAAACCCGCCGGCATCTAGGTGCTGTGATGTCATAATCCAATGTTGTTGTGGGTAACATTTGATAAACTCCAGTCAGATGTCATTCTAAGGGTGAGTTAAGGGCTGCTAAAGCATTAGAGAATTCAACTTGCTGCTTACCAAAGTCACACTTCTAGCTGAAGCCACTCTAAAATAGTACTGTTGCCTCAAAAATCATTTGTCTCTGCAAGCAGTGACCTTTCTTTTCTATTAAAATCTCTTTTAAAGCTCCTAACCCACTTTTCTGCAAGTCCCAAGTGTCATTGTTCTTAAAAAACAGCCAAAACCTGCCCAAAAGCTCCTGCCTTCTCCCTTGGCTCTGGGTGGTGACTGACCAGTTTTACCCATTGCTCCCTTGTGTCAGGACTTTTCCACTCTGCATGGCCTAATAAATGAAATTTTTGGGTACAAGCTGAGCTGTGGGGGCCACAGCAGCTGTCCCTGGCCTGGTGACCACTGGAAATTCCTGGGGACAGCTCCAGTGCCAGGCTCACCCTGGAGGAATGTCCCAGCTGCCACCACCTTCCTCCTCCATGCTGCAATTCTGAATTGCACCAAAGGTAGTAATAAAATAAACCTTCCTGCCTCAGCAGAAAAGATTAAATTTGCCATTATTGCACCTTTGCACAAATCCTCCTGGAAGAGTGGGTTGCACTTGCGTGGAGGGGCTGTGCCACATATTGCACTGGTTAACACCAGTGTCTTTGGAGGTCATCAAACTCAGCAGTTAAAAAAAAAAAAATTAATCTGAGAATTTACAGCAGTTAAATACAGCTAAATAATTAATGATGAGGAAATTGAACTTCCCGTTGAGATTGGATTAGGAGCCAATGTGGGACACCACTGCTGTAGAGCATCTTTCCCTGGGGAACCTCCCAGCAAAAAATCAGCTCCTTTATTGCTTTCCATATCACTAATAAAATATGAAAGGAGAGAATACAATAATATTTTCATATCGTATTAATGACCTTCAGAATGCAATCAGATTTGCAGCTCTGGCAGAGCAATTTGCTAACATAATATAAAACTGTTAATATGATATGAAGGTCACTGAGACGGTACAAAAATTAGTGTAATGACAGCAACTAACCTGGGCCCTTCAGCAGCAGGAACAATTAACTTCCAACTTCATTTCTGCAACCTGCACCTCACACAGCAGGGGCTGCTGGATCCCCAGGCTGCTTCTTCACGGGCTTTGAGTTCACTTTTCTCCTTCTGCAGGGCTGGAAAAATACTTTTAAGAGGCCCTGCCATGCTAACCAAGTGCCTTGAGCTCCTTGGAAGGACATCACTGCAGCCATGTAAAGCAGGTTTCTAAAGGAGGTGGAAATCTCCAAAAGACCCAGTGAGAAAAGCTCAGATTCCAGGGGATTTATGAGAAATAAAAGAACAATAATATTTTTAATGGAACTGAGCATTTAAAAAGTGAAAATATTTCAAAATGATATTATTTTTCTCCTGACTAAAGCTGATATGTTTAGTTTTGGTAGTTTAAACATGAGAGCATCCAATAAAAAAGTACTAACAACTTCAAAATCAAGGATTGTTAAATTATTTAAAGGAAGGTCTTACTCTAAAGCAGGCAAACTTTGGTTTTCACCATTTAATGTTCCCGAGGTGCTACAGAGCATGGAGGATGGGGAGCATGTTAAAGTCATTCTTTAAGGATCCTCTAAAGAACTAGGTCTAGATAAAAGAGAGACTAAACTCTGCTCTTGATTCAGGGTAAACTTTTAAGTCTCTTATTCCAAGTTTGTCCATTTGGCTTCACCTTAAAAGCCACCAGTACTGGAGCAAAAACTCCAAATTTCTCTCTGAAATGTCCCACTGAATCCCAAAATGTTCCCTTATGGGAACACAGAATGGGGGAGAGGAATATAAAAATTGCATGAGGCTTCTCCTGTGTTGGGTCTGGCCCTCTTCCAGACCCTCCAAAGCTTTTCGCCTTCCTGGAGCTCCCCTAAATTTCAGCGCACACAATATCCTGCAACAAGGCACTTACAGCTTAACAACTTGTTCCATGAAAAACCATGTTGTTTCATCAACTTTGGATACTCTGGGTTGATTTGATGCCACTATAATGGACCTTCTCAAAAAATTTTGGGAGAACAAAAATAAAGTTATTCTTTCATCAATGAGAGTTTTGTCTAATTACACCACCATCACCATAACAAAGTGGTGATGGAAAAGTCCCTGTGAAATCTCTTCTGAACAGCAGGAGTGGGTCAGACCATGGCTTTGTTTCCATAAAAACAGCTTTTCTGCAGGGCTTCAACATCCTGAATGGCAAATACAGCAAGGAAGAGAGTGTGGGAAGCCACTCTCCAGCTGCACAGTGAGCAAGAGGGGAATCTCCTCCTGGAGGTCGTTTTACTGTCTGAGCCAAAGCCCCTTTATATGTATTTTATACAGGGATTGATTGGTATTTAATTAACCTCCACTTTATGCCATAGTCAATCTTTAATTAAATGCATCCTTAAGCGTAGAATTTAGAACATCACCAGAATGAGTTTAAGTGCAGGAAGGGATTTTATGTTTTTCCTCATAAACAAGAGACAAGGAAGGAAGGAAATTGCTGCTTGGAAGAAGGAGCCATTCCCCCAGAAGGAGACATCCCAATTTCCCACTGGGTGGGGATTTATGGAGGGGGAACCCAAAGCAGCAGCAAGGCTTGGAAGGAAGGAGACCCTCCCAGCTCCCCTGAGCTCTTTGGAGCCTCAATTCTTTGTGCAGCCTGTGAAGAACAAACTCCAGGAAAGAAACAAGTGGGGAAAAAAAACCAAAGGTATTATGGATGATTTTCTAATGCAAACAGAAGTGATTAATTTTAGTATCTTAAGTTGGTAAATACTGTTTAAATAAGGCCCAGCGGTGAAAAAAACCCCACATTATTTTATATGTTGCAACAAAAGCTTGTGTCTGCTTTCTCTGCAAAATTCTCAGCCTTCTCTACACAAAAATACTGAACATAACAAAGTTTAGAATCAGCTTCTTTTCTATTGCCTAGTGACACTCATCCTGCTCTGATTGCCCTGAGTGTAACCCCCACTCTGGTCACACCAGAGCCTGATTTTAAACAAATGGTGATGGCTCCGAATTTTCCTCTGAAATCTTGCCTTACATAGAGGTCAAGAATCACCATGCAGATTTTGAGTCATTATTAGCCAATTTTTCAATATCAAAGTGATGATTTAGGAGGAATTCACACTATGGATCACTCACATGAGTAAAAGATGTTCTTACCAAACAAGGCAATTTCGAACCAGGCGTAACCACTTCCGAAGAGGAAAAAAAATCCCTTTATCCCCCACAGAAAAGAATCTCCTCTACAGGGCAGTGTATGCCCTCTATTTTCATACAGATTTTCTTAAAAAAAAAACATTTCTCAAGCATCCCAGGGGCAACTGTTCAGGGTTTTCCTTGGCTGCAGCCTCCCATGGAAATCCAATGAGCCCCAGAGCCCTGCTGGGTTTCCCTGACAGCAGCGGGGCTCAGCACAGTGAGAACAAGCCCAGGCAATGCCCCTCTGCTTCAATCCCACTGACAAACAGCAAAATTAATGGGCACAAGCATAAAGACTGTCATCAAATTATCTGTTTTCTCACCTTGTTTGTTATCTGTATTCCTGTGATATGGAGAAATGAACTTTGCAGGTTAATCCTGTCATTTTAACAGCATTGGGAAGTGTTGGAAGGGACCTAAAACATCATCAAGTTCCAACTCCCTGACGTGGGCAGGGTCACCACAGTGTGTGGGTTTAAGATGCTGTCCTGCTTCAGAAAAAAAATTTTAAAAACCAAAACAAAACAACTTCTTTGGTGTTGTTGTTGACAAACCAGGAATTACTGAGTGCTGCCAAGTGACAAGAAGGAATTTCGATTACTGGAAGCACAAACTCCACACAGTGTCAGCCCACAGTTCTGTCTAGGGCAACACCATTTATTTTTATATGTGTTAAGAACAGGGAAAGGAGAGGAGGGAAGCAGAAAAGGGTAACTCCCAGCTCAAGGAGGGAGAATTTGGTTTTGACCAGTGTGGGATGGCAACGATCAGAAGTAAATGAAGAGATACTTACATTAGCATCAATCCCCAAGTTTCATCTCACCCAGAGCAAGTGACAGTGCACACCAGCCCAGATTTCATCTCCATTAGTGCAGAAGTGGCTTTGGGGCTGGTGGCCAAGTGTTTTGGTTGAGTTGGGACCTGGGCATTTCTCTCTGCACCCAAGAATTGCTCCCCAGAGGAGAGGCCCCCACACCAAGTTCTCATACGGAGGATTTGTAACCCTGTCTTTCTCCCAGAATTAAAGGCATATTTGTTTTGCTTCCAGAAAACCAATTACACACAAAGCTCACCTCTCCTGAATTAAAAATAAGAAGATTGAATATTTTCCTTGTAATATCCCAAAAGCTCAGACACCCCAGCTGACTTCCATATTTTATTTGAAAGGAAAAAGGAACCCACGTGTCCTGGCAGATCTGTGCTAAAATTGCACCTCATTGTGGCTCCAGATTGAGGGATTTTTCCAAGGAAAGGATCTCAAATGCAACCATTTCTTTTCAAAGCTGACAAATATTTCTATGGCTCCAGAGCTGCAGTGGTGGAAGGTCACAGGCTCTCTTCAGTCCCTTTGGGTCTCTTTTCCAAAGACAAAAGGTCTCACGGAGCAACTCAGCTTGGAGACAATGATCCATGAAGAGACTCATGGCTTTCCAAGAAAATAAAGTCTGTCTAAATCATTTTAGCAGGATAACGCCTTCTTCCTTCGTGGAAAAAACAAGTGCCTTTCACTGCCTGTCTTATCTTTGTTATTAAAAAAAAAACGCCTTTCATTCAACTTGTGGCACAATGATCTCGTCCTACCAGTGCTAGACATTCCCTCTGCCTGAGCCCATGTCTCCTAGCATTGGGTCTCCAGCATGAATAATTGCTCTGCACAGGCTGGCAGTGGGCAGGGAGCAGGTTTTCCTGACATCCCTACCACGGGCAGCCTTCCTTCATCCCGCTGGCCCCGTTCCCTCTGCAGGGCTGGCTGGGAAGGTGCAGAAGGAGCGAGCAGAGATCGACGCGGTGCCACATGATCCTGAAACAGGCACTTCTGCCAGCATCCCTCACTGATCCACAGTGAAGAGACTCCAAAATCCCCCCAGCTGCCCAAAATCTGGGCAGCACACAATGCTGCCCTTCCAACCTGTGTCTGCTTCCATAACTGGCAAAAACTGAGTGTGCCTGGACCACCCCCGGCTGTCGCCCTCGCTGGGGCTGCATCCAGCTCCTCCTCCACCCAAAAATGAACTCATGGATTCAGCTTCACGTCCCTCCTCCAAGATTAGCCAGAAAGAGAAGCCATTTTTGGCAGAGCAGGATGTGGAGGGGGGGGGGGGATGAAAATGCTGGTTAAAGACAATAAATAATGAAACCAACTCTTAGATAAGTTGTGGTGTGCTTACACAATTCCTGATATCCCTACAAAACAGTCCAGACAGAAACACTAACCTTTCTAAAGGACAATGGATTGTACTAACAAAGAGTGAGCAGGATCCTTGATATTCTGATGTTTGAAACATCCAGAGTGAAGAAAATTTCTCTATTTAAGTGTCAGTCTTAGTTCAGCCAGAAAATCGGCACTTGCCACAGAAAACACAACTCAACCTCACCTTTAGGATCAATCATCCTCCCTGCCCTTACAGCACATCATATGCAAGTCCCACACCATCCAGGCAGTAAAAAAAGAACCTTTTTTCCCCAATAAATCAGCAACCTGAGTGCCATCCTGGCCACCTTCAGCCCGAAATCGTTGCCAAATGAAAACTTTCTGCCTGCCTAAAACAGACATCCCAGGTGAGTGCCTGCCCCAGCCTTCATTCTCCATTTTTATGTTATATTCAGTAATTTGCTTTGTTTTCCTGATATTTAGGATGAAGTTATTACATTCCCAGCTATTTCCCCATAGACATTTTCTTAAATAGCTTACGTTGCAATAGTAATAATCCTTTGGATGGTCCAGCTGATTGTTCACCTGATTTCTTTTCACCGGGGTAGGGCTGTAAATTAGATCTCTCTTCTCCAAAGTTTTCTTGGATGAATGGTTTCATTAATAAGAAAAGAAACAGAAATCGATTCCAGCTTTCAAAAGGCTCCAAAGAAAAATAATTTCAAAGTAAAGAGAACTTGGGAAATTTCAAAGCCCAGAGAAGAAAAATTAGGACTTAATCAGTTTTCTATAAATCCCAGCTTAAAAAATAAGGGAGAAGTACAGCAGGGTAAAGAAACTTGACAAGAAATGCAAAAATTTCACAGGTAGACATTTTCTAGTGTTTCTTTCCTGATGATGTTTTTAGAATAACTTTATCCTCTAAGAATTTTTTTTTTTTTGTTCTTTTGTTTTAAATCTCCCTTTCTACTCTCCTCCAATTACTGAATTCCATCTGGCCTTTCATCCCTGAATCCCAAGTAATGTTTCTCCCCTGTGATCTCCCACTTTTGTCAAGCAAGCAGGGCACCCAGGTCACATCTCACCTTGTTGGTTCTCCAAGGTTTTGTGCCTTCTGCTGAGGAGGAACAGGGGCTTTGAGGTGTAAACCCAGCTCTGCTCAGAGGTTACTCCACGTTGAAGAGATGCTGGGATGTTCATACATATGTGCACTCCCAAAAAAAGGGAAATTTGGAAGGAATTTCTGTTTTGTTGACAGCTGACCAGGAGCTTCCTACAACAGGAGCTGCTGGAAAACACTTTTGCTGAACAGCCTCCAAAGTGTCACTGGCAGCAAATCATCCCCTTCTTAGCCCTGGATAATTTGTAAGGACGTTTGGAGGCTTGTGCTGGGGCATAAATCATTGGCAGCACACAACTGATTCATGGGGAATTTCACAGGGTTCACTCTCAACTCCAAACAATTACCACTGAGCTGATTTCAGAAAATGTCTCTTCCCTTGGGATGAAAGCATCTAAATCAAGCTCAGTTACGAGCCACAAAAAAATTAATGGCAGGTATTGCCATCGCACTGTGCAGGGAGCTGTGCACATAAATCCCAACTGGTGGAATTCTATGCATCTCCCAGTTTTAAAATTTATATTAAAGGCTCACCTAAAGTATGAAAACCACATTCTCACAATTTCATTTTCATTTAAAGAAACCCCAATATATTAAAATAATCAGAAAGTAATGGGCTTATAAAAACATGTACCTTTGATGTTGTACTATCCCAGGAAAAGCTTGGATGTATCAATTTTTAATAGTGTAAAGTGCTGCTCATCCAGGGAGTTGGGGTTCAGAGCAAGGTGTCTTCAGAGCATGTTTTTGTCACCACCTTGTCTAACGGACACAAAAAATGGATTGGAGACTCCTAGAAGGATTGGAGACTCATGGAAAAACATATGGCCACAGCAAAGGGAAAAATCTATTTGTGATTTAGTAAATTATTCCAGACTTCAATTGATCCACTTTGTGTTTTCTTCCTCTTTACTTTCCAGCAATTATGGGCATTTTTTTTAAATTAAATACAAAGGCCTCAGCACGTTTCAGAAAATTAATCACTTTTGGCATTTATTAGCTATTCATTTCTGTTTAAAACATGTTTTATAATTCATTAAAGTACCTCAAAAATTAAATTCTTTACAGCCGTAGGCCCAAATTATATTTAAGTAAGAAAATTAAGCACAGTATTAAATAGTGAAGAATTCTGAAATATTAATTTGGCCTGTAGCATTTCAAATGTTTATTTGCAATAATTAATTTGAAACCAAGTTTACATTGCCTTTGCCAGGAGTTTGCTGGGAACTTTGAGTTACGTTACTAATTTCCTCAAATCTGCCCTTATTGCCTCCCTGACAAGCACTGCCAGCTCATTTAAATTAATTTTTTCAGCTATTTTGGAGTTTGATCATTTTCCATGGGGCAGAGGGAATAATTTTCCAGTGGGCACAGCTCACTCTTCCTGGGCCGGTACAGGGGGAATTAGCAGCTGGAGCTGTTAATTAACTTGAGGTTCATTTTATGCTCCCTCCCTCTGCAGCAGGAGCCTGAGCAGCAGTAGGAAATCTCTTCTTTCAGGTTGGAAGGGTTTAAAACCCATTTAGGCCAATCCCCCTGCCACGAGCAGGAACACCTTCAGCTTGATCATAATGTGATTTTCTAACCTGGCAAAGCAATATCTTAACTAATTTTGGTTCCTAACTTACTATCAGAATTTAATGAGTTTTTCTATCAGATGCTGAACCCTGGATTATCAGAGCATTTTAAATTGCAATAAATTTCATAATGAAAAGAGTAGACATGCACAAAGTTCTGTTTACAAGCATACAGGTGTTTAAATCACCTTTCCTAGGATTTACTAGCTTTAAAAAAATCACTAAAAACATACAACCGGTCTCTATTTGGATCCAAAATATTTCTATTTACCTCAAAAATCTGCGTTTTGAAGATTTTGCCCTAGATCAGAAACTTCCAGATTCGGCTTGTGCTGCTGTTACCAAATCAGAAGTTTTTGTGCTTGGCTGCACCAATTCCAGCTACTCAGGAAGAGCAGAGGAGAAGATACAAGAGGGAAGTTCCACAACCAAGCACTGCCCAGACGTTTCCCTGGGGATCTGTGTGCTGCCCTGGCCCTGCCATGCTTCTCCCTCCTGGATGCAACAGCTCCCCGGGAAACAGCTCTGCCAGAGCTCCAGAAGAGTTCGGACAACGCTCCAGGGCACAGGGTGGGATTGTTTGGCTCTGTCCAGGGATAGGAGTTGGACTCAGAGATCCACGTGGATCCCTCCCAGTTCAGGATAATCTACGATTTCATTATTCCTGCTCCTCCTCCTTTCCCAGTATTGGGAAATCCTCGCCAAGGTGTGACCTCTGGATTGAGGGAGATGCTCCAAGGTTGGTCCTGCCGGTGCTGCCTCTCTGCCCCTCAGCCAAGAGCAGCAAGATCTGCTTCTGGAGCAGCAGATCTGAAGCTGTTCTATTAAATTCTTCGGGATATGGACATGCAGGGACCACACAACCACATCCCACGGGCAGGCAAACAAGAGAACCAGGAAAACAAAACATTCTCAAGAAGGAGAAAATAATGAAATAACAAAACACAAACTAATTCCAATAGCGCAATTGAACTGCAATTCCCGGCCGCGCATCCTTCAGCCGCGCTGACCCCTGGAGGGTTCCAGGAGGGATCAATCCCGGCGGGCAGGCTCGGGGGCGGCTTGCGGGGCGCTGCCTCCATCTCCTGGGTGCTGCGGGGAGCGCAGCGGCTGCGCCGGGGCAGCGGCGGCTCGGCGGGACCGCCCGGAGCGGGCAGGGCAAACACCGGGAATGCCGGCACCGCAAACACCGGGACTGCCCGGAGCGGGCACGGCAAACACCGGGAATGCCGGCACCGCAAACACCGGGACTGCCCGGAGCGGGCAGGGCAAACACCGGGAATGCCGGCACCGCAAACACCGGGACTGCCCGGAGCGGGCACGGCAAACACCGGGCACGGCAAACAAACACCGGGACTGCCCGGAGCGGGCACGGCAAACACCGGGCACGGCAAACAAACACCGGGACTGCCCGGAGCGGGCACGGCAAACACCGGGCACGGCAAACAAACACCGGGACTGCCCGGAGCGGGCACGGCAAACACCGGGCACGGCAAACAAACACCGGGACTGCCCGGAGCGGGCACGGCAAGCACCGGGAATGCCCGCACCGCAAACACCGGGATTGCCCGGAGAGGGCACGGCAAACACCGGGAATGCCGGCACGGCAAACACCGGGCACGGCAAACACTGGGAGTGCTGGCACGGGACCTGCACATCCTCCGGGCAGCGAATACCAGGACCAGCGCAGCAGCGCCGGCACCCCGAGCGGATTTGGGGTCACTGTGACCCGGTACCCGCTCCCCGAGAGAAGAGCAATGAAGAATTGCGTCCCCCTTTCCCCACGCTGTTCTCATCCCTGCTCCTCGCTGCTTCCTCGCCTATGGAATGACTGAACTCAGCCCCGAACGAGCAGACGATGACACAACACCTGTTTCTAATGCCTCGCTACGAGATCAACTTTCAGTTTAGTTGCCAAGGCCTCCAAACAAGGCTTTCAGCACAGCCAAGTGCCAGGTTAGGGATACACCAGGCCCGGATCAATCAGCACTCCATGACTGCAGTTACCACTGAAAAAGATTTATGATTTAATAAAATGGGAAGGGACCTTAAAGCCCATTTCTTTCCACGCCCTGCTATGGGCAGGGACACCTCCCCTATCCCACACTACTCCCAGCCCTGTCCAACCTGGCCTTGGACATTACCAGGGATGGGACAGGCACAAGCCCATCAAAATTATACTGTGATCCCCCCACAACAGCCTTAGCAATAAACTCCCCTAAATTAAGAGATATCCCTCCCTCTGTAATTCCAGCCATCCCTACAGAGACCAGGACACAAACTTGGAAGCAGAGGGCCACAAGAGCCCAAAATGCATCTGTTCACAAATAAAGGAATTTGCACAATCAGCCAGCATTAGGGCATTACACTTCTTGTTTGAACACAGCTCGGTACAGAATTGCTCTGGGGTAGAGCACTGTGCATGCCAAAAATCAAAGAGGAGGCCCCAGACCAGCTCTGGAGAGTTAAAGATTTGCTTCAAGGCTAGAAATGCAAACGACCCCAAGGGGAGGGAGCTGTGAGGGAGGCCCTGCCCAAACAGTGCCTTAAAGGACTGCAGAACTGACCTCACCTCTGCCAAAAGCTTCCCGAGTCTTTCAAGAGGCCCACAAGAAGCCCCAGCCTATGAGAGAAGTTTCCCAGAGGTTCTGGAGGGAAATTGTTAAACAATAGTTAAAATAAATGCAGTTAAATCTGTATTTTGGCAAAAGTGCCAGCAGACACCTGCTCCCTCCTCCTGCTACTGCTGGGGAAAGCAAAGGTGGGAACATCTTTACCACAAAACATTTTGCACCCCATAAAAACACAAGAAATGTGGGAAGGTGCCTCTGACAGTCATAAAGCTTCAGAGATGAATGAATCATAGGGAAAACAGTTCCTGAGAACCAAAACTTGCAGGAAAACAAAGAGCAGGATGCAACTAAGGCACATTCTGGAGTCTCTTTTTTTAACACTTGGCTCATCCCTGTCCTTTGTTTCTCTTAACATCCAGTAACGTTGGTTTTTAATCCATACCTTGTCTCCTGCCAGTCAGCAACACCTTCACCAAGCCTGCAGATCTCAATACCTGAGACTCAGGGCTTTAAAAAACTGTTTTAATGCTTTTGTCCAATTTGATTTGTTTTTCCTGCCTGGCTTGAATGAAATCAAACAAATCATCGTGATCTGGGAAACTTGCACCTGCTGCCTCCTCTGTGGCTCCAGTCCCCCCTTCTTCTGCCACCAGTGCTGGTAAAAGCAGCATCCTGTGCAAGCAAACAGCACCTGGGAGATGGACCTGAGGCAAAGGTGGGAAAACCTTCCATTCAAAAATTAAAAAAACTAAAGTATTTATAAACCATTGTGAATACCAACAGCACCAGCAGTTTCAAATACCTCAGGAGGATTTTAAACCCAGTTTTTAATGTCATTCCTGCCACTTGTAATGCAAGTGTCTATTTTCAAAGATCAGATCTTTGCAGGAAAATTACTTCCTCTTAATAGATGGAGTCAAATTTAATAGGTACTTAAAAAACACAGAGGTAGATGATCCCACCCTGAGGTAACACATCAATCCTACCATTGAATGTCTGTTTTGCTGCAAGTGTGGCATGAAACACTTGACTGAATATAAATTTATAAATAGCTCTTCATGTATGTGAGATTTTTGGCAAGGTTTATGTATATATGCATTAAATTTTTTAGAATGTTTGCTCGTTGTGTTTTATATCCGTTTGAAAAACTTTCAAAGCAGAAGTGATGGATTTCTGTCAATTATCAAATGTTATGAATTTGCAACCTTTTTATTCTAGTACTCCAGGAACTGCCAGCTAATTAAAACTGTACCTTTATGATTATTCAGGGAGTTTGACAAAATAAATACAAATTTGAGGATGTCTTTGGTGTGTTGTAATTGAAGGCAGCAGTGCCAAGAGAAACACCACTGCACTGCCAGATCCAGCTTTGCAAGAAGAGAACGTAGTACAATGCAAACTTTAATGTCAATATATACAGAGCTTTAAAGAAAACATTTCTTTTAAAATTAAATGAAATAAATACAGTATGATACAAAATCCACAATATGCTTAAGAGAAAGAAATGACAGTTACAATATCTGATAACGGGGACCTTGTGTAGAATTTCATCTTTGAAGTACCTCAGAGAGCAAGGAATTCATTGCACACTGTTCTCAATTAATGCCCTTTATGGAGATCTAGCCACGTGCCAGGAGAGTTTCAGCTCTAACCAGAGCATCAGTGCAAGATGCCAAAGTGCTTGGGACATTATGGCAATGCAATTGATTAATTAATCAGCAAACGCTGCTCAAAAGCCTAATGTAAAACACCCAAACCTGAACACTTGGTCCTGCAAAGCAGATCCACCTCCAGTGTCCTTGGGCCTTGTGTGAAATCCCCACAAGAGGATTCAGGGTTATTAAAACTCACAATTGGTAAAAAGCTATTGCCCAAAACTTAATGATTAAGAGACATAATTAAGTATCTTTAAAATCTTTCAGAGAAAGTTTGCTTTCATTACACAGGAAAAATCTCAAGAAAACCAGTTGCTGATGATTTTCTGGGGGACTTTCTAATTATGCAAATTATTACAATACTCAATCAGCTTCAGCCATACATTAAGGGTGGGTGTTTTCAAATTTGTACCCATTCTTCTATTTGGAGAAGCAAATATTTAAAAACATAATTGGAGCAGGGACAGAGATGTTGATGCAGAAGGCTGGTGTGGTATGAATGAAGTGCAGGGGCATTACCAACAGCTATCAGTGTACACCTAAAAGAGCTTTGGAACGAACCTTTAAGCGGAATTTTATATTTTTAACCCTACGGAGCTCCTATGGGATTACATAAGGACTCTACTACGACTGCAGCTTCAAAAGTTTTCTGGAAACCTTGAGAAAGAAAAACCTGCTCCTCCCTCCCCTCCCACAAATATTTGCAAACTTTTAGTTCTGGATAGGACTAAAAAGCTTAAGTGCTACAGAAATACATAAAACCCTGTGTTTGCATTGATGTTTTAGCCTAATTTCACTGACACAAACCAGCAGAATTATTATAACCTTGTGTAATTAATTTCACACAGCTCTACAGAGCAGTCTCTAAGTAGATTGCAAGGAAGTCTTGACGTTTGCTAGAGTTATTTTAACTACTGGACAGCTGAAGATCAGCTTTGGGAAAGGTATTAAAACACGGAAGACAGAATTCAAGCTCACCATGACTGACTTGGGTGAGGTTTTGGATGCCTTCTCTGGCTGCAGAATATCAAACAACAGAGGCCTCAAATGACCAGCAGGATCAGCCCCCTGCACCTCCTGGCATGGGCAAGGGGAATTCACTGATTTTGAGCACAATGGAAAAAAGAAGAAAACCACACAAGCCAGGGAGCAGTGGCTTGACTGGACCCAAACAGGAAAGCTCTCCGAAGGGCCCTGTGACCCCACCATGGGCTCACCATGGTGCCACTGCAGTTTTTGGATATGGAACAGGAACACAGGAGAGGTCCTCACTTTATATCCAAAGGATAACTGAAGGTACAAATTAAGGTATCCTGGGGTGAAAGAACAGCTAAGGAGGTCCTGAGCCCACTCCAGCGGGAATCTGCTTTCTGTGTGCACCACAGCTGGAACTGATAACGATCATCACCAAACACCAGAGCAGGAGTTTTTTTGGCAGGAAGCCACAGCCAAAATATTCTATCATTAAAGACTTAGTTTGGTGGAAATTCCTTTAGTCTGAATGCCTACTTCTGTGAAAGCATGAGCCTTTGTGAAAATTTGGCTTTTTTTTTCTAACTCAGTAAGGCAGTAAGAACATCACCTGTTTGTAAACTTGAACTGTACCCAGATGATATGAAATAATTTCCACCAACCTTTCACTGCAGCCAGAGCACTTTCCCATTTCCCACCTGCTCTTGCATCTCAAACCTTTAACTGACAGCTCATGAGCAGATCATGCTTCTTTTAGATATCAAAACCTAAGTTGGGAAATAAAGGGATGAGAAACAGGCAAGGAATTCCCAAAGGAGCCTCACAAAGATGATAATTAAATACAGTAAAAGTAAACTGTAAGTGAACTCTTTCGTGTTCCTGCATATCCCAAATATTTCCAAGACTGATATGCTGAAATAGTCAGAGCAAGGGAACTTTTCCCCCAAAATAAGGATTATAATTGGCATACCAGGGTACACTGGCCTGTCAGACATAACACATCCATATGTTTTCCCCAAGATAAGACAACTTTGTAAAGCTGCAGTCACTGAAACGTTGCTTTTACCCCTGGAGTACCACTTGCACTAAAGGTCAGCAGTGATCTAACACAGGGATAACTTTACAGGAGATGTTTTAAATACTCTGCAACGAATCAGAACATCCACCTTGTTTGTGTTCTTTTCTTCTCACCACCTCTGTGGTGATGCAAAGAACAACTTGAGTCCCCTCAGCTGCTTCCAACTGCTCTTGTGCAAAATGCTTTTAAGGTGCTTATACTGTGGTGCTTCTAGGCAAGCTAAAAGAAAATATCATCAGAAACACTGTTAAATGACTTATGGGTAAAGCCATTGAAGACCAGCTGCTGCCTTACAGGAAAGCTGAAGACAATTAAAGTTTGACATTCTCATTGTATTCCAGGCCCTGCATTACTTCTTATCCCCAACACAACTTTTAGGACTACATTTCAACCCACATTACACCTAGACCTGGGCACAGGTTTAATTTCCAATACTTTGGCTTTTTTTTTTTTTAGTGAATTCCAATTCTTCTGGCAGTCATCTTTAAATTTACATAAAAATGACCCTGACAGAGCGTAGACAAGAGGTTTCCAGGCATTCTTGTTCAAAAAGGTCTTCAATAAGGAAAATGAGAATGAAGCAGCTGCAAAAGGGGCAGATTTGTATAAAACAAGGAGCTTTCCAGGAGGCAGTTTTGTTCTTTGATAAGCTTTCAAGCATTTCAAACAGGCACCTTAAAACTAGGCACAAATGGCCCCTAAAGCTTCCAACATCTATCAAACACTCAAGATAATTCATCTGGGAGATGTTCTGCATGCTACAAAGAGCACACCTATGTTTGCTGTATCATTAAGTCTCAAATCTACATATATTCATACCTAACTATTTTGGCCAGATAATGTCCACCTTCCCGCACCACAACAAAAGAAAGCAGCTTATCCACAAGTACTTCCAAGACCACCAAGTCCTTCACAGGTATAAGCAAAAACCAGCCAACACCTCTTGTGAGTTATCACCACCACTCCTGCTGCTTGGGCCAGAATTCTCTTTAAAGTTCTTTTGGGGATTTTTTGGTGGGTTTTGTTTTTTTTTTTTTTTGCTGTCTCAAAACATTGATTTCTGTCAGTCCTGGGGTCTTGCATTTGAAAATTCAATGATAACAAATGAGTCTGAACTATGTTTGAGTTTTGGTCACTTCACAGCCTAATGTCACTAATATATTTAGTATTTAAAATCATCCTGCTATGTCACTATAATTGCTCAGTGTCTACAACTTTTGAAAACACTTCTAAGTGTATCTCTGAATGAACTACCAGCAGTTAGCATTGGTTTTGAGTCAGGAAACCCCAAGATAATTCTGGCCCTGAAATGAATTTCCTCTCCACCAGAGCATTTAGGAACAGCTGAAGTCCTAACACCAGACAGAGAGGACAAGTGAGTGCTGGCCACAGGACACTGAAAGGAATTTGTCCCTAACTGTGAAGTTTCTTGGTCAGAATTCCCTTATCTGGGCACACAGCAAGGCTTACTTATTTTCCCAAGCTACCCCTACAGTTAGGCAAAGAGAATTTTGCATTTCTGTTCTGTAATATTTGTACATGCGGCAAGAGAGTCAGAGAGAAGCAACCTTCTATTAAAAATAAAATCAAATAAATAAAAAATAAACCCCAAGTGCCAAGTTGGTTATAATAAAGTGTCAGTTTGTCTCATATGCCAAACAAACCTAATATTGTGTGTATTTAGTGGAAAGACTGCTGAGGAAAATAACACAGTAGTTGTACTAATAGATGGGAAATATAAATAACAAAGGATTGTGCTGCATGGTGTTGTTTTGAAGTGGCACCAATGTTTCTGAGAGCCTGAATTTTGAGGGTTTATGCACATACTGACTTTCTTCAGCTCAGTGCAGGACACAATTTGTGGTAACAACCAGAAAGGTTCATTTTCCTGTTAGAGGCCATAACCAGCATTTCTTTTGGGTCACAACAGATCAGACTGAAGTGCAGGATCTCGTACATCGCTTTGGTTTGTATTTCCACAGAAACTCCTCAGCTATGGCACCATGCAAACACAGACCTACCAAATCAACAGTGATGAATTAACTCTGGCACATCACATTGCTCAACTCTGCATAATAGTCATGGACAAGGGAAAGGAATTGAGTTGAATCAATGAAGTGCCCAACTACAAAATGAAGAATTTGCCCTTCACAGCAGGGTCTGAAGGTGTGAAGCAAGAAAACTCACACTGACACTTTATGTACAACTTGATCACTGACAACGGTCCCCTAAACCATTTTTTTTAAACTGAACCCAGCAAAACTATACAGAATGTGAAAGAATATTTGCAACAGATCTCAAAGGACAGTGTAGAGAAATTCATTATGGTGTACCTGATGTTTAAATTAACTTAACAGATACGGCCTGTAAAACAAACACAGTATGAACCTGTGGATTTTTTTTTTTCTTTTTAAAAAAAGGACTTTTACAGAATTCAAGTAGTGTAGCAGGAAACCATAGATGCCTTTTGATCACAGGTCAGGCAAAATAGAGCCACTTGGTGAGTTTCCCCCTTGCTTGCGTCTGCTCAGGTGTCCCAGTGGATCTATAAGTCTGTGGATGTGAGCTTTTTCATGCTCCGTCGCTGAGCTAAACTGGAGGCTGCCACAGGCTCCAGCACTGGCTGAAATGTCTTGTGATTCAGTGCAGAATATGTAGCAGCCATGGCTCCCTAGAGAAAAAAGAAACACATAATAACAACAACAACAACAACAATAATAATCCATACTACTACTACTACTACTACTACTAATAATAATAATAATCCATACATATGTTAGTTTTAATCAGAAAATAAAGAAAGTAAACATTTAAATACTCAACTAACTCCACTAAAACCAATCAAAACTTATGCCAGGTCATGTGAATTCTCTAAAGTTTGTTTAAAGTTGGTGTTGTTGAATCTTTCCAATGTCTAAGCATGTGTGTCTGACACTTCTTTCTCTTTCTTTTGTATTTCCTTTGTATCCCTCAGATGTGGGAGTTACCTGTTAATGTAGGTCACAATTTGTATCTTTCAAGCCAGATTAGCAACAATTTCTGAAATACAGCCACTTCAATGGCTACTCTGGTCCCGACTTAGGAGACAACTCAAGAACTACCTTACAGAAAACACAAAAATCTCTTCCTCTACACAGAGATTAAAAATCATTATTTTCTAATTTAATTTGTGGAGGGACTTCATACAAGGGTACATAGGACCGGAGAATGAACAGGACAAGGGGCGGGGGTTGGCCTCCCACTGCCAAAGGGACAAGTTAGGTGGGATATTGGGAAGGAATTCCTGGCTGTGAGGGTGGGGAGGCCCTGGCACAGGGTGCCCAGGGAAGCTGTGGCTGCCCCTGGATCCCTGGAAGTGTCCAAGTCCAGGCTGGACAGAGCTTGGAGCAGCCTGGGACAGTGGGAGGTGTCCCTGCCGATGGCAGGGGGTGGATGGCCCAGCTTTAATGTCCCTCCCAACCCAAACCATTCCACGAATTTTTCTCACTGTGTACCTTAAATATGTTGGTGCTATGGAAAACAAATAAAAAAAACAACTGAACTCCTTGCACAGCCCCCAGCTGAAGCAGCATGCCAGGTGGGTTTACCTTTACTAGATGTGGGGCATCTTGCCTGTTGAGCTGATAATGAGGCAGCTGGTCCCTACAGGCAATCCAGGAATGCTTCAGCACCTGCTCAGCCGTGTACCGCTGGTGGGGATCCACGTGCAGCATGTGTGACAACAAGTCCTGTAGGGAAGGCAAACACAAAGATGGCTCAGTCCAAATCATCTTAGGTGGCCTTTAAAGCAGCAGGGATGGCAGCAATGAGAGGAGCACCCGATGTGGAGGGATTAACACAATGCCAACACAGAGATCAGCAGACAAACAGGATCATTCTGTGCCCTGACACTGCACAAGGCTGAGAACAATGTGTGGTACTATTGGAGCAGTTCAACAGAGACAGCCTTGATTGCAAAGCAACTCACTGCTGTGCCTTTCATGTTTATTATGAATATAATCTTTAAAAGACGAGAAATCCTATTCAAATGTAGCAGGCAGATTTTACAGAGGAAAGCTATTATTTGCAAATCTCTCTCCTTGTTCATTCTGCACTTTGGGCTCTGCTGACTCCTTACTACAACTGAATTCAGAGACAGTGAGACACCAGCAAGGAATTTTTCCTTCAAGAAGCCACATAAAGCATAAAGCCAACAGCAATGGACATTTGTTTTTGCCTGTTAGAACCATTAGCAATAAGCTACTGATTAATTACAACGCTGGTCCCAAAGAGAGGTGGGTGGGAAGGGCACAGAACAGAGACAGCAATAGTTTGAAATAAAACCAAAATATGAGCAAGCTGACAGAATGTTCCCTTTGTTTTAGGTACAAAATGTGAAGCATTCTTAAATACACAGAAGTGAATTTCTCATGCTAAGACAGCAGCCAACAAGAATTCTGAATCACTCCTACTGAAATGAACAAATAGTGCAGCTCCAAAGGATCAAGAAAAATATTTAAACATTAATATTTAATATTAATGCTCATCTTCTTAAAAGGTAACACTGGCGATTAAAATACCCACAGAGTGGGTCAACACCATCCCAGGGAATCCATATTGATTACAGATGGAGTCTTTAAATAAAATGTTGGAGCAAATATTCTTCCCTGCAATAAAGTCTCCAGATAATAATAACAACACTTATGGAGCAGTCTAGCTGTTAAAGTTCAGTAGACTTCATTGGAATTCTACAAAAATATAAAACCAAAACACATTTACACCTTTGCTGCATCTGAAACAGTGTCCCAGTTGCCTCCACTTAGAGAGAATTTTCCACTGCCTATCCGTACTAGGATCTCCTCAGGAGTATCATTGGGACCATTGGCAAACGGAGTATAGCTGGTGAAAGACAAAAAAATAACAGACACCTAATTAGATAAAAACTGCAAGAAATTGATAAAAATCTCACAAATCAGAGTCAGCATCCCACTGCCAACAGAAATAGATCACAGAATATATACACATACTATTAAATATTAATATTTCTAATATTAAATGGGAAGTACAGATTTGTCAGAATAATTTCCTGTAGACAGGACTTAGCCAGAAGACTAAAAACCTGCTGTTTTTCTGTTAGGGTAGAATTCAGCAAACAGCTCTCATTTGGCCACTAGATGCTTCCTAGAGCTTCATCAGGTTTGGATGCTTAGGAAACCAGAGATCACAATGCAGACTGCTCTACACAGGAATGCAGCAAGGGCAGGAGACACAAGGTGAGTAAAGGGGATGGGGTGGGAGGACAAGAGGCTGGAGGGTAAAAAGAAACCCACCACGTAATTTCACAGACTCAATTCCCTGCTGAAGACTGTGGGCACCCCCAAGTCCTGCACTATGTGAAGAGAAACCTTGATCCTACTTGTGAGATAAACGTCGTTTATTTGGCTTTGACTCAGAGCTGCCTGTCCCGCCTGAGTGTCTTCGTCATTCCATGAGACCATGCCTCACCATTTCTATGGAAGCAAAGATTCAGGCAACATTCTGGGATTTTAGGTAAACAAAACAGCTCAGAAATATTCTCACCCTGCCAACATTGTGTAAAGGAGAACTCCCAAGCTCCATATGTCACAAGCAGCATCATATCCCTGTCTCATGAGAACCTACGAAACAAAGAGAGTTAAAGACTTGCCATATATTAAAAAAATCACCCAAAAACAACACCACAGCCTAAGGAAGGTTAAGACCATTCCTGGATCATGTCAGAGATTTGATAATTGATTTTTCTAATATACAGGCTGTAGTAAATACCAGTAATATTTCTTGTTCCCAGGTCATCTTCTAAGATTTTTAACAAGCTCACATCTTATTTTTGAGGGTGAACTCCGCTGTTTTTAAAGCAGGTTTATAATAAACACATGCCCCAGTGTTTAAAAAGCATGTGTGATTATATCTAAAGAAAAGTAGCAGAACTGTTGAAGTTTTTTTTCAAACATTGCTTAAATGTTTAAGCATTTGATGCACCAAAAACAGCATAAAGAAAACACAGAGCAGCTTGAAATACCTCTGGTGCCACAAAGTTTGCTGTGTAGCAGGGAGTTAGAAGTAGTCCATTTTCTCCTCGAAGTTGTTTTGCAAATCCAAAATCACAAATCCTGATGGAATCAGCATTGTTTGAATCATCAGTGTATAAAATATTACTGGGTTTAAGGTCTCGGTGCACCACCTTTAAGCAAAGACATTAGAAAAGCCATCATTTAGGAAGAGCAGGCACCTTTGTTTGTAATTTACAATTTATGAAAGCAATTGTCTAGATGAATTTACTTATGAGAGTTTTAAACAACTACCTAACTTTGAAGTACCCAAAAATTCTAGTTCAAGTAATGTAATAAAAACCTCCTGGTTCATAATGCAACTGGAACCAACATCACCACTTGGCAACAAGGAGAACAGGACAAAAATACGCTTTTTCATAAAGTGTAGAGTCCAAAGGCTTAGCCAGGATAACAGGATAAGTTGTTTCTAGTATTCACCTTTGCAATAACATACAAAAAACCTTGTAGCATGAGAACAAGCCGAGCAAAGCACACAGGGCAAGGGAGTGGTAATTTCAGAGCTGTGACGGGGGGTGGGGTGGGAGGGCTCACTCACCCCCTGGCAGTGCAGGTAGTCCACGGTCTTGGTGATGGTGAAGAGCACAGCACTGGCCTCCCGCTCTGAGAAGAATTTCTGCCTCAGGATCCGGTCCAACAGCTCCCCCCCCTTCATCAGCTCCGTGACCAGGTAGATGAATCTGCCATCATCATACACCTGGGGAGAGGTTGGACAGTGCACTCACACAGAACACACTTCGAGCTAGTAAAAGGCAACACCTGCAGTTACACATCCCCAGAAATCCCCTCCTCCCACAGAAGTGGGCAGCACAAACAGCAGGGACTGCCAAAGCGGGGAGTGCAAGGCAGCTCCTGTGTCATCCTGGGAGTTCATGACTCAAGCTGTTAATTCATCACTCTCAATTCAAGTTAATTCATCACTCTGAGTAACATTTTTCAGTGTAACAACTTCTGTTGGAAGAGGAGAGGAGCCCTACAACTCCCTACTGCTCCTCCCTTCAAGGGTCATTGTGGCATAGACAGGACAACACGCAGGCAACTGCTTTCTTTTCTTTTTTGGTTACCAACACATTGGCTGCTCCTTGGAAACAAGAAGTAGTATTGCATTTCTAACCTTTACATCATTTCTCACTTCAGGCTGGTTAAACAGGCTTTAGAAAAAATTAGTATCAGGACAATGTTGTATTTTGGAACAGTCTCTCTATTATTACATACAGCTCTCCCAGTAGATTTTTCTATGTAAAAGAAAATTAATGAATCCAAATAAACTGCTACCATCTGCATTTATTTTTTCAGCATTGTCTAATAAGAGGCAGCAGAAAAGGAGGTACATACATCCTTTAAAGTAATAATATTTGGATGTTGCCCATAACGCATGAGAATCTCAATTTCTTCTGAGGGATCCCTTTTGCTTTTATCAATTATCTGCAAAACATAACAGGAAAAACAATTTGCACAAATGAAGTCTATTTAATAAAGACATTTTTTGTATTTATATTCTCATTTAAACAACAGAATAAAAAAAATGTAGAGTTCATTACTTCTTACCAATCGTAAGTAATTAATCCTCCAGCTTCTAATCCCATTTATTCATTTCTTGCTCTATCCTTGTTAAAATTCTATCATTAATGCAGCCTATCCTGCTCCACTGAATAAGGAAATGCACTGGTCTGAAGCATCACTAATTCCCTGCAGCCCAGTTCCACCCATGTGAATCCCATTTTATTTCCAGTGCTCCCAGCATTGTACAGGATTTTCAGCTTTCAAGATTGTAACTTGTAAACACATAAATAGCCACAATAACTGGAAAATCCAAATATAAGTTTTCAAAACTACTAGCCAGTATTTTCAGAATTTCAGAGTGGAATTCATGCTAATTACCTTCACAGCAAACTCCATGTTTGTAGCTGTGTGGACACATCTCTTGCAAACAGAGTAGGAGCCCACACCAATATCTTCCTTCAGCTCATAGACATCTGTGAACTGTGCACTGTTTCCATGAAGCTGCTTCAAAAAACACAGGTAAATGGTTATCTAAAGCAACAGGATTCTCTTTGCCATTACACTGGTACCAACAACAGAAGTTTCTCCTGCTTGCTCATTATTTTTCTTTGAAATTCTTCCTCCAGAGAAACAGTGACTCACTTTTTAAAATCAAAAATACGGAAGTATTTTATAAGACATGTTTCATAATGGTCTCCACAACAAAGCAAGAACAACTGTAAATACTGAATATTGGTTAGTCTTTGACATGCCAAAGAAGTCTCCCAAAAAGCAAAGCATACCTGGACTATGGGCAGGATATTGGTGAGGGGTGATATCTTATGGTCTTCTACAGTAGTAGTTGCAACAAAACTAAATCCCTTGAAGAGCTGATGGGCGTTTGCACTGGGTGGGACCCCTGGAGAATCTGGAGGCACACAGACACACAAGATCAGTGTGGCTACATCCCAGCAAGGCCATTTTGTAACATTCAGGAGGGGTATGTTATAAAAAACATCTTGAGTGAAAGGAAGCAAAACAAGAGTAACATCAATGTTAAATAATAAATAAACTTCTAGTTTGTTACCTGTGCTCTCTTAACTTCAGTAACAAGCACAAACAAGTATTCCAGGGTTTAGATAAAAACTGCAAAGCACTGCAGGAATTTTTGTGTGAACACATGTTTTAAGGAAGAAGTTTACTGAAACAAAACTACTTATGGAAAAGAAATAAAGATCATTGTCTTGTGCTCAACAGCTCTGTAACACAGAAGAGCAACAACAGAACTGCTGGTTCAGTGGTGAATGAGCTGCTGGCAAGGCACAAGTGAGGCAACATGAGAATATCCAATTAGTACATTTTCACTGAAAAAAAATTCCCTGAATTATTAGAATTAAGTTTTCCTCAGGTTATATTCCATGCACCTCTGAATTCACTGTCTGAAATCTCAGTGAGCACAGCTCAATAATTTTGTGTAGCCTATTAAGAGCACAAACCTTCTCTAAACAAACATGGCAACAGGGTTTAGAAGCTGGATGCAGCAGGAAAAGAAAATTCACAAGAAAACCTGAAGGGGAACTTGAAGCAGACCAAGCAATAATAATGGTAATAATTACTGTTTCTTAAAGCAAGACATTTTCAATGAGATACTGACCCTGAAAAGAATCACTGCTGCAATCAAATCGAGTTTACTTTAATCCCCTCAAAGACTGCATGCCTGACTTTAATCATAACTAGAAACCATAGTCCAACTTCTAATATTCCATTTATTTTTTTTATTCCTGAGTCAAAGATCAGCAAAATATTCAAAGAACAGAAAGCTGCTGAAGGAAACATCCTCCTTCAAAGCACTGGAACCCTGGTGCATCCTTTCCTTTTAACTTTGTCCCTGGCTTTTCTGATTGTTGTTTTAGCATTAATTTGACCCTCCTGTCCCACAAACCCCATCCATTTATAGCCATGCACAGTTACCTTTTGGTGTTTTTGCTGTGAATTCTGGATCAAAACAGAAAGTATCTTCTGGCTTTCCAGAGGCAGGTTTAAATGGAGGCTGAATTTCTCTTCTGAACAGTTTCTGAAAGAGAAGGACAAATATTTAAAGAGTCAATGAAGCTTCCATGGGCACTGTTATTTTGCCAATATAAAGGGTAAAGGACAGAGACCTCAATCAGTGTCAGGCACATCTCTTGGCAAGGAACTAGCCATTCTCAAAGCTCTATTCCAGGTTTTTCCTAATCTACCAAATTCAATCAGGGGAAGATCTCAAATCTGCTATAAATCCCATTTACAGTTAAGGAACACAAAACTTCATGTCAAAAGATGTTGAATCCCTATACAAAATTCAGTTAGTTCTGAGAGCATTTCCTTGACGTTTCTCTCCTCCTTTCAGACCTATTTTGTGCAGTTTTTTTTTCAATTTAACCTTCCTGCACAAAAGTATACAGTCTATTTCATTAAAAAAAAAAAAACAAAACCCCAAAACAACCAAAACAACCAACCAATCCCAAGGAAAGGGGACTTAAATTCATCCCAAAGAAATAAAGAGGTAAAATACAGAAGTGTCATCATCAACACCACTAGAGTGAAATAAATACAAATTATTGTCAAACTGAAAAAAAAAAAAAGAAAAAGAAAGAAAAAAGAAAGAGCTAGAACTGCTCAGCTTTCAAACTTCCCTGCTGGTATTTATTTCAACATCAGTCCCTTCAAAAGAGAAAAAAGTAAATAATCAGACCAAACAAGTCAACAACTTCTGAAGTGTATTCACATAAATCAGTGAAGTTCTGCTGTTACTAGAAACTTGTTGCTGAGCAGACTCTGAGGTAGCTGCTGCATGAATACAACCAGAAAATCACTTTCAGAAATAACTACAGGAGATAAATAGATGGGTAATGATGAGGGGCTTTGAAGAAACAGTTGAGCACAGCGCTGCCATGTGTGGCTGTAGTTCTGTCAGCACAGCCGCATCTTATTTATTCCATTACAGCAAAGGGGGGATTTATTTCAACACACAGCACCTTGGCTTTGAGAATATTCCTGTCAAACACAGCTCAGAGGATGAGTGAGACACAGATCAGATTCATAAAGTGCTCATTCATAAGGAATTGAAGCCAAGAGCTGTGATCTTGTAGACTTTGGATCATCTTGGAGCACTTGAGTTAATTCCTGACCTGCGACTTGGATGGGAGTGATGCAGAGGGAAGTTCAGGACAGTTACAGCCACAAGGAGCTGTTGTGCCCTGCAGGGAGCACTGGACAGACACTTCCTGAAGGACTCCTGGGAATACCAGCAGCCTCTCCCACCTACAAAGGCTCTAATGGACCATTTCAGCTTGAGCATGCTGCAACTGGTAATTATTTAAAAAGTAAATGCACAATTTATAATTCATACTCCCTATCTGCAGTAAATGCCAAGGAATTACAGGAGAAGCCAGGATATGCCAGTCAGCAGTAATGCAGTGTTTGCTGTGCCCTATTCAGATGTAAATACTTACACAAATGCTACAACACAGAGAAAAATTAACAACAGCTTTATCATTCAGATCCTTTTGTACTCACATTCCAGTCAACAGTAGAAAAAAAAGGATGCCTCTTAATTTCTTCAACTCCATCTGAACCAGCTCCTGAACAAAAGAAATACTGCATTTAACACACTTGTGGGTGAAGTCTTTGAAGACTGCACTAAAAATTAGTTCATTTCTAAGAAGTTTGTACAGACACGGTTATTTGAGGGAACTCTGAATACAGAAATATTCCAAGGATGTAAAATACCCAGGGAGGCAAAGAGAACACAAGAAACCCACAAATACAGTGGCAATATTCTTTGCTGTGACACTATCAGAGCTTTCACTCACTCCTAAGTCACTGATCCCACATTTTGACCATTCCTTGGCCAAATCCAGGAAGTCATGATCCAAGCTAACAGGAAATGGTACCCAAATGTTACTGATCACCCAGAGCTTGAGAGCCTCTAGCAACCACTCTTTTTTTTAAAATAAAATTTAAGCTGAGTTGATTATTTAAAGACCCAAATAAATGGACCAACCTAATCTATTTGATGGGTTCCTTTTAAACAACATCCTCAGGAGGCTTTGCGCTTCAGGGCTGAGGAACTGAGGCATTCCCAGCTTTGCTCTAAAAGGAAACAGAGAACAAGTCAGAGGAAGAAACTCACCTCAGTAAAAATTGTCTACATAGATTTCACTGCACAATTTGATGTATCAAGGATCTATTCCGAACCTTGTAGACTGCACATACTTAACTCACCAACTTTTTAAGTTTCCTATTATAGGAGTGGTTTAAAATAAAACCCAACAAACACATTGGACCAAAACCACCAAACCCCACCCAAGCCTCAAATGCAAGCTTTATGCTGAAACAAGAGTAAAATAATTATCTCAGGAATATGTAAGCATTTTCAAAGATATTTTCATGTCACCAGGAGGTTTTTTACCAAAATAACTACCAGAACAGACTCACCAAATCCCCAATTACCTGCCCTTGAAGGGATTGGTATTATTCCTCCAGGGCTCATTAAGCCATCATATAGAAGCTCACTGGTTTTACCATTTATTTTATTTAATGGAAACTCTAATGCCAAGGCAGGAAACTCTTCTGTAGAACTGCAGTACCACTGGGAGCTGCAAGGGAGGCAGCTCATGGTATAATCCATTCTTTCACAGGCAGCAACACCATGAACTCTCCCACTCAGGGCAAGTTCCAAGTGCCTTGTGTTGGAAAGAATAGAGTTTCTCTCTCCTCCCCTTCCCCATCACCCCTCACAGGACTCAAGGCTCTGCCACTGCTAGGAGGAAACTGTTAGCTGAGCACAGACAGACGAGGACATATTTGCCCAACAGCTCCACTCACTGAGCACCAGCTCACCCAGCTTGCCCAGTCCAACAGGTTCTGTTGTAACTGGGGTAACTTAAGATGAGAATTTGAGCACATAAGGGCTTCTCCACACATCCATACACAAAGCAACACCTGATCACCTGCTGCTTACAAAACAAGGTGTGCTGTAACAGTAGCAAGGGAGTGTAACAACAACAGGAGTGTAAATCAAGCTGCTCTCAGTCACTGCACTGTTCTTATCTTTATTATACGCCTACAATCAATGTACAGCTTCATCCCTGAGATTTTTATTGCTGGGGCTACTTCAAGGTACTTCACAGTCTGGGATCTAAAGCTTATCAAGGGGTTTTACTTTTTGCTCCTGCTGCAGCTCAGTGCTCTTAGAATCATAAAATGGTTTGGGTTGGAAGGGGCCTTAAAGCTCATCTTGTTCCACCCCCTGCCATGGGGACACCTTCCACAAGGCCAGGCTGCACAAGGAGTTGTAACAAGCTGTTAAAACATGTTTAAAAGGACATTTTTGGACTACTGAAAAAGGAAAGAGATATACTTACTTCAGTATCATATTCATAGTCTCATTTCGATCTTTACCTTGAAATGGCAGGGTACCAGTAAGCATTTCAAACTGGAAAGAACAAATGTTAATCTAAATCAACACTTCTTCCCCCAACTGCTGAAACAAAGTGTTAAGCACTGCATTCTTTCCTACCTCTACATCACACTGGTTGAACTTTGAAAAGATTATGGAAGTGTTCCCAGATCTAAAATTCTGCTCTCACTTGCAGTTTACATGACGCTAACAGTGGCAAGTGTAGCATGATGATGATAGAGGAATACTATACATCAGGAAGCTACTTGAAAGTAATAAAATCTCCTCCCCAACCAGGTTTTAGATGTTGCCATATTCCAAAAACTGCAAGAATGATTAATTCTAGAGCAGTAGTTTACTTTTCAAGTCCATCTGCATGTCAGGCTGATGCTCTAACACATCCCAGCAAGAAGAGAAGTGGCAGCAGTTACTGACTTATCTCACTATTCCACTCCAGCACTCCTTCCACAGGCTCACTCTCACAGAAATGTCATTAATATTCCTTCACACCAAGTCTTCAAGTCTATTTTTAAATTTAACTATCAAGTAAGATGCAAAATAAATTAACAAAGTAAGGTCTCACACTGACTACAACTGGTTTTAACTACTAACAGATGGCACAGGATTTTTCAGGTGTCCGTAAACATTCCTTAGAGGTGAAAAGTCAATTTTATTCCACCCAGTAGCAATTCAGTCACTAAACTGTCCCCCTTACCCAATAATCTCTAATCAGAACTGGACAAACTTATTCTAAGTGCATTTGTGTGAGCTTAGCAAGGGAAGCAAGAGGCAAATACAGTACCATGAGGACCCCAAAGGACCACCAGTCAGCACTCTGGTTGTGCCCTCGCCTGTTTACCACTTCAGGAGCCATGTACTCTACAGTACCACAGAAAGAATAGGCTTTCTTCTCTTGGTCTACTGATTCCTTGCTGAGTCCAAAGTCTACAACAACAGCATCACAAGAACAGAGCCAGTAAAGAACTTCAGGGGAAAACAAATCAATCAATATATGGTAATTCAAAACGCAAGCATTGAGAGGTTTGGAGTGGTTATTTTCAGAAATATGATTAGCACAGCTCTCCATGAAACAAGGGACTGCAGGTGTCTGGAGATAGCACATTCAGTTTACTGCACACCTCCAAAACCATTCTAAAAGTCATTAAATTCATGATTAGCCATCAAAATTATTACTGAAATAACTCGACATTTGAAATCCTACAGGTTTAGAGCTCTACGATATTCAGAAGTTCTCATTTTCTCTGCTTTATATACACATAAAATTGGATAAAAGTAAAAATCAGTTTCAAAGAGAATGCAGCCTGCATGGTCTGGTCTTACTGCATGATGAATAAATAAAATCACACTAAAATTATTGTTGTTACATAAGGCAACACGGTTCTGTAACCTGCTTCAAGTTCAGTACAGAACAGCCCTACATTCCCAGAATATTTCATTCCGAGAACACTTTTCTCCTTGCTTTGAATACAGTGAATACACACGTCCTTGACACTGGCTCAGCTCTCAAACACCTTTTTTCACAGGGGAAAATGATTGCTAATCAATAATCCCATCCATTATTTCCACTTTCAGAAGGAAGTGACAAATTTAGAATTGAATTGTATTTAAATATAGCAGAATTTTTAAAAGGTATGCATTTTATAAACCGGATTTCCATCACCATTATTCTATCAAGTCCTTGAGGGCTTAAAAAACTTCATTTTCTCTTGGAATCTAAAAGCAATATCTTAGATTAAAATATATGATGCGCTCTCTAGTACAAAATCATCATCTTCAATGTAATTTAAAGCTTTCAGAAATTTATAGTAATTTGCTTCCCAAATAGTCAGTCTTTTATATACATCATTTTCCAGGATGTAAGTATTTGGATTGTTCCTCCCAGAACTATTTTCTGCAATTTTATATGCATTTAAAATTGATAATACAGAAACTCAAAAACACTTCTTTACAAAGGGCTGGATTAATGAGTGGTGCCTACCTGTTAACTTGATATGTCCTGCTTCATCAAGCAAAATGCTGAAAATTAAAATTCACATTCACCAAAACACATAAAGAGCAATGTTTACATAAAACATTTAAAATATAAGATTAAAATGATGATATCCTATTGTTATTACTTTAACAAGCAAATATTATTTCATTTAAGCCACAGATACGGGTTTTACGTTTTGTATTTGTTTACAAAGTCTTAACAGACATCATTTTAATTTACAGTGGAAAAGGCAAAGCAACAAACAAAATACACATAATAGTGGTAAAATACATTTTACTTTACTTTTCTGGCTTCAGGTCCCTGTACACAATTCCCAAGCTGTGAAGGTGATCCAAAGCAAGGGCCAGTTCTGCGAGGTAGAATTTCACATCTTCCTCTGTAAACATAACCTAATAAGAACTGTATAGATTTACCTTCTGATCTTGTCTTCAGTTTTTAAAACTGCAATCTAAAAAATATATAGTCCTGTCTGCCTAAATTTCAAACTTAAACTCCATTGCGAACTCATAATTCATGAGCTAGAATTAGAAATGATTTACTAATATCTGTTAACTATAAAGTACACAAAGAACTACTGCAATACTTCAATAAAAATGTCAGCAGAGCATTACTGCAGAGCATTAATTAACTTCTAGATAATAAATTAATTATTATATTTGGTGTAACTGACACCCAGCACTCCTGCCACAATCCCAGACAGTTTTGCACTGCATCATAAAATTTAATATATGACTTCTGCATTGGGTGAATATGAACTCACATTAACAAGATTCAGGAAAAAAACATGCAGAATAAAAAACGGGCGGAAATAACAATGACAGTCTGAGAGCTGAAGAACCTACTCTGCTCTTAGGGGGGAAAAAGTAAAATTAAAGAAGCCTGGTGAGACACTGAAATACTGATGTTACTTCTAGAGCTGAGATACATTTCTGTCCTGAACACTCCACAGGCTGCTTCTAATTTAATATACAAACACTGTGCCTGCTTTGGCTCTTGTCATGTTCTACAAATTACTGGAGGAGCTTGGAATCTTTGAATGGCTGGACTGAATTTGGGCTTTAAGGGAAATACTCCATCATTTGCTGGATCCAGCAGGAATGGGGAGTGCAGCTACTCAGCAAGGCTGGAATGGAAGTACCTGGGCTCCCTGATTCAGTGCCACTGCTCTGAATTGCTCAGGTGTGAGGCACAGAATATTCCCTGATTTCCATAATGACAGGTGCTGACCTCGGGTGAACAATGAAGCTGTTACACTCCACACAGCGTCACCACCACACCTTTAAAGAACATGCTGGGTTTCTTCTCTTCCAAAGAGCAAAGGGGAACTTGGATTTCATTACTCCTTGGAGCACCCAAAATGCAAATCTCAGAATACAGTGATGCTAAATGCTAATCTACCATCTCCCTATAATGACATCTAAAGCTGTTCTCTGGGTCAAGTTAAACATGATGCAAGTCAGCTTCATTAAATATTAGCAATAAAAACTCCATTACACACTCATCTCACTGCCACAGCTGAAACTCTCATGCCCACATTAGAATTTAAAGACCAACAAAAGTCTTTTAATAACCTTATACTAAATCAAATCAATTTAAAATAATCCTTGCGTGCAAAGTATGGAATGCCACAGGGAATTTATTCTCATGTCCATAAGCTGTGTTTTACCATGGACTTTTAAAACTACCTCACATTCCCACCAGAAAATAAAAACCTGATTTTTTTATATCTATATGCATAAAAGCCAGTATAAAAGGTAACTGAAGTGTTCCAAAAAAACCAGGTGGAGTCTTAGCAGCAAGAAAACTTGAGAATTACTACTTCTTGACTCCCACAGTGAACACATCCCTCTTTCAACCCTAGAAAGAGTTCTTACGGATAGCCTTGCATCCCTTATTTAAGAATGTTCCATAGGGGATACTCCCAGCTGGGTTAGTGCAAGAGAGCAGCTCTTCCTGCTATTCCAGAATTCCCTCTGGAATTAGACATTCCATATCAAAGCAGAGCCTGACCTCTTTCCTACCTCCTGCTCCAATAACCTGGGACAAGTCAGTCACTTGAAGTTTTTAACAGCCATTTTAGCTTCCAGATTAATTAATTTTGAGCTCAATTCTTAGTCATAATCACTGTGTTACTGAGCTCAGCTTTTAACAAAAATGCCTTTAAATTCTTTCTCTTTTGCCAGTTCCTACAGCAAACCCTTTATTTTTATGAGAAGTATAAGAGGAAAAAACTCTCTGCTGGCCTTACATACTGGGAATAAACATCCTCCTCCATGCCATGAAAAAAATCAGATAACACAATTTTCTCATTTAAGAAAGTGGCTTTTCCTGTGCTTTGGCAATATAAATGGATTTACAGTGGTGAAAACACTGAAAACCTCTCTTGCTGTGAAGCTGTTGAGAAACTGCCATTAAAAATTTAGACCTTTATAAAAGGTTTGCCAAAAGAAAATAAAAATCTACTAAACGTGTGCATAACACTTAAGGTAGCATGTAATAAATATTTGATGGCAAATGTTTTTAAAAAAATAACAACAGCCTGTAGCTGTATCCCATTCCCTCCTCTGGAGCTCTCCCTCCAGGAAACAAAAACATAAATTAAAAATTCAAGGTCCAGTTGTGTGCCAGGGCTGGATGGAGGGGGGTGGGCTCAAAAACACTCTGTGTTCCCCCTTTGTGGGACTCAGGATGAGCATTTGGATTGCAGCACGAGGCAATTTTACAGTGCAGCAGAAAGCTCTCAGGGCTGCAGAATTCCAGGAGCACCTAAGCTGACTAAAAGCATGAGAACTACACATCCCCTTCCTTCAGTGCTAAATATTCATTTACTTCAGTTATGTTTCCAAGCAACAAAACATTTTTAGACAAAAGAACTGTACTTTGCAGATGCCAAATTAAAACTTGGGATACTCATCAATACACACTCAGGTTTCTTAAGGATAGAACAGAATCTAGAATGTGTAAGGAACGCCCAAAAGTTATTAAAAATTTCACTATGACAAGAAATAAAGGGGGAAACAGGTTTTGAAGCCAATCCTGTACCAAGAAAACCCAATCCCTGTCTAAGAGTGAGTGGAGATAAAATTTTAGGTACTTACCTCTTTGGATAATCGTGTGAATACATCTCCTCCCCTGAGAAAATCCAATATTAAATAGAGCTTCCCTTCAGTCTGAAAGGCTTTAAAAAAATTAAAAAGTAAATAAAAACCAATAGTTGTATGACAAAGCTACAAAACAGATCTGAATGCTTTTACAACTAGGAAATTTCAGTCACAGGCAATACTTTTGTTGCGGAACTGAAATAATTCAGCAGCACACAAGGTAATTTACTGAATGATTCCTCGCTTCTTCACAGAAGAAAATCTTAGTCACGAGAGATGATTAAAATAATGTTCTTTTATTTCCCCTTTGTCAAACAGGGAAACAGCAAGAATGTCAATTACTGTGGTTTGGTTTAAATCAATGAAAAGTACAATATCGCTGCAGAACTTGAAAGTGAAGATTCAGAATGTTCTTACAAGAGGGCTCAACCTAAAACTTTTATACAGATATGTATTTACATTCCCTTTTTTCCCCCCAAGTGGCTAGAACCTAATGTGGACCCCTCACAAGTGAGACAGAACAAGAGCAGCTGTGCCTTCATGCAAGGAAAGGGAGTGTAGGCCAAGAAAAGGAATCTGTACCAACCATAGTGCAGTTTGACGATGAACGGGTGATTTACTTCTACCAAGATGTCTCGCTCCATTTTGGTACGGACTCTGTCCCGAACTGAGGGGAGACAGGGAAAAAACAATAGTGTGAAATAAATGCATCTGCTACCACACAAATTCAGCAGAAAGGCTTTCCTGGCTAAAGGAATCTCTTCCCTCATCACCTTATCTGTTTTTAATACTCAAGTCTCCCACAAAATTCCTCCTTTCAGACAGTGAAACTCTGGTTTGCTTCTTGCCTGCCCTAACTTTCTTCTTTGATTCATTATATTTCCAGCAAATTCCCATCTTTTGTGATAATCCATACCGCTTTCAAGAAAAAAGCTCCCATCTACTTTCCCAACTTCAACTTTTGAATTAACTCTCAGTCATAAAATATTTTTAAGATTAAAATATTATAATAAATATATTTATATAGTTACAGTATTTTTATAAAAAGTATTTTTAAGATTACTTTTTCCCCTTTACCAGTAACAGTCCTATTTACACACAGTGGACTTGCACCCATTCAAGTGTCTCCTAAAAGCCAAAACACTGAATTAAATTGTCCTGGCTCCTAGAACAAGGGAATGACTTAATTTTAACCACAGCAGAGTTCTGACTGAACAAAACACAAAAGGAAAACTGTTTATGAAATTAACTTGTTTTCATATGATGGAAAAGTCTAAAAAGAATTAAATAATCCAATTTTAAACTTTGAAAGAGCATTTCTGACCACATAATTAAAGCTACCTGACCAGATTTAAAATAATACTTAAACACGAATTCACAACTTACTCTAAAAAAACCAAACCTTCTGTCAGAGAAGAGCTATGAACTCACTGACAAATACTTAAGATTAAAAAAAGCTTTTAAATACAGGTGCACTAAACCCCATGGTCCAAAGTCTCAGCTGAAAGACAAGCCTACCTTTTAAAGAAGCTTTTTTCAACACTTTCATTGCATAAAGCTGCCCAGCATCAGGCCCAATTATCTTCCTCACGAGGAAAACCTGACAATATAAAGCCCATTTTTAAATGACTGCAAGCTTGGTAATCAAACCCAAACTCTCACAAGGCATTTGCAAACTTCCCATTAATGTCAGGCAGCTTCCAGTGCTCTCTACCAAGCGCACACCTCTCAAGGAAGAGCAAAACTGCATTCCTTGATCAGATCAGAGCTGCAGAGCACCAAGCTCTCTGAAGCATGACACTGGCCATAAACTTTAGATTCTTTCCTGATTTATCAGAGTTCTTACAAAAAGAGGCTTCTTTCTATCATGTTCTTGAAGAATGACAATTCTGCCTGGTCTGCCACCTCCCAAGAGGTTTTTGAGGTTTAAGACCCAAGTCTCAAATATGAAACATTCATTTTTATTAATTAATTCTGTGCAAGTGGTGAGATGAAAGCAAGGAAACCTCACCATTTAAGATCAAAGCACCTTTTCCCTCTGGAATAGCAACTCCAACAGGTTTTTCTACTTTTTTCTCTCCAGAAGAGTTTTAAAGATAGATGGGATACAACCTGACACTGAGAAAAGCATATTGGATAAAATATTGCAGTACAAAGACATGGGGCTACACTAATTTTTAAGCACCAGATCTCCCAATTTACAAAATGGTTTGATATGTGCTCCTCTTGTAATAGCAATTACTAGTTATGAATTACTAGGTTTTATCACAAAAAACAACACACAAGTCACAAGAGAACACCAAGAGCTCCCCAAAATTACCTCTCTGATCTCAGCTTATCCAGACTTTCATTTACAATTAATTTTTTACATCTAGAAGTTATATATTTTTTTTCAATGATCTTGTCAAATTTTCCATTCTAGAATCAGAAATTCAAGCACTGTCATGACTAAGTTGTGCAAAGTTGGGAGAGAGGTGGTTTTTATTTGAAGCTCTAGTTAGAAGAAAAATGTCATCACGTTTCAAGGTGTCTGGGTTTTTGTTTCATTAAGTTTTTTTGCCCAATAACTGACCCACAATAGTGCTTTCCTATTGGCCAAGGCCATAGAAAAGAGTAAAGGGAGTAATCTGAACACCAACAACTAAGGAAACAGCTGTAGATTAATACAATCACAACTACAAAACATTAATGATATTTTAGTCTTAATAAGTTGTTGGTTATTAAAACTAAAATAACTTCTAAGAACATAAGGAATTCATGTACAACTTACAAATTTTAGCTAGTAAGACCCAAAATAGCTGAAAACTACTAAAGCACCACCTATTTATTTAATTTGCAGACAAATCCTCCATAACCCCACATCTGCTTTAGAAGGCATTCCTCAAAGAATGAGGAGAAAAATTCAGTACTTCAGAAGGCTTAACCCTTTATTTCTGTGGAGGTGTTATATCCTGCACTGATATCAAAACCAGGCTCCAGGAAGCAACCCTTGTGTTTGCCAAGCCCAAAGGAAGGATCCTGGGAGTAGAAACTGAGAAGAGAAAACACCATGAAGGCAACAGCCACTGATCCTCCTGACTTGTTTTCTCTTTTCAATGGAAATTACAGAGATAAAGAGCTCTGAGCTCAGGTGTGCAACAGGTACTGTGCAGCTCCTGAAGCTGCTTCCTGAAGAGGTACTGCCAGGACTCCAAAGCACCAGAGCATGTCTGGCCAAGCTGCTGGGATTCCAAGCAGAAGCACTCCTCAGGCTGGCAGAACCCTGAGTCTGGGCAGCCAAATCTGAGTCAGGGCTGGCTATGCCAGCTGTGCTGAACCCTGAGGGAGCTTCAGACATCTCAAGTCAGGAGTAATAAATATATGGAGCCTTTCAGGCTCCTACAGTGAGAAGTGTGTGAGGGAATTGGCAACCAACATTACCAGGTAATGTTTCTGTAACCTCAAAATATTACAAAATATTTAAAGTCTGTTCTCTACATTATCACTTATACACAGAATGTCTTCCTAATGTCAATTTCTTCCTCTCTCATTGCACTCCATGTAGAGGTTTGCTCCTGCTTAGAAACACACACAGAACCAGCAGAAGAACAGGAAAATGGGAACAAATGTAAAGCTGATTGACTACCTTAGATGTTGCAAAAGATGTGGTTTGAGTCGGGTTTTAAAAAATTAATTACCTTCCTATACACTAGGATAAATATTTCAACTACTGTGTTTCAACACAGTGACTGAAGAGACCAGATTTTCAGCTTCATTTGTGCAAAATGACACCCAGTGACACATTACAAAAGGAAAATATTGTAACAAAACCCCTGCCGTATTTCTTCTCTGTGCCATTTTAATAATTAGTGCCTTTTAGCTGTAGATCACTTGACAAATACAGCAAACTAGAGAACCCGAAATACTTTTTCCAGGTTATTTACTTTAAGTTTTAAACTGCCACAATCAACTCTTCTGTAGCTACATAAATAGAAATTTTGTGTCTTGAAAAAGCCAAACATTCCCAGCATGTCATGTGCCATCACTAAAAGACAAACCATCATTTCCTTCAGAAGGTTCTGTCCATGGCACTGCAAGGCTGGGAAAGGACTCAATTACTCAACACATTTTCAAATATTCCCAGCAACTCTGCTGGCCACTATTTCCCTGGAATGTCTGGACAGGTCTATGGAACAAGTTTATCATCTTACCTTTCCAAATGATCCCTGTCCAAGCACCTTAAGTAGTTCAAACTGTGCTGGATCTGCTTTCTCACATCCTTCTTTCACATGGTGCGTAATAGGAATTTCTTTCACACTTCCTTCATCCTGTGATTAAAAGCAAACAAAATATAACAGTGAACAGGCCAGCAGTAACTAAGTCTTGCTAAAAGTGCATTTTTCTGGACTTTTCTTTGTTTAGTTTTATTTTGGTAAAATATTTGAAATTTTAATAATGCTTCCAGGAAAACTGTTCAACACAGTTGGGAAAACTGAGTTTTCCCATCAATCTTTTCCTAAATAGATGCATCTAAAATTTCTAAACTGAATGAAAATTCTCAAAGAATGCTCATTTCCTTTTGCCATAAATATTTCAACTACAGAAAAGCTGGATTATTTTACATGAAAGGAATAAATGCATAGATTTTTAAACCAAGACTTCTGTGCTTCACCTCTGCTTAGCAGCTTTAGTTTTCCCAGTGATTACTCCTCTCATCTTTCCCCTTCCTGAAATAAGTCTTAATGAAAGCCAAATTGAATTTCATCATTTGGGGTAATTATTGCTTTTCACAGCAGCAAATAATAACTCTGGTCATCCATTTGTAGCTGGAGGAACAGGCAGCATTTGAAGACCATAAATAAGAGATGAGTCATCTTAAGGACTCTGAGAATTCTTGCATCCAAGAGAAGAAACAGCTCTGGGGTACAGAGCTCCTGGGAAGACTATCCTGTGTGGGGCCCTCCTTCAAACAGCTGAGGGTAATTCTGAGCTAGGTGAGTGATTTAATGTTCTCTTGACTTTCTCATGTCCCTCTCATCTTTAGCAAAGCAGGGCAGAGTAGCCCCAGTTGTGAAAAGGCAAATGTTCCTGATGACAAGAAATCCCACAACGGATTGCAGCTTTTATGGTGTAAGAGAAGTTTCTGAGAGCCAAAACAATCAAGGTGTCAAAATAAGCACCCTTGAAATTAAAAACTGAGGCCCACAACAACAACTTCAGCTTGCAGGTGGAAAAGGAGCAGCACCCTCAACCACATCAAGAGTATTGATAAAATTCTTGTAAACAACAAAATCACAAGTGAAAATCCCATCTGATTTGCAGTACTTCACTTTTGGGGCATCAAATGATTATCAGCTGTCTCCTACCCTCATTTTCAGGCCTTCACTGTGAAAGCTTCTCTTAGCAGAAACCGGAAAAACATCCCTCCAACCTCCTGTGAGTTACAGCTCCTCAATGGAATGTGCAAGCAGCACCAGGAAAGGACCTGAGCACTGGATGAAATGGCTGGGTTTTGGAAATAACAGCATTCTATAGTCAGGTGAATTTATTGCCCCAGACTGTGAGTTAAAACTTCTAATCAGTTTTATCACAGTTCATACAGAAGTACCTG
Organism: Phylloscopus collybita; assembly: GCA_027886175.1. NCBI lineage: Eukaryota > Metazoa > Chordata > Aves > Passeriformes > Phylloscopidae > Phylloscopus > Phylloscopus collybita. The sequence continues at coordinate 21,219,475 of JAJNNQ010000004.1, read as the reverse complement.
GATGGAATTTTGGTTTTATACAGAAATTCAGAGCAGAAATCTGCTCATCTGAATTTGTACATACTGCAGTAATTAAAGAAAAAAAAGAAGCAATCATCACACTGCATTAATTGCTTCTCCCTTAATTGCTTTGTTTGTCCAGAGGGGGAAAGAAAGAGTTCAAACAAACATCTTGGTATATTCCCAAACTGTGGTCCAGCTGTTACTGCACACGAGCACTTTCCCCTCCCCTCTCTTATTTCATCCTCCTTCTGGGAAAAGCCTGTTCACTCTGCCTGCTTCCCACACAAAGGTGAGTACTAACACCAGACACTGCTGGAAAACAAAGTTAATTCTGTAATTCACAACCAAGCTACTTCATTTCCCTCTTTGGTCACAAACCACCATCACACTCTGATGACACACAATAAACATCCCAATTTCTCCTCATCCATCCCCCTTGGTGACTGTGCATTTATGCATTCAGAGGAAAGATACACCTATCTTCTCATTTTCCTTGACTTTTTAAACATATGCCTAAATTAAGGCAGGTAAGAACAGCAGCATTTCTAAGTCATCTGATGACAGATGAAAGCAGCAAGTTGGCTAATTACACAGGAAGTTGTACAACAGACTTAATGGCTGCTTCTTCTTATGGAATATGTAAATACTCTATTTAGAAGCCTTTTTTCTTCACCGTCCTAATTTGTACTCCTTAACACCGTGAAACTTTGCATGAGAAAAGCTCTTTAAGAGTTCAGCCTCTCCTGTGTTTATCACCCACCTCGAGCCATTAGCCTGTGACATCACACGTGGTTGCTGAGGAGACTGAGAGGATTTCTAAATGTGAACTCCGGAGAGAAATGTTTTCCATGCAAATAAAGACTAACTTGAAATGGATAAAATGAGTTTGTTTTGTTTTTTTTTTTTTTATTAACTGTTTTATCTTCACAAAAGATGTCTATATAATTTATCTTACTTAACTATCATTAAAGTACTAAAAATGGGCATGACTGAGGTATAGAGAGACCTCTTCATCAGTGCAAGGAATGAGCACACAGAGCTGAGCAGCTCCAAGGCACTTTCATTTTCATTTCTACTTTGGCCTCCATGAACTGCAAATTTGGTTATCTCATTTTGTGTTCTGCTGCTTGAGCAGCAAATTTCTTTCCAAGCTGAGGTACCAGCTCCTACCCAGTGGCCTTGCACAAGAGGGAACTCTTCCCTGCTCCCAGCAGGTTCACCAGGAGCCAAAAGAAACTCTGGGATCGGTCATGATTTGTCAGAGCTCCTGGAATGTGGCTCCAAGCACACAAGACCTCAGCAACCTCCTCCTCCTCCTTTTCAAGAGCAGTAGAAAACTCAGACAATCCACTGCTCCTTTCTTTGCTGCATGTGAGACCACTCTGACCCTTTATTTACTCCACCCCAGGAAATGTCCAGGCACCACAGAAGACTCCATTCTCCAAACCCCTTCCTTATATATGTTGTTATTGTAACACAAAGCAGTGGTTACAGCTGGTGACAAGATCTACTTATCCCAGAATCCCAGACTGGTTTGGGTTGGAAGGACCTTAAAGCCCACCCAGTGCCATCCCTTGCCATGGGCAGGGACACCTTCCACTATCCCAAGGTGCTCCAAGCCCCGTCCAACCTGGCCTTAGACACTTCCAGGCACTCTGGCAACAGATACCTTCGTGATCCTGCTCAAAAATACCAGGATGAGTGTGTCGAGAAATGCTGGCCAGTACTTCCACGGGAAGTCAGGCATTTCACCACACACAGCATGAGCCTGTAGTTTAGTCCAAGGTTTTGCCAGGATATGGAACACACATCACGCTTCAGCATCTCCTAAACAGGCACTGGAAAAAACCCATGCTCAAGAGGGGCTTACCTGGGATATTTCTACATAAAGCAAAATTATCATACTGATGTACATACTAATTCTGTTCTGAAAAGGCAGGATTAAATACCTTTGAGCTGAAGGCACAGCAGCTACATTAAAAACACTACAAAGGCAGAACAAATGATTGTAGCAAGAGCAGCATTCAGCACTCTATTCCAGGTTGGCCTGAGGGATCAGCAAATGCTCCCTCCAGCACAGGGAATCCTTCCATAAAGCTCTGCTTCATGCAGCAGATTTTCCCAAACAAGGCATTCACAGTCCCTACCTAGGTACTAATTTTCAAAGCCATCTTTGAGACTTAGAGTCTCCTCAGATAGTGTTCAAATAAAATGATGGGTTCAGAAGTTATTAAAGAGCAGGGAATGCATAAATTTTGCTTCAACAGGAGGTCATGCTAATGAGTGGCTGAAGTGAGCAGGAATCAAACACTTACGTGGTAGGAATATGGTTCACCTTCTTCCATAGGCTCATCTGCCATTTTAAGGCCATTTAGCTGGAGAGGGGAATGCAGGGGAAAAAAAAAAAGACAAAAATATCATTAAGACCCAGAAATTACAAATTAATAGGAGTTCGAAATTTGACCAATTTACATTTCAGAGCACACAAGTGAAAACTGGTGGTGGGGTTGCTCTAATTTAAAGCTGTAGTTTCAAACAAACACTACTACTCAGTAGTTATATTTAGCATCTCCCTTATGTATCATTTAGCATCTCCCTTTGTAAATGCCATCATTATTATTATTATGCCAGTGTTATTTAATTGGGATTAATTTAAAACTCCTTTAAAAGCTACAGATACCACCCCTATAGGATGACATGATGCAGAATTCCTCAGTTACGCACAAAACTTATGCTGCAGATTCTTTTCAGAAACCTAGTCTTCTAATGAAAATTAATTTGCAGTTTAAACAGAAAAGATGCAAAAGTGATTCCAAGCCTTTTTTGAAAACACCAAGTCCACACTTGCAGTAAAAATAAAAAAATTCAAAACTTGGTTTAAGCACTCTCTAAGTCACAAATAATTCAGTGCTGAAACAAGCAAAAAAAATACCAAAGCCCAGATATATGAAGGACATGCTCTGTTCAGACATGCAAAGCATTCATTAAAAACTGGAAATACCTGACAAAAATAGCTGAATGCCATTATGGATTTTGTTAGTAATAACTGCGAATTTATTTATATATTAATTGTTCAGCATCTCTATGTGGCACAGGTTTCACACTAAAATACTAACTAGATATGATATAAGAAAATGTAAACTTTTTTCCTGAAAACAGAAGTTGAACCAATTAAATTCTTACGCTGGGTAATGACTTTTTTTTTTTTCTTCTACTTCTGAATTTTTCTAAAATACCTGCCAAAGATACTGGAAATGGTATTACTGTCAGCATGGGAGTTGGCAAAACACAGGACTACAAAGAAATGCCCCACAGATTCCTCTGTTCAGAACCAAATCCAGAATCTGGAGGAACAGGTGGGGCTGCAGGGACAGGTTTGTACCACGACTGTGTCACCCAACCAAACCTTCAGCCACTTCCACTGCTGCTACAGACTCCTGGTTTTCAGAGCTTTTAAGAGCTAGTTCACAAATTAATGCTTCTGATAAAATTAAATCTTCAATTTTTTGTAGCAAGATACTGGCACTTATTTTTGGAAAAAAAAATGGAAAAACAGATCAAGGAAATAACATAAAGCTTCATTTAGTTTCACTCTACAAGCGTCCATTTATCATAACTCAGTTTAACGAAAGGTAACTCCACCCCATGCCCATCACTGGTCTCTCACATGTTGCTACCCCAACTCTAATGGCCAAAAATCACTCGTGCATTACCCTGGATCCAGAAGCCAAAGCCACTCATTTGCTACATAACTCATTTCTTTTCTTGCAGGATTTTTTTTTTTTTCCAAATTAGACAGCGGGAGGGACAAGACACTCACTATGGTTGTTATAGTACGAACTAACTGAAAAAATCCAGAAGTAAGACCAAAGTTCAGCCCAGCTCTGACCTCCAACCTCACTTCCATGCAATTTCTTTTCACAACACCGGAAGATCAAGTTCAAGTGTGAACCAATGTGAAGCCCACCAATATTGTCCATAAAGCTTATTTAAACTAGAAATAAACTGGGTTTCTGCTCCAGGTACTCAGAAATGTAATGACATTTTTCCTTCACAGACTTCAATGTGAAGCCATTTTATTGTGCATTTCACCTTTTCTTTCTATAAAAATGGGCAACGTTTTTCAAGTCTTGTTACTTAAATTTAAGCTCTAGAACCAATGCTACCAGCCAGAAGAACTGCATATATGCTGAAAACAATACAGATAGAAAAAATGAGGCTGGAATGGGGTTTTGAACCCAAAATTATTTCATCTAGGTTGTTCCTGAGAACATCATTTAATGTACTTCCAACTTGCTGGCAAATCAAATACACTAAGCTATTGGATTTTTATGGCAGGTAATCACCGTAATTAACAATTTCCTATCATGCACTTCTCCTCTTCACTTATGCTCCTTGGTTTGTGTTTTTTTTTCCTGTCCAGTCTCTCTGTACTGATACAGACTGGGACACCTGTCAATTCATAGTCCAAAAAATTTGATGTTTAAGGGCATGAATATGCTTTTATTGCTTGATACACAGAAGTACATTTTTGCCATATTTGTTTGTGAAGCCTGATCACTGTCCATTAAAAAAAAGAAAAAAACAAGGAACAAAAATCTGCAAACTTGTTGGACTATAACCCAAAGTCTGGTAGCTTAAGTAATTCAGCTAAAAAAAAGTCAGTGACAAAAATCAAATAATTACTGTCTTGTACAGTCACTCAATTGGCCAAGTTTCAATAACCAGAAGCTGGCAAAAAAGAAAAGTGACAGTTAATACTTATTTCCCACCTCTGTGGAAACCAGATACAAAATGCAGCTTCCACAGCCAAGTGAGGCTCCTTTTAGTGATTTAGTCATGAATATTTATGCATAAACATATATAGAAGAGTATAATTTTAACTTGTAAGTCATTACTTACTAAATATCTACAAATGTACAAATTTAATTTATTATTGAGAATTAAAAAGCATAGCTCTCTATTAAAAGAACAGGTGAAAGAAGCCAGTACTATGATTGTGAAGGAGATTCCTTCATCTTTCCATCATTTTGCTGTTCAGTGCTGCTCAAGTCCTAGAACTGAACATTTTAAATATTAACTCCCATGAAAAAACAAACTGAACTCACACATTTAGGCAAACACTGACAATACTTTCCAAACACACCTTCTGGAAATGACACAAAATACCCCACGTTGTTGATTAGTATAAAATAACAAAAAGAACTCTGTAAATAGATGAGCTCAAAGTTTAGGTCAGAGCACCTGGCAGGTCAGACACTCACTTTTGCAGAGGTGCAGGCTGAGGGTCCCAACTGCCTCACAGGGAGCAATGTGCCTCTGGATTTAAATAGTGCCATAAATCCCGTGGCTGGGACCATCCCAGTTACCTTGGGAGAACATCCAAAAGGCTTCCGTGGGCTGGGAAAAGGCTTAATGACTATTGCATATGTTTTTCCTCTGATTAGTACAGCAGAACAGAGGATTCCCAGTATTACCAAAGATTTGAACCATCTGCCCTGACCCCCTCCCCCATATTAAGGATGGTTTCACTGTTTACATGGTAAATGCTTTAGGACCTGGTGGGTCTGCAGGTTTTGGTTGAAAGAAGCCAGGCAAAGATCAGCAAAAATGCCTAATCCCAGGAAAAGCAATGGAAGATGTAAAGCAGGTTCATCCTGCCCTGGTTTTACACGTCTTCACTGAGGCATTCAAACAGAATTTTAAAAATTCTAGAAAAAGCGTAACTGGGAATTTTATCATCAAACTATAATTAGAAGTAAAAATCAGTATTCAGCACCACTCACCTAAAATCTTGTCTGGCTTCAAACAGGTGAAATTCTACCCAAGGATCACCAAGACCTCCTGTATCCTCCACAGCTCCTCCTTCCCCGGGCTCCATTTGGGAAGTACAGTATTCCCAGAGTTGTACCTCACTTTTCCCACATGAACACAGGAATAAGCAGTTTCCTTCCCCACATACAGAAAGAACGCTTCAAATACTTATTTCAAATAATTTGAGTGGAAGCTTACATCAGAAATCCCAATTATGTCAAAAAGACTTCGAAAAAAAAAATTCTGACAGGATGACCATACTTGTTCCTCATTTATTCTTAATTACATCTATAGAGAGATCACATCATTAATTTAATTAGCAACACATTGGCCTACTGAGGATTTCCTGAGATAGGTCTGAGTAATTTGAGGGTTCTGGGCACGTCCACTCCCCACCTGCACAAACTCTGGGCCAGCCCAAATCCCTCAATTGCCCCCACAACAGGAAAAGGCCTCTAAACTCTCTCAGACTCTTAAATACATCAAGTAGAAGAGGGAGATAAAGCAATCTAAAACACCTGAAACCCATAATCAATTACTAGGGAGAGCTACAAAGTTCTTTTTCCTGTGGCAAATAAATCATACATTCAGACAGGACATCAAACCTTCAGTAACATATAATTAGTGATTTTAAAAGAACATTTTGATCCTTCCCATTATCAGATCAAGGGAGAATTACGTGTGCCTCCAACAAGTCATAGCCCTGACAAGACACAAAGCTGACCCCAAGTACAGGGATCACCGAATTAGCAAAGGACTTGGTATCCTTTCATTCCTGCTTGTGATCCTACGTGATCTTAACTCCAGAATCAAAGGGCATAAAGCAGCTAGTCTCCAAATCACATTTAATGGCAGGTAATTCTGGAAAAGGATAAGATTATGCTTGAGGAAAGCAATTATTTCAAATTTTATTCTTAATGTAGTGAATGTCCAAGACAGTGAAGTACTACATGAATAGCAGAATTCTACCTATGATGAATAAACAAATCATACCATCCTTTGGATTTAGGGTTATTGTGAAGTGTCTCCAAAGGTATCCTGCAGGAAGCAAGGTGAGCTACCAGTGACCTGTCAGAGACTCAAAACACTACAGCAGATTTCCAAAGTTAATGTCAGAAGTGGTAAACAAACCCACCATCATTATTACTGTATTGCAGCACTTTTCAATGCATAAAGACACTCATTGTTTCCCCTTTAAGAGCATTAATTTGAATACTTTTTTTTTTTTTTTAAGGCAACCTGTTCTTCAAGATCTTTACAAAATCTGTACATTGTTGCAATGGCTGAGGGCACTCGAATAAAGGGCAATGTTTTACTTTCTCTTCCTAACAGAACACCAGCCGATTGTGGAGGTTCTGAGAGATGCACAAAACTAGGTAGAGCTGAGTCATCCACGTCACTGCCAGTAATTACTCACAAAGGAGTTATGCAACTCCTAACACTGACAAAATTCAGTGGCCTTTGACAGACCAGGCTCAGAACGTGCTCCAGAGGATGGACTGAAAACACTGGCCAAAATCAAAGATGTATTTATTTCAACTGGCAAAGGCAGCCGCTTATGCACAACAGCAGCAGAGCTCAGCTCATGAAAATGCCTTTTGGAAGGCAACTTTCAATGCAGACCTGTTTTCCAGCAGAATACTTTAGTTTTCAGACACTTTTTTTGTTTCAGCCTTGTCTTGCTTGTCACAATCAGACAATTAAGCAACTGGCTCCTGAAGTATTTATTGCAAAAATAAGTACTTGAGAAGGAGGTTGCATCTATGCAATTCACAATATTCATTACTTGCTTACAGCAATTACACAGCTCATTGTAAATGCAATCCTCCCAGTTCAAGGGACAGAAAGTGCCCAAATTCCTGTATTCTGCCCAATTCCAACTATTTCTGCATTTCATTCAGCTTGGTCATTAAAATGCCAATGTTTACTTTCCTGTTTCTTTGTACATTATAATTACATTTTAATAATCTATAGCAGCTGATTATGATCAACATCCTCACACCTATTTTTATTACCATGGAAATACTTATTAACCCAATAGCCAGGAGGAAATAAGTTCACTGAATATTTGAAGCTTTAACAGCACAACACTGATCCTTCCTACCTAGGCTTAAGGAATTCCCAGAGTCACAAAACGGCTTCACAAGTGATACTGTCACAGGAATATAAACACAGGAACAGCACAGCGCACAGTCCCAAATCCTCAGCACTTCAAAGAGCCCCCTCCCAAAAAGACAAAATAATTCAATTTTGATTTTCAATAATTTCTTCCAAACGTTCATGCTGTTCTTGTGACTTGAAGCATGAAAATTTGTCTCCTACTTTCAAAACTACCTCCTTTCCTCGCCAGGTGTTTTAACTCCAAGTCAATGCAAATGCTACTGGAAATGTACTTACTGCTAATAACATAATCCTAAATTTAGTCAACAAGCAGAGTCCTCAGAGAAAACCATTTCTCTGATTTTTTCCTCCCGTGCCACAGCTGATGGACAAGAGCATCAGAAGGCACAAGTTAATCTTCACAATAAAAACCTATTTCACAGTAGCTCTGTTGACTGTAGTTCCAGCAAGGCCAAGGTCAGAGATCTCTCAGACTGCCAAGACAAGGCTGTAATGAGTACTATGAGCTATACTTAATTTTATAAAATTTAAGTGAAAGCCCTAACTAAAATTCGCTTTGACAAAAAATACATCTTTGTTGAATCCCCGAGTCGTGTATGTAGAAATCCAACAAGTGAGAAGCGCAGCATATCCGAGATCACTTATAGAAAGGGTTATGACAACACAAGTATTTGTTCCTGTAATTTGGGAACTCCACACTCAACTTGAAGAAACTGGTTTGGCACAAATCGGCTTTAAGTGCTGCTGGGCAAACCTAACACGGACACAACAAAGACCAGGTCTCCTTTTAATCAGAGCACAACTGGAGGAGCTTTATACAGATCTTGTGAAATAGCTCAGGTACAGGCCTGAGGAAAATACAATTTAAAGAGTGATTGCTGCTTTCAGTTGCCTTCAGATGTTACACAAACTCAGAGCCCTTTCAGCTGGACACCCCTGTGCTGTGCTCTGCTGGCTCCCCTTCCTGGGCCGGGGGCTTGTCCAGCTGAAAAACACCCAGGGATGTACATCCCAGTTCAGCTGCAACACTCTACACTTGATTATTTTAGCACTGATACATCATAATTTCCTAATATTTCCTAAAGAACTGTTCAACAGGACCAAAAAAGTTCTCAGACCTTCGCTAAGTTTAATAACCTCAATTACAACAAACTACTTTTACAGACAATATGAACAAATAAGCCTTAGTACTTCTGCTGACTTTTTGGTCCTGAAGCTTCACTAACATAATTAGGAGTTCTCTAATATTAAGGCAGAGGAACTACAGCAAGTATTATTAATTAACAGAACATTTTAAAGCATTAAGAGTGTAGCAGTCATGGTATAAAAATGCATATCCAGTAATTACAGTACTTGGCAGTGGTACTAAAATCCCCAAATATTAAAAGCACTAAGAAATTTAGGGGCTTTTTCTCTTTCAGTTTTTATCAGGGGAAAAAATTTCAACAAGACCCTTTAAAGGACATCCTTTTACACTTGCATACTTTGTACTTTGAGATATTTTGCTACAGACCCTTTTGATTTACAATAAGAAGAGTCTGGTGCACTACAGAAAGCAAGTCTGACCAGTTTTAATCAGCTTTATTTAGATAACATCTTTTGTGTGTCTAACAGACCTAGGTGTAATCTTTTATTTGTCATACCTGACGATACCTGATATGCAACCCTTCACTTCTGATTTCAAAGTGCAGGAGTTTTAATACTCGAGCACCACGTTCTGCTGAGACACAGGAATCATTGCAACAGAACCAGTTTTACCTTTTATTTTCTTTTAAATTGCATTTGCTCCTTGCTGATGAAGCACCCCGAGCACTAAGCAATACCTCGAAGTCACTCCTCGCTCTTTAGCACGTTTAAGCATCCAAACCTCAGCCAGGTACTCTTGGTTCTTTCTACTCGTTGTGTTTATTATAATCAACGCAGAGTTAGTTATTCAACATTTAAGCATCCAAACCTCAGCCAGGCTCTCCTGGTTCTCTCAGGTCGTTATGTGTATGATAATTAACGTATTAGTTATTCCAGGAGAAGGCAAAGAGACCTCCGTAGTAACAACCTACCTGGATGCGCAGCCACATTAGCGCGAGCAAATTTCCAGCAGAACTTAAAGTAACTTTTCACAGGAGCTACGGCCATAAAAGTGAGTATACAACCTATGTGGGGACGGACACCTGTGACACGAAGCAGCCGGGAGGCGACACAAAGCACCGGCCTCCCCCGGGCGCAGGTCCCGCTATCTCCACACGTGTCACGGCCCGCGGCCCGGGGGGCACGGCCGGGCCCGGGGCGGCCGCGGGGCTGCGCGGCAGCGGCGGCGGCCGGGCCCGCGGGACGACGGGGGCAGGCGGGGACCGCCGGCTGCGGGCCGGGGCCGGGCGGCGGGGCCGGGCAGGGCGGGCGCGGGTCGCGGCTGAGAGCAGGCCGGGGGCGGCGGGGGAAGCGGGGGCGCGGCGGGCAGGCTGAGGGGGCAGCGAGGCGAGGCCGCCGCGGCCTCGCGCGGAGGGGCCGCGGGAGACCGAGCCGGGCGCAGGTGCCGGCGGGGCGCGGAGCCGGCCCGCCCCGTTCCCCCCCTTCCGCCCCGCACTGACCTCGGCGCCGCTCACGTACAGCTCCATTTTGTGGCAGGGCTGCGGCTCGTCGTCCAGCGGCGCGCACGGCACCATGTCCCGGCTGTGGGGCCGCGGCGGCTCGGCCGCTGCCGGTGGCCGTGCGGAGCGACGCGGGGCCGGGCGCGGGGCGCGGAGCGGAGCGCGGGGTGCGGGCGCTGCCGGCCGGCGGGGGCGGCGCCGCGCTGCGCTGCCCCGCGCACGCCCCCAACATGGCGGCCCGCGGGGGCGGGGCCTACGCCGCACAGCGGTGACGTCAGGGCGGGACGGAGAATCCCCTGCATGGGGGGGGGGGAGTGACGCGCGGTGACGTCACCGGGGCCGCGGGGGGGCGGGCGGCTCCGCGTTGAGGAGGGTTGGGGATGGAGAGGTGGGGGGTGAGGGGATTGGGAATGGAGGGGTTGGGGGTGAGGGACAGGTCTGAGGGGGATTGGGAATGGAGGGGTTGGGGGTGAAGGACAGGTCTGAGGGGGATTGGGAATGGAGGGGTTGGGAGTGAGGGACAGGTCTGAGGGGGATTGGGAATGGAGGGGTTGGGCTTGAGGGAATTGGGAATGGAGGGCTTAGGGGTGAGGGGCAGGTCTGAGGGGGAATGGGGTGGATGGCTTGGGGGTGAGGGTCACAAGATGAGGGGGATCGGGGATGAGGGGCGCACTGAGGGAATCGGAGGTGAGGACACGAGACTGCGGGGACGGCTCTGAGGGGGATGAAGGCTGATCAAGGGATTGGTGATAAGAGGATTGGGGGTGAGGGACAGGCTTGAGGGGACGCGGACTGTCAGTGGTCGGCGCTGAGGGGCACCGCCTGCGGGCCCGGCACGGGAAGGCTCTTCCCCCCACGGAACTGACAGAGGGGAAGGAAAAGGAAAAAAAAAAAAAAAAAAAAAAAAAAAAAAAAAAAAAAAAAGATAGAAAACCCAAAAGTTTCGTTTGGTTTTGTTTTCTTCGAATTCGGGAGGTGTAGGGACAGGAAGCGCGGGCGGCGCGGAGGCACAGCCCGGTCCCCGCGGGGCCCGCGGCGGTGGGAAGCGAGAAGGAGCCGGGGCGGCAGCGGAGCCGCCTCGCCGTGGTTACAACAAACCGGCCCCGACGCCTTTGTTTGCAGGCATGTGTTCGGAGAGAAACGCAGCCGCGCTGCCGAGCGGGGGCAGGAGAAAGAGCGTGCATGAAAAAATTATATTCCCCCTTCGCCGTGCGATTTTAGGAGCTGGAAAACACTAGACGATACTGTCAAAAGTGTGTTTTTAAGGCACAGAAAAGTGCCTCAATGACGGTTTGTATTTGAACATGCCGCATATGTTATCAATAAGACCTGCCCTTTAGATAAAGCAAAGGAAGACTCAAACCGTTCTTAATTGCCAAATAATTTCTATGAAATGAGCACAAACAAGGGAACAAGCTGGTGCACCCCATAGCTCAAACACTTCCCGTGCTGAATTTTTGGCTCAGAAGCCAACCACTGCACAGACAAGTGTGGGATGTTGTGCTGCTGCAGTCCTTGATTAAATCCGATTCCCAGTCCCCCAAAGCTGCCCGTTCCCAGTTCCCTGTGGCTGAAGGGTTGCCTATTGTGAATGTGTCACTGCAGCAGCCGCCAGCTGGCACGCCAGCAATTCCATTGCAAGCCTATTTTTAAAGGTCTGGAACTCAACCACGGAAGACAAATGTTTTGGAGTGTGCACTGGGAAAGTTTGTCCTTCAGAAAACAAAAAAATCAGGTGAGGAAAAGGAGGAGCAAAGTCACAGGTAGCTGATGTCGACGGAGAATTTATGCTTTAAATATAGAATTGTTCAGGCTGGGTCACTTTATTTTTGTTGTGGTAGGAGTGTGTGAACACAGAGATTTTACAGCAATTAAGTGACAGGAGATGAAGGGACAACTTTGCAGGCTGTTGGTGCACACAGCCATATCCCAGTGCCTCTACTGGTGACACTGGTGTGGCCAAATCTTCCGTGAGATTAAATCTGTACATACCTCATCAGTGCCATCAGGCACTTAATTCAAATATAAAGGAAATCAAGTGAGAACTGAGTTTTGAAAGTTCTTGGAGTGCTCAACAGGAACTTGTGTCTAAAACTCTAAAACTGTTTTCCAGCATCTGACTTCTCCCATTGCTCCAAATAATAACAGGCTGCAAGCAAGTGTTCTGCATCCCCAGGGATTTGAGAAGTTCAGAGGAAAGCAATAATTAAAGGAGTTAGGACTGTTATTTGTGTCAAAGGCTAGAAAAGGAAAATTATTATGTATGTAGCTATAAGAAAAAGGAGATTCAGAATTTCTGTCACTCTAGGTCTCACAACCAAACAAGCAAAAGATATTCCATAAAAAGGCAACACTATGTCACTGAAATGTAAAAATTAGCAAGATCCCCCTCAAATGCTCTTTTACAGAGAAATAAACCATCAAAAATACATTAGCATATCACTGATTTAGGAGGACCAGGGCCTCATGTCTTGGGTTTCAAGTGAATATTTAGATATTGTATACCTGGATATTATATGCCGCTATTTCTAGAGCATCTAATCTGCCTGAAGGGGTATCAGATCTCATTTGGTGCCCAGGTTTCAGATGGGGGTATCACATCCCTGCTGTGCAATTTGCAGCTGAATATTTCTGACATTTCAGCACCTTCATCTGCTCAGCAGGTTCTGCCCATTCCACCTCTCAGCTGGTCCTTGTAGGAGCAGCATGAGAACCTCTGAGGGGTTAGATGGGGTTGATTAGATGAAGGGTTCAAAATAATTAGTTTCTTAATATAGATTCACTCCAAAATTAATTCTACAGCGTGGTTAAATTGCTGACAGAAGTATTTCACTGAGCCTAATAGGAAAGGAATAAAAATAATAAAAATAAAAGTAATAATAATATAGTAATAAATGGGATCTGCGGCCAAAATTCAGTTTGCTCATTACCAGTAACATGAAATCCAAGCACTCACTTGTCACTTTGCTGCACTTGCAGCCACCTGACAGCATCCATACTTACTTACTCCATTTCCCTGAAAATCACCAATCACGCACTTGAACACAGGAACAACAGCTTATTGGTGAATTTGAAAAATCCCTGCACATTTCCTGCATGTCATTCCCAGCAGGACATTTCTCAGAGAGGCTAATTACAGACTGGTGTTCCCTCTGCAGTTTTCTGGTAATCTGTAGCTACCCTAAACAAGATCATTTCCGAAGAACCCTGTGAACTTTGTGTTCATTCACCCAGCAAGTTTTCCAGGAAATGAAAAATAAGAATGTTATCACCAGGCCAGTGTCTTTCCCCAGCTTAGTGACACTGAACCTGAACCACAGCAAGGACAGCAGAGCTTCCCCCTGGAAAGCCAAGCAGTGGGAATGGAGGGATATGTGGAGAGTGCCTCGGTTAGCAAGAGCTCAGGAAGAAAACTGCAAAAAGCAAAGTTTGAGGAAGCTGCCCCTGCTTGTTTCATTCTGTTTTTACGACTCTGGTAACGCCCCTGGAAGGGAACAGGTACAAATTTGGCTTTGGGGATTCAGTTCAAGGCAAGCTGAACTCTAGGATTGTTTGTGAAGCTGGTTTAGGGGGATATAGTTAATTCCTCAGAGCGAGTTTATTCAAGTTCATCATCATTTCACCTTTAATCTGTTGTACAACACGATTTCAGCACATCTTCGGAGTCAGAGCAGCACAACCCTTTCCCTGTTGTGTGGATGAATGCTGAGTACAAAACACGTCCTGTTTGTGCCACTTGCTCTCCTAGGAGGAGGACAAACAACCGTCCTGATGCAACAAAAATGTGTCCTTGTATCCTTGAGTCCCTGCCAGAGCTGCTCCAGGGGAGGGACTGCTGCACACAGAGCCTGGGGAGCTCCCAAGTGGGCTCAGCGTGGCCTTTAAAATGTGGAAATCCTCCACACACAGAGGAAATTGCTCAGGTCCTAAGGAGGTAAATACAAAATTTTCACAGTTTTAGATGCTGGTATCCCAATACCAAACATCTGTATACAGATTAAGTTATGGAGCAGCATCCTGGCAAAATCTTCGGTCAGTGCTATGTTACTGTGAATATGAAACAGAAATGTGAGAGCCCGCCCTGGATATTCTGTTATTTACAATGTGCACCTAAGCCAAGCTCATTTATGGGTATTCACAGAGATGTGGCACCAAATACAAACAGTGTGAACTTGTTAAACAGTTTATTGTGTGTGCTTTGCCCCACACTGTGAGGGAACAGCCAGAACAGTTCTTCCACTCCGCTGTGGTTATGTCAGAGCACAAAAGTGCGAGGGAAGAGGCCCGTGGTGAATCCCTGCCTCAGCTTCGTTGTATTTCCCCATCTCATCCTTGTGCTTCCCTAGCAAGGTTTTAAAAGCTCACTTAGGGATAAAAAAGGAAGCCAATTGGGAGATGATGCTCCCGGATCAACACCTTAAGAAAGATCTACTATTTCGTTCTCACCGTCAAAGCAAACATATTTTGGGGGATATTTTGGAACCACAGGACAGACTTAGCAGCAAATTTTGCCACATTTGTCCAAAATGAGCTCAAGAAATATTGCAGCCATATGGAAAATACAATGAATTTATCTCTGCTGATCACAGTGCTTTGACAGTACGGGATGAAAACTGCAGATAGGCACAGTGAATGAAGATCCTACTAGACTTTTTTTTTTTTTGCTTGTATGTACTTTTCACTTAAAACCTCCTCATTTTCCTTCATTTTCAAATGCATTTTGAAATCAAATGTCCTATAGTTCATATTTGCCCCCCAAGACTGAGTGAATGCTACAAGCCAGCCAACTGACACATCTCAATTCTTCTCTGTCCTCAAAGAAAAATATAAATTGAAGATGTGGTATCCTGTCTCCACACTGGCCAGGAAAGCAGATGCCAGACAGAACCTACAAACAGGGCAAGCAGTAGCTAAAAATACAGCTCCAGATTTGTGTTCAGGCTCAAGCAATTCAGGTTTCATAAACCAAGGGTGAGATCCTGCACAGAACAGTATTGTGGGATATTTCTTCCATCAGTTTGCCCAAGTTTTCTGGAATGTCTACATTTACAGTGGTCGTAACACCTGATTAATTCCACCCTTGTCACCAAAGGCTCACTCTGAGCCTGCTGCTTTGTTGGATCTGGTGTTCCCTGGCTTTATATTGCAAGGGAGAGGGATTAATCCCCCTCTGCACATTTGGGATTTCACAGAGGTGTATATCCCACCTCCATCATCCCACTGGGCAGTGCTCCCTTCCCCAGGCTGGGGATTCCTGGGCTGGTCACTCACTCAGAGCTGAAGAGTGGGGAAGATCCTGTTTCTCTGCACACATTTGCTCTCCACACACTTGGAATAAGCATAAAACAGTGGTCAATAATATGCACAAATTACAAAGAGAAGGAAAGTAATGAGCAGACATCAGCTCCCCAAGCCCTGTGGGAAATGACAAGGGACTCAGAACCCATCATAGGCCCACCACAAGGGCACAGCAGGGATGGGGTAAGGAGGGGGCTGGTTTTACACCCATGGGTGACCCTGCAGGGATGGACACTCAGGCCTTGTGGGCACTTTTGGAGAGTGAGCTTAGGAAAGCCCAGCAGAGACCACAGCAATCCTGCAGCCTCCACATAATGACTCAGTGAAAACTCCAAGGCCCAGCTTTGCCCAAGCTCCTCCTGAGGACTCATCGACAAGAATTTCTTTGGTAATTCGTCTCTTTCTGAAAGCTACTGATGAAAACATGACCAACTGCATTTCTGATAGAAACTCTCAAGGTTAGCTGAGCCAAGTGCAGTCAGAAAACGTAATTAAATACTGAAATAAGTCACTGCAGCAGTGTGCACACACCAACAGATGGCAAATCTACCACAAGCAATTGATCCTTTTTTTAAAAAAACCCCCGAATCTTGCATACTTTTGTCTTTTTCCAGAACTTGCTTGGTTACAGTTCTTCAAACCTGATTTATCCTTGAAGCTGAAACCAGGCCTGAAAAATCCAACTGGAATTCAGAGCATATTTTGCCTCAGAGAGCAGAATAAACCACCATGGTGTTCCATTATGCAAATGTATCAACAATGATGAATACTTAAGGGATTGATTGCATCCAAAATCATCGTGATCTCCATCTTCAGGGTAGTTTTTGTGACAGCAGAAGGTGCTACTTCTGCAGTGAGAGAGAGCCAAAGATGTTGCCAGTTCCTAACTTTAGCTAGGAGCCCACATACCATGCCTCAAACCAGTATCCTAATCATCCCAGGTGAAAATTCTTCCCATTTTGGAAGATTATAATTAACTTCCTACTGAGCCATGCTTAGAAAAATGCCTCAACCTGAAAGATTAAATAGGAACTTAGTATCTGTCAGAAATAATTCAGCACTAGCTGTTTGTGTCTTGCAGTATAAAGATACTGATTTAAAATTATATATTTAGAAGTTGTTTTCTCCTTATTGTGTAACAAAAGAACTGGACTGGATGAGTAATAGCTGCATTACTGGAGCAGAGAGGAGGTCGTGAATGCCACTTCAGGGGTATCAGTGTGGCTCTTCAAATAATTGCTGCAGCAGCAGTGAGTGCTGAAAGGGTCCCCACTGCTGGAGGGACAGAGATCCCCACCCTTCCAGTGCTCTGGGGCTCCTGGGGGTCACCACAACTCCTGCTGCTATTTCTCCTCCACCACAACCAAGGTTATCTTCCAGCCGCCTTGACTTTGCTCCTGTTCCAACTGGGGCTCAACTTGACTCATCAGTTCTTTATTTGGAACACACATCACATTTCTGCACTTCATCAGTTCTTCTCCCAGTGAGGTCACTCGTTTGTGGCCATTCAATACTTCCTGCAAGTGCCCAGCTCTCAGTTTAACCTTTTCCCACTGCCCTGAGTCTGGAGCCACTCTTCAGCCAAGGATGCTCTTTGTAGCCCTGTGACTTTGGGTTCAGCAGGACACAAGCTGAGCACATTCTGGAATACATTTCAGAATCAGTCTCTTAAGCCCAACTTCTTTTCCCATTAACTCTGGTGACAACATTCATAATAACTTCAATGGCAGCATGATAATTCTGTAAGTAATTGCTATCAGGGACTTAATTTAAACCTCATTTGACTGACATTTCTTGTTTGCAAGGTATCTATTTTAGGAACAATGTCTTGCTAGTATATCTCTCCTCATCTTAGTCATGACTGATAACAGAATAATCATCTCAACCACTTTTCTTTTCCTGCATAATGGCTTTACTGCATTTTTACATAGCAAACATACAAGAATAGAAACAATTAGACAAATAACAGTATTATATGGAGATGAGCAGGTAAGTGACTAGAACTAACTTGAAACACTTTAATAGGCTGAGGAGCCTTTCAAGCCACAACAGGGTTGTTGAAAAGACTAAGGAACGATGCAAGTTGTCTCTGTTTCCCTCAGCTGGGCTTACACAGGTGTAATAAATGCAGTATGCCAACGAGCCAGAACTCCAACCTGCTCCTGATTTCACTGCAAGAATGTCACTGAGGGGCTGGAGAGAAGGGAACAGAACTGGGCAAGGAGCTGGAGCCACAGGAATGGCTGAGGGAGCTGGGAAAGGGGCTCAGCCTGGAGAAAAGGAGGCTCAGGAGGGACCTTTTGGCTCAGCACTGCAGCAGTGTACCTGCACAACAACCATTCTGTGTACCAGTCAAACTGTTTGTAGATAACAAGCTACCTGCAGTCTTATTTTCAGGGTTCTCAGGCATTCATCAAGGTTACTGAGAAAACAACAGGATGAAAATAAGAATGAAGAGGCTGAGAAACTGTGGACAAAGAATGCAAAACCTAGATAGAGGACACAGGACGTGACGATGGACGCTTGACCCATTAGGTGTCCAGCAGGATGTGTGCCTGCGTGGTGAACCAGTGGCTTAGCCAATTGAGAGACACCTGTACGTGTGCACAGTAGTGCTAGAATCTCTAACTGGGGTCTAATGTAAACAAGAAACTGGCTTCTGCTGGAAATCTTATTGGTTCTTTTACTCAGTTGTTCATTTTCCCCTGCTGCAGAGCTCAGCTCCCTGAACAAGAGGGGACAGATGGGGGGGATTCAGGCTCTGCTGCCAGAAAACAAGGACAGGATGAGAGGGAATGGCCTCAAAGTGCACCAAGATGGGTTCGGGATGTATATCAGCAGGAATTTCTTCATGGAAAGGGTGGTCAAGCCTTGGAGGGGGCTGCCCAGGGAGGTGATGGACTCCCCATCCCTGGGGGTGTCTAAGGAGGGACTGGAGGTGGCACTCAGTGCTCTGGGCTGGTGACAGGGTGGGGATTGCTCACAGGTTGGACTCAATGGCCTTTCCCAGCCTCAGGGGTTCTGGGATCCTGTGTTGCCCTGCAGGAGTTCTCTGCCCATCCTCCAGCACTATCCAATAGCACGGCCCCACAGGCAAAGTCATTCCAGACACATCACCCTCATCGAGGACAAAGCTGATCCATGCCAGGCAACAGATCTTTAATCAGTGTCTTAGCCACAGGGAAATTCCAGAAAACACTTTGCAGGTTACCTTGCTCTTAATAACCAACAGCAGCCATGGGGCAGCAGAGTGCTGAGTAAGGAAGGACAGAGCTCACCACCACTCCCAGTGCTTTGTCACATTTCCTCCTTTCCTGCAAATCTACAGGGACAAGCGATTATGAAGAGTCTTTAACAAGTTGACTTTGAAAGCTGCTTCTCCTGTCGCTGAGGAGCTGTCACAGGCATTGCTGGAGCTGTGGCAGAACAGCTGAAAGTGGTAAAAAATTGACAGACGAGCAGACTCTCTGGAAAAAAAGGGAAAAAATCCAGTCCATGCCATGTGAGAGGCAGATTCTCACAGCCCTTAATGGGAGGGTTTTTCAGTAGATGTTGTGAATTGTCTCCAGTGAGAAACAGGAGAACTCAGAGTGGAGGAAACATCCGACAGGATGAGGTCAGACTTGCAAAGAATGGCTCCTACCCACAGCCCAGCACAGCAGGAGAGCCACTGCATGAACAATAAATCACCTGTAAACAGCAACAATAACTCCGGTGGAGTACCTCAACCTCCCTCACAGAGCTACTAAACCTCAGCTCCAGCCTAGTTTCAGTTTACATTTCACCAGTTTGTGGTGTTCTGAAGCAAGTTTAAAGAATGTAATTCTGAGCATCAACATTTATCTCGTAAAAGGAGGAGCAACAACGTTTGATTTTTCTTCCTGCAACAAACACAGTGTGGTACCGCCTCTGGAAGGCCAGAAAAAAACACCAGGGCAGGACACTTCAAAAGACGAGGATCTGCTTTATTTTTTTTAATACAAAAAATTAATAAGCCTCACTTTTAAGATCTGCTAACAGTAATCTCAAGGAAAAAAGAAATAATGCTGGATTTGTGTGGGAAGGAAGCAGATTTCAATCTCAAATGAATGACGTACCTTGTAATTACAGGAACCATTGAAAGAGATAGTCAGAATTAAAATACTTCCAATTTTCACAGGGAAATATTAATTTAAAAATTTTCAAGGATGGATAACTGCACATAAACAGAGGCAGATGATCAAGGGCTGAAGTTCAAATTAGCTCAAAGAAAGAAGTCAGCCGTGTTAAATGATATCTAAAATTGTCCCTGAGCTCAGCAGCGAGGGCTTGGGGCAGCCTGTGGCTGGGACAGCAGCAACTTGGATTTACTGTGAAATTGTGCCTTTGTGAGTGCCACAACTGCCTTCCAACAATGCCTTTCAGAGGCACACAAGCTCTGAGAACGCTTCAAAATTTAAATTTTGGTGATTTTCAATCACCAGACAATGGGCGATTAAGTACAATCATTAAACTTGCAGCAACAGGAGTAACGTACTTCTTCCGTTATGACAAAGCCCTCATTTGCTTAATGCATTTTAATAAGACAGTTATAAAGTATTTTATGTTGCACCTAGCTATTAATATTGGTTATTTAGCACTCTTGGTGGAAGACGTTTTCACTCAGAGATGATTCCATCTGCATTAACGCTACAAACAAAACTATGAGCCCATTTTATATCAATTGATGGCATTTTTTTGGACCCAGTGGACATAATGGATTCAATTAATGTCATTTTTTTGCACCCAATGGACTCAATTAATGGCGTTTTTTGAGTGAGGGGGATGATTACCTGAGCACAGAAACAGCAGGAGACCCCCAGACCTCTTAGATAAGATTTTGATGGGATAAACACATGGTATCAATTTTCTGTACAGAACATTTTGCCATAAATATTTTCTCCACAAAGGATTTTTCCTCCATAAAATGCCACACTGATTGCTCAGCATTTCCCTCTGACTCCCTTGGTGTCACTCTGATGGATCTGCTGAACCTGCCCAGAGCTGCAGAAAGCTCAGGGGAGCCCAGAATTGTCATTCCCTGTTTGTCTGCCTGTTTGTTTAACTCCAGCCCCACGGTTCTGGCTCCCTCCAAACTCCCTTGGAGACTCTGGGAGTGCTTTTTCAGAGCTGTTGGCTTGTCACAGTGACACCTCTGTTTCATTCTGCTCCACACAGCTGGAAAACAGGGAGAGCTGCCCTGCAGACACCTTGGCTGCTGCTCCGCTCCTGGCACAGCCACGGAACAGGTGAGGAATTCACACAGGCTGGGGGCTCCTTAGGAAAAGCACCTGCCAGAACAACTGTGATGGCATTGCAGCCTGACAGGACTGAAATATTCCAGAGGAGGCACCAGGATGATCAGAGGCATGGAGCAGCTCTGCTGCAAGGAAAGCCGGGACAGCTGGGATTGTTCAGGCTGGAGAAGAGACCCCAGCGTGGCCTTCCAGTGCCTAAAGGGAGCACACAGGGAAGATGGAGAGAGACTGTTTCCAAGGGCCTGGAATGCCAGAACAGGGGGGAATGGCTTCAAGATGCCAAAGAGTAGGGTTAGATGGGATATGAGCAAAAAATTCTTCCCTCTGAGGGTGGGGAGGCCCTGGCACAGGTTGCCCAGGGAAGCTGTGGCTTCCCCTGCATACCTGGCAGTGTCCAAGGCCAGGCTGGACAGAGCTTGGAGCAACCTGGGATGGTGGAAGGTCTCCCTGCCCATGGCAGCGGGTGAAATGGGATGGGTTTTAAGATCCCTCCCAACCCAAACCATTCTGTATCCTACTGTACCTCCCAAGGACTCAACTCCTTCCTCCCTCAGGATGTTTTTGAGCTGGAAATCGTGGTCTGAACTTTTACAGATGTCCTTAATCCGTCAAAGACTAGCAGGCTGATCAGCCCTAAACAATTTACAAGCCTCAATGGTTATATTGTAAATGATGAATCAGCTCAAGGAGTCAGCCAAAAAGTGTAAATTAATGTTATCAAAGGTCAGATTGTGGTATGAGAAAGCTGGAATGACTCAGTTTATCCAGAGCATGAGTGGGATCTGTTCAAGCTCTCTACATTGAACAAAAAAATGCGTCCAGCAAAAATATTTGTCACTGTAAAACCTTTAGGATATGAAAAAAATAAATAACTCAACATTATTAGCAGATAAGGGCAAAAACAGCTTTTATAACCTCTTAAGCAGGGGACTTTCTAATGGATTGTATTTTAATTTATGCTTGTTACTACACTGCTTTTAATACAAACCATTCTTCCACGCACGGAATTCCCTTCCCTTGCTTGTCTTCCAGCCCTAAAACATCCCAGAGAAAAGTCCACAACATGAAGCTCATAGTGAAGCTGGAAGCAAACAAAAAAAAAGGTTGAGTTTTATTTTTTTTTTTCCTTATTGAGCCAAAAACCACCGTCATCCCAGCCCACAGCTACTCCCACGGGCAGCGCCGTCAGCACTCTCACACCCCGCCCCGCGCCGCTTCCCGGGAGCTGCTCCCGCTGCGCCCCCCCGGAGCAGCCCGGGGTGACACCGGGTGACACCGTCCCTCCCTTCAGGTGACTGCTCCGAGCCTTCCCAAGGGTCAGCCAGGGCCAGCCCCTCACACCCCACCAGGCTGCTGTGTTCTGCTCCCATTCCCAGCTGCTCCTCCTCTCTCCCCCAGGACCTGGATGCCCGTGGCCAGCACGCTGAGCATCCTCAGTTCTTGTTTTACCAGTTGCCCTCTCCCCGTGGTGCATGGACATTTTCTGTCTCAGTTTAACCTCTGTGACCTGCAGTTCCAAGCTGGATTGGTCCTGTTCCCTGCCTGCTGTGGCCTCCTGAGGCTGCACACACCCAAGGGATGGATGAAGGGAAGATTCTCTAGGCTGGAAAAGAGCTCTGAGGTCATTGAGTCCAGCTTTTGGATGACGTGTGACCCTGGGTCTTGGATCCCTCCCTTAAGTCCAAATCATGATGGTGACAAAGGTGGGAGGCCACAAATCCAAGCCTTTGTTTTATCTCCGTTCTTTAGTGTATTTTACAACTCATTTTGGGCTAAAACAAGGAAAGCTCTGCATTGAGCCCAAGCTGGGCTCATGCCAGGTCCTGGGATTTGGGTGGGTGCTCCTCTTGCTGGAGAAGCCCAAAGCAGCAGTTTGGGAACTTTGCCTCTCCAGGCACTTCCTGTCATTCCTGCTCAGAGCTGCACCTGCAGAGCCACTCCAGGACAGGGTAACCTGTGTGTCCTGTCCCCATCCACCTCCCAGGTTATCTCTGCCTCTCCTGCCTGCTTCAGAGCTTTTCTATGTGTACGAGCTTTCTTTCCTTGCACTGAAACCTTCAGCCCGCGAGACGTGCGTGCAGCTCCAGGGCTCATAATACTAAACTGATTCAGCCAATATTTCCACTTTTTTTGTTTGTTTGAGTTTTTCTGTTTTTGTTTTTCTTTTTGTTTTTGTTTTCTGGACCTCCAGAGTGAGATCCCAGCAGCTCCCTCTCTCTTCTTTGGAAATTTCCTTTATCCAGGAAGGCAACATTCATTGCTAGAAGGTGAGCCATGGCAGTGGTGTGGAGGTGGGGAGGTGACGGTGGGGAATGACAGGAGCAGCAAACAAAATGTCCCTCCCCTGGCTGGACCAGTCAGTGCCCCTGGGTGGGAAATCTGGAATCCCTGTTGTGAGGGAAAATCTGAAATCAGTCTCTAATCACTGCTCATGGCCTGGCTCTTAATTGGAGCTGCACTGAGTCCCAGCGTGGTGGAGCCAACAGAACCTCTGATGCATTGACCCAAGGTGAGATATTGATTTTGGGGTGACTCAGAGGGGCCCCCAGGCCCCTCAGAATTCCAGCCACGCACACTTCCCTGCCCAGCCATCCACAGCCCGTTTCCAGAGCCCATCTGAGCGTGGCTATAAATACACACCCGGATCATCCATCGACATTTAAATATAATACACTGCCAGGGAGAGGGGTTTTAAATATCTGAAGGATGTGGTATCTTGGAAACCGATTGCCTCGAGTTGCCCAAATCAATTACAGAGTGAATCAACACATGGCTCTGGCGTGGGAGCAGCGAGCAGCTGGCGCTGCCACCCGTCCCTGTCCCCATCCCTGTCCCCATCCCTGTCCCCAGGCTGGGAGCAAAGCAGGGAACAGCTCCAGGAGCCCCAGCTGCTCCTGCTCCCCCAGGACAGGGCACATCAGGGCACGGAGCAGGGAGGGCACTGAATGGTTTTGTGTCTTATCTCAGCTTCTCCAGCTGCATTAAAGAGGGGAAAAACAGTTGAACATAATCCACAAAGGTGATAGGAGCCTTTCTCTGGGAATATTTGCACAAATTAGGGGGGTCTTACTGCTAATTGCTGACGTTATTTTCTCAATAGGTTCCACCTGTCTTCAGGCCACTGGCAGCACTTACTCTGAAAATTGTGGGTTCTGGTTCTTGCTGAGGACACAGATCATAGCAGCATCAGGGCAGCTCACAGCCCCCCATGGCAGCAAGAAATGGCATTTTTAGCCCCACCCTCCGAGGTTTTGTATGAAAAAATTTAGAGTAATTAATACTTTAAAGAACTGAAGCTTAGAGAATCAGATATTCCTGAAGTGCAGTTGTAGAACGTGCAAAAATGTGTCCATCCTGTTCCCAAAGCCCAGATTAGGCAATAGACTCATTCCAGTGGGATTTTTTCCACAAGAAAGGGCTAAACCAGGGAGCCTGTGCCAGCGTTACCAGGCTGGGCTCAAACCCTGCTGCTTGGGGTGCCAGGTGTCTTGTGAGGAGCCCACGACCTGGTCCCCACACTGAAGCTGAACACCTTCAGCTGCTTCATTCTTCCCTGATCAGTTTTGATTCCTTGGCCAGGCTCCATAAAAAGCCTGTGATTTTAAATAATGGTCCAAAAATGGGATGATATAGCCAGGAGAGTGTGGGTTGCTGAGAGAAGAGAAGGCTGAGCTAAATATTTGGCAGAATTAAGCAAACCAGGAAAGACATGTGGGCATAAAGAAATAATTCAATATTCAATTTCTGGCAGAATTCATGAAATCTATTTATAGTTGGGATCACAGTGAGCCATTTATCACTATTATGGGAATGAAGGCCTGAGGGGGTTTGGTTGCAATGGGTTTGCAACTGTTACATGATTAAGAGAGCACAAAATTAAGGTTAATTAACCCATGGCCTTTGACCTGATAGGGTGTCTCTTCCCAGGTGCCATTCCAAGAATTTGGTCTTCCCAAAATGAGCTCTCCTGGTGTGGCTGCTGCTCTCCTGCTCTGTCCATCTTTGAGGGGCTGGGACCTGCTGGGTGACTCCTTCAAATTCACTTCAAATTCCCCTGAATTCTGACCAAGCTCAAAACCTTCAGAAGAAAGAGGTAAAGGGCTCTTAATTGAAAATCTCATATTTAACAGAAAAGAGGAGACTGCCAGAGAAGACTGAGGCTGGGGAGAACTTTTCCTTCAAAAAAAGTCAAATGAAAATTTTCTAGTGAAAAAACTCTACACAGTCCAAGATCATCCCAGATTTCCAGCAAGAAATAACCAAAAAGCAAGATCAAACAGTAGGTAAAGTCTGAAAATGTTCACGTTTCTTGCCCTTTTCTCCTCCTTCCTTCCCCACTAAAATAACAAATGCAAGTAAATAACCAGAAAACACCCTTAAACACCCTTTTTTTTTTTTTCCTGTTTCTTTTTCCTTCCATGGCCCTTTCCCTTACTCCTTGCAGCAGGAGCACGGAGCTGGAGTGGCCACCCTAGCTGTCCCTGCTGGTCACACATCACCTCATCCCATGGAGCAGCTTTGGTGCCCCCAAAACTACACCCATATGGAGAAATTAAACTGGAATATGCTCCTGGTTTATGGCTGCACCTTCACTGTGATCTCGGTCTCTCCTCTTTACTAAATTCCAGACTTATTTTAAAATTTTATTTTTTTCATTGAGAGAAAAATAGCTGTTCATTCTGAAATACGGAGTATGGGGACAGTTCAAGGCATTATTCTCCAACTCCTGGGGTTTTTTTTGCCACCAGGTGGCAATGGAGCTGCAGCACCACCCGGCTCGGGTGAACTTCTCCCAGAACACCCGAGTTCAGGGTCTCGGGAACATCTGTTAATAAATCTTTCGGGTCAGACAGCTTTAACTCCTCTCCATCCACGTTTCTCTCCGGTTCTGCCCCCCCTCTCTGCAGCCGTAATTCCAAAGCTGGCCGGGGGCTGAGCTCGGAGTTTGGGTGACTTTGGAACGTCGAGAGTTTAATTCACCAGGATGATGCAAATCTGCAGCGCAGGAGAGGAGCCGGGTGTGCCCACAGCACCCGCAGGACGCGGCCACACCGGGAATTGCGGGATCGGGAATTTCGGGAATTGCGGGATCCGGGAATTGCAGGAATTTCGGGATGCGGCTGCACCTCGCTCCCTTTTCCCTGCCCGACACCAGCCCGCACCAAAGCCCTTTTCCGTGCGGTCCCTCCCGGCTCTCTTTCACCGCTCCTGGGGTTGAATTAAATTGAAATCCTGTCCCTCGGCCGCGGGACCAGAATTGCTCCTAAAGCCAACAAGCATCATCTCCAACAACCTTCCCCAGTTTCCATCCACGTGGAGAGGGGCCGCGGCCAGAGGCCACGGGATTTAGCTCTGGAGATTTTTAACTCAGGAAATGCCAAAGAATGGGATGAAAAGAGCACACAAAGAACTCACATTTAGTTTTAAAAATAGCTTTATAAAAAGCCCCACAGCACAACCCCCCTTCAGGTGTGCATTGCCTCCACTGGACACAAATCCTGTTTTGGGAAGGGACATTTCACTGTTCCTGGGACAGAGGGCTCCAAGTTCTGTATAAAATTCTAATTCTGAAAAGCCCCTCCATAAATAATAAATTAATTGTTGTGGTGGAAACTGAAGCTTTAGTGCCGAGCCCTGGTGTGGATTTAATTCCTGTTGCTGTGAACAGGACTGAACTTTAACAAGGCCACAATAAAGACAGAAACGGAGAAGTTCATATAGGAAAAGGAGTTAGTTCACCTTTATTTCATTTCTCCATAGTCCCAAACTTGACAGACGTAGAAAAATATCCTTGAGTCAGTAGACAAATTTACCAATGCTAAATAGCCCTTTTCTCTGACCATCTGGGCCACCCTAAATACATTTGTACAAGCATTACTTCTGGGGGTTTCAATAAAAGGTTTTTCTAAACTATAAACAATAAACTACAGAGGAAAAATTCGAACTACCAAAGCATGCAGATGAAAGGATCTTCCAAACCATTAAAAAAAAAAAATTAAGAAAGCAAACCAACTTTGAGATGCATTTGGAAGAGAAAACAAATTAGGACAATTTGAGGAAAAAATAATTAAGAGAAGTCAAAGCAAACTCTTAAAGGATCTGTGGATAAGTTAAAATATCTATGGCACAACTTTTCACCAAAAAAAATTAAGGCGAAGACCAACGTTTTATATAAAAATAGCTGAGCAGGCTTCTAGAGCAGGAAATCAGCATTTCCAATGATGACTCTGTTAATACAAGATTATAAATACCCTTTATATACACAGAAAACCAACTCAATACAAACATCTGGACTGTTTCTCTGGGCATCTGGCACTCAAAACGCCCAGATCAGGTGTCCTGGACCATAGTGGAGGTACTTCAGTTGAAGGTTTGTAGTAGTTTCTTTGCTACACATACTGATACAAATCATAAAAATGCAATATAAATAGTGATTCTCACACAGAAACTCAGGAATATGCTCAGGTTACAAAGCTTAAGGAATTTGCCCAGAAGGAAATGATAAAATATTTTAAATCATCAATCATCCTGTTTTGTAGGCGAAGGAAAACATCCAAGTTACACAATAATACTTAAATTTTCAGAGTACTTTTTAAATGAAACTGATTCCCACAGTGAAAATAAAGCAAGAATTATCATGGCAGAAGATTCATTATCTCTTCAGAAATACAGCAGTTTGTTTATCTGCCAAGATCGCTTAGAAATATCATTATTATGGGCATTTTCATAAATTTCCAAGCCTAAAAGTTACCAGCAGCAAGGACATAAACAATAAACCATATTTGTATGGATGTATTAGACTAATTTTCAGAACTATGCAATTGATATGCAGCAACACACAAAAATAAGAGCAAATGAAATATATTTGAGAAGAATTCCATTAACATTTCAAGTTAAAATACCTTTGTAGAGCTACTGTGATCAAGTTCAGTGTATCTGTGCACATTGTAAATCTGCATCTGTGTGTTTGCACACATTCAGTAATTCCAGAAATAACCCCAGAAATTATAAAATTCCTACAGGAGAAGACAATTTTCCCCCTGCACAACTCATTGGACTTGCCAATGACTTTTTGAAGTGTATTTCACAAACTCTGCAGATAAAGCAGAAGCTCTTGTTTTCCACAGCACAGAAACCTTCTAGTTTATTGAAATTTTCTTGACTAAAACCCAGAACCTTCATTTCTGCCTCCTTGTGCCTCATTCCCTCCCTCCCCCTTGTGCATCCTGCCACCCTTCCCCTGTACTCCAGGGAGAGAAATGCAATGGGGGAAATTGAAGGAACTCTTTTCAGATGAAACTTGAATACAAACATGGTCTAAATCTACATCTGACCACTTCAGCTTGTTAGTGACCCATTCTCATTTAACACTTCAAAATTTTTTCTACAAGGACTCTGTAAGTTTATGCCAAAAAAAAGGGGAGAACAACTGAAACAAAAATCTCCGGAGGTATTTATGAACTGTGATGTCTCAGAAAGTGTAAAATCCTTTTCCTTACAGTGCTGACATCACTGACTGCTCTCTCAGATTAAGTCATCTGATGCACTGAGCAATGTTCCAATAACCACTAATACCAGAATTAAGGATAATACCCATTTTTCATGGTAACTGCACCAAAACCAGCACAGCCACCCCACCATCCTTCAGCTTTAACAGAAATATTTTCTCCTACTAACATATGCTAAGCTTTTCTCCCTAATATCCCATTATTTCCTTCTCCATGGATTGTGATGAACACAAATACAGAAAAATAGCACTAAAATAAGAACAAAGTGATGGCTCACACTCAGCAAAAACCAAGCACAAACTGAAGGATGCATGTTGGGAATAATTTATTGCCTATAAAAGTTAAAAAAAAAAAATCCTAAGTTCACATTTTCTGTGTGGGTTTAAGGGGTGTCACGTTTCAGAGGTAGCATTGTGTAAAATGTAAAACAGAGCTGGAAAGGAGTTATTGACTTAGTTCAGTAACATGGGAAACTGTTCTCAGAGCCAAAGCACTGACCTGAACTGTTTTCCTTCCAGGAGCATCCTTGAACACCTCCTTCAGCCAAGAGGATTTGCTCCTTTGTGGGAAAAGAACCTCCACCAGCCCAAGGCTCTGCCCTGTTTCTGTTGCCGTCTGACCAAAGCAGCTGCTGTTCTTCAGAGCAATAAAACCTCAGAATAAACGCCCATTCTTCCATGGAAAACACTGTAGTGCTGCTTTGATGATTTTTTTTCCCCCAAACTTTTCAGACTTCACATTTGGTCTGTGTGGTAGAATGCTCTTGATTAAAGAAATCAACCACCACAATCCAGCTCGTGCTCTCTGGCAGCCAGGTGGAGTTTCCTCACTGACCACCCCTAACTTTGCTCAGGCACCTCATTTGGGGCAGAAAAGGCAGAGTCTGGCCAGGTTCCAGCCCTTCCAGCCCCTGGTCTGGGGGGAGCTGGGAAGGGGTTGGACATCAAGCTTTGTGCTGGAATAAGCTGTGAATTGCTCCTGTGCCAGGAATTCTGTGCTATTCCCTTCATGCACATTCCTGTTTCTCCTCACACCAGCAGCACCCTGAGACCAGAGGCCAGCAGTGGCTCTGTCTGGAATGAGGAGGGGAAGGTCAGTGCTGCGCAGGTGTTTGTGTTCACTGTCAGGGACACAGCAGTGCAAGAGACCCCAAAGGGGAGGGCAGACCCATTTGAAGCAGGGTTCCCATTCCCAAGCCAGGATGTCCATGGTGCTGCTGGTTTTTTCCATCACTTCACTGTCTGAGCGCAGCAGCAGACACAGCTTCTCCCCTTGGAGAACACTCTCTAAAGCTCCCCAGTTCAAGGTGAGGACAGAAACAGGACATTCCTTTCCTCACTCACAGGGCTGCAAAGCCCCAAACTCCTCATTCCACATTTTTTATTGCCTTAGTGAAAAGAAATACTTAAGAGAGATTAAAGTGCAGAGCTGTCTCCAGGACTGGGCCCTCCAGAAACCTCGTAAGATTCATTGGCTCAGGTACCTTTAAACCTGCCCCAAACTCACCTCCTGGAGTATTTATTGTTTTATTGGAGTATTTCCTGTTACTGTTACTCCTGTCAGACCCATGGATGTGACTGAAGCCTCACCTGCAGGGAGATGAAAGGAGGCAGAGCTCCAGGAAATAGGGTTTTAACCATGAGCAAACCTTCCAGCATCAAAAACAGCTCCCCAGGGAGAGCCTGTCCTGCCTCTGGGTAGAGTGTCTCTTCTGGGCTACTTTCCCAGCTGGGTTTCTTCAGAAGGATATCACTGATGTTCCCACGGATGCCTCAGGAATGAACAACGCCAGGGAAGTCATTGTTCGTGGACAAAGTAAATGAGACACCTTGCAGGATGGTCAAATATTGACACATGGCCAGAAAAAGGTGATAAAACCACCAACACATGGCCCTCCTGCTGCAGTGAGTTATTCACATTAGAATCACTCACTGGAACAGAAAGGGGGCTAACCTCTGTCACCCTGAAAAGCACAGCATGAGCTTTGTCTCCCATGGAAGGTTATGAAATGATGAACTGCACTTAATGCAGGCGTTTGTTACCATCCTACAGACAGGGGGAACCTGAACCCAGACCCAGCCCTGAGCCAGCTCCACTGCTCTCCACCAACATTTAACCACCACCAATGGTAACAGTCATTAGACTTTCGTTGGAAATACACACTGATACTGAAAAAAACCCAGCCAAGGACTATGGAACACCCTCCTCCCCAGATTTTGTTATTCAGGGATAGAATTTATGCTCTTTTTTTTTTCCTGACTATTCTGTAGTGCTGCCAAGTGTCCCAGGCTGTGTCTTGTCTCCCCACAGGAGGCAGGACCACAGAACATCCCCTAGGGATGGGGTTGGCCTTGACTGCAGCTCGTCTCAGCTGCACATCCAACAGGATTCCAGTTTCCTGGAGAACAGGGACTGACATAATTGCTTGTATCTAGCAAAGAGTTCATTCAAAATTCACTCATTCCGTTTGGATATGAAATAGCAGCAAGACAGCAAAATAGGAATCATCAATGGAAGTTTTTCTTGCAGGAAAGTGGATGATTTAATTGACCATGAAACTGAGAACTCTGTTAAGAATATCCTGCCCTCTGTCATGGGAATTCAAGTGGAAGAAGCAGGAAAACAGGATCCAAACAGTGGCAAATCCCAGCACTATTTTTTTTTTTAATTTCGCAGAAAACAAGAGGTTTCATTGTCAGTGGCACAAATTTCCTGTCTAAAGGGAACAGCAATAGAAACCATTGTCAGCCTGGCATAGAAAACCCTTTATAAATGAGTTTTTCAGAGCGAGCAGAATTCCAGCCCAGCTCTATCCTCCCTGTGAAGGACAGCACTGTGAGCTCTGCTCACGAACTCCATTTCCACTCCGAGTTTTAATGCCTCAACTCACACACAGGCCCAGCAGCTTGGAACTCTGGGCTTTGCCTGTGGAAGGGTAGCTCTGTTGGGAACTTACAGAATTGTACAGGGGAAAAACTGTGAGGCTTTAGGGTTTTTAGAACACCTTTTGAAACTGTCCCTCCCTTTCTGCAGCTGGTATTTAACAGTATTGCTAAAAGCTTCTCGTGCTCAAGGAGAGGAGAAACTAAAAACCTGAAAGAACAGAGATCACTACTGATACTAAACAAAAAGGGCTGTAAAAGTGATTAGGAGGGACTGATCAGACTGAGAAAACCCTAAAACTCAAGTTTAATCCCAGTATTAAGGAAAGAATAGGTGTTATTTCCCCAACACTCTGGATTTTCTGAGCTACACCTTGGACCTCCCACTGAAATTAAGTGGATTACTCACTGCATGAACCAGGATTCCCCAGAGTCAGTTATTATTTGGCATAAAATGGGCAGAACAGGTTTTTTACCAGACTGAAATATCTGTGTGAAAAATGTTTGCTGAGGGATATCCAGGTTGAAATTAGACCATCAATGCCATGAGCAAGCACCTGCAGCATCCCACAGAACCATCCTGGAGGAAAAGATCTCCAGGATTGAAACCTGCCTTGGACTGGTCACCCTGTCAACTCAACCACAGCAACACTGCCAAGACCAGGCATTCCCTGGACACAAATACATCCCACTGGATCCATCTGAACATCTCTGCACATCCATTCCACCACAGGAGTGAAGGGATTCAGAGCCAATAGCTCTGGGAAAGAAGAAATTAATTTCAGCCCGTACCTGCAATCGAGATCACAGTTTAGAAATGGCACTTGCCCAAAAAAATGCACCAGGCAGGGCTTCAAACCAGATCAGCAAAATTCAGTTCCCAACACTGGAAAATCTTTCAGGAGGCAATGACAGCTGTGGAATTCTAACTGGCTTGGTAAACTGGAGCAAGGTTTGTGGAAAAACCAAGAGTTAAAATAATAAGCAGAACTTTGCATTCAGGCTTTGACATATAAAAACTGTGGCTACAATCATTAAACTCTAAAAAGTGTAAACACCCAATCCCATTGCTACTGTATTAGGAAGTTGTGTCCTGCAGCTATCAGGGTTCCCATTTCCACCTCATTTCTTTCAATACTTATCACTGCTTCCTTGCATTAATAATTTATTGAGGATGATTCAATTTTTTCAGTTAGCCTTTCAAGGTTTTTTCAGCTATTTTGGTCAGAAAAATGGAAGATTTAACAATCTCAAGTCAGAAAATGAAAAACACTTCAGTTTAATTTCAGGTTTTCAAGCACAACTCAGAGAAAGCCTGTTATTCTATTTGGATCCCCAATTTTTAGTCCACCTACCTGAGTAAAAATGGGGAAAATATAATAAACAGGCCTGGGGAGCACATGGAGCTGGAGAATTCGCTGTGTGTCACACAACATTTGTTCCCCACTCCTGCATCCCTGCTCAGAAAGACTTTGCTACAGAGCCAGAATTGTTCTGGAGAGTCAAAGCTAAACCTACCCAAGGCCAAGCTGCTACCAGTGAACCCTTCCCTCACCCAGTTCTTTGATTTTCCAAACCCAGATCCTGGGCAGTGCGAGGCTGTGAGGAGCCACAGCCGCGCTCCAGCACTCCTCCTCGGGCTGGCTCCCTTGGGCTGAGAACACTGCATTGCAAAAGCCTCTCTCTCTCTCTCTCCTGAACCCTGCACCTCCCGTGGAG
Source organism: Phylloscopus collybita (assembly GCA_027886175.1). Taxonomy (NCBI): domain Eukaryota; kingdom Metazoa; phylum Chordata; class Aves; order Passeriformes; family Phylloscopidae; genus Phylloscopus; species Phylloscopus collybita. The sequence continues at coordinate 21,186,269 of JAJNNQ010000004.1, read as the reverse complement.
TTTCTGTTCTGTCTCTTCCAAAAAAAAAAAAAAAAAAAAAAAAAAAAAAAAAAAAAAAGAAATCACAAACTGTCTGAGGCGTTTTTCTCCGACAGGGACGAGAGGCTGAATGAGGTATCGTCGGGCTCTGGGGATGTGTGGTTGAAATCCATTTCTTCAAGTTCAGGAGGTAAGTCTGAAAGCAGAGCCTACAAGGGAAAAACATATCTAATACATCTATATACACTATTAGGTGTGGGGGTTTTTTATGTCAGCAGTGCTTTAAACGAAGAGTGTGAAAATTAATTGGGTTTTTCAGTCATAATTTGAGCCTCTGGAATAAACCCAAGGAAGGGACACAACGCAAAAGGACAATCATCTTCTGATATTAAACACAGATATTAAACTTGCTCCAGGACTTACCTGCTGCTGTTCCTTATCATCTGATTTAATTGCAAGTATCAAACTCCGGGTAAACGTCTGCAGTTCAAAATATTTCTGTTTGTGGTTCTCCAGCTGACTCTCAATGAACCTGACTTCTTCATTCTGTGGGGAAACCAGAGTTCTGGGAATGATCTCAGAAGCACAGAATCCTTTAGGTTGGAAAAGCCCTCTAAGTCTGAGCCCAACCATTCCCCAGCACTGGTAAGCCCACTGACCATGTCCCCAAGGGCCACATCCACATGTCTGTTAAATCCCTGCAGGGATGGGGACAAAGCATTGGAATAGCCACACCTAAACACCCCTGGGTTAAAACTAAATTGTCACTAAAAACTATTTTAATGACAATGACAACCAAAGCCCAGACCTCTTCCTAGAAGTGATCAGGGGGCTGTGAGAAGAGACAGCAAATAAATTCTATTCTTGCAGCAGAAGGCTTGACACAAAAAACAGGGAGAATGATTTGAAAATTCCTCAGAGCTACCACGAATTAAAAGATAACATCCTCCAGTGCAGCTGGGTTTGACGTGGATTTACTGTCAGCTCACCAAGCTCCCCAGGGTTACAGAATAAATAGGAATATCACAGAGTGACAGAACAGTTTGGAAGGGACCTTAAAGATCATCTAGTTCCAACTTCCACAGAGTTGTTTATGGGGCTAGAACTGGATGTAATATATTACAAAATGAGGAAATATCAGTAATTCATGTGCTTTGGCTAAAAAGGCATTTCCCCAATCTATACTTGCAAGTCTCTTAATGAAAAATTCAGATTTGATAAGTATTTATGTTTATTCCAAGTATCTCTTCTCTTTCCATCTTATTGGATCAAAATACTGTTGATCAGTGCAGAGCTAAAATTCATTTTCTCTGGTTATTCACCTTTGCAAAGATCATGAAAATCAAAATGTTTATTTAGGTTACAAGATCAAAGGCATTGCTCATTTTTGCAGAAGGGCTCTGCTTAACAGCACCAACTCATGAGAGAATAATGAAAAAAAATGAGATATTCATGCTCACACTGGCTGGAATTCAGCTTTAGTTGACATGAAAAGCTGTGACTACCTCAAGCTCTAAAGGTTTGCAACAAACCTTTAAAAATGGTTGTATTTTTGTTGTTTTTTCCCAGAAAATTCACTTCTTTTTTCAGTGAACGCACTGCTCACCACACTGTTCCACATGATAATATCTCTGGGAATGAGAGAGGAGTATCTGGGCTGCAGTTCTTTGGGCTTTCATAAAAAATCAGGTGAGTTCTTCCCAACAGACACTTAGCATTTGCCTGTTTAGCTCTGGATTTTGCCCAGCCCAGGAAGAATTCAGATTTAGGCAGAAAACTCAGGGAGTAATCAGTGCCATCAAACAACAACCCTGGCTCTGCAGGGCACTGTCACAGCAAGCCTCTCACTGCGCTGACAGGTGACATTAAGAGAAGGTCATAGCATCTCTTGGATCATTCTCCACTGCCCTTCCCAGCAAAATGCTGCTGGAAGGAGGCATTTTTGTTCTGAAGAGATGTTCTGTTTATTATTTTGATAATTGATTATTGTCAGGAGAACAGACCCGGTTTCTAAAGGAAAAAAACAAGCAATGGAGGTAAAAACTCAAGGAAATGTGGAATTGTGGCAACTCCTGAGAGAGCAGCACACACACAACCGTCAGCCTTTGGCAGGAGACAGGAGCTGGCAGGATCCAACTGCTTCTTCTCCCTCCCACAACCACCACTTCCAAGCATGTCCTGGGGAATGACTTCTCCTCAGATCCCCCCATTCCAGCTGTTCAATCTCTTCCAGAGCTGGCAGCACCAGGCTGCAGGAAAAGCATCACAGCACTCCAAGGAACAATTCTGGTGGAGTGGCTCCATAAATCCCTTTGTTGGGACACATGGAGGGGAGCTGCAGCTTTGTAGAAATGGGGTTTTCCTGCCTCCATTTGGGTTGAAACATGGATAAAGTGGCTGGAGGTGGGATGAGGGTATGACGTACACACCAGGAAAAAACAGCAGAGGAACTCAGGATCCCAGAAGCTTTTGTTAAATTCCTGACAGATCCAACCCCTGAACTCCCTGGGGATTATCCTGCTGTCCCTGACATGGCCCAACCACTCACCTTGTAATCCAAAAGAGAACTCATCTGATCCACTTCAGAATTGCTGATCAGGTCACTCTCTTCATCATCTAAAATTTCTATTTTCTGAAACAGAAGCAAACAGTTCATTCCAACAAACAGTGGAGACAAACAAGGATTCGCATCCCAAAGGGGCAGGAAGGACAAAGGATGAAGGATGGAGGATAAAGGATGAAGGTAAGAGAGCTCTGTGCTGGCTCCTGAGGAGTTCTAAGCTGTGCAGCCCCCATTAGATGGCAATCATGCACCTTAGCCAGGAGATCCAGCAGGAATCCAGCGGGAGCTGCTGCCATGGAGACTCAGGCTGTTTACAAAGGAGAAGCTCCCTGGCCCACCTTTTTGACTTTAAGTTGCACATTTATCCCCTCAGAGCCATTGCTCCGCTCTGATGTTGCAAAGGAGGGTCTGGAAATCTGCTCCTCTGGTTGCAGCAAGTCCTGAGCTACTCCTCACCTAAAGAAATCAAGGAGCTTTCCTCTGACCTTCCCTGGCCACAGTGCAAGGGAAATGCCCTTAGCTATAGGGGATGCTGATCCAAAGACAGTTCCAAATGCATAAATATGGACACTTTCACCTAACTGACAAAAATTTGGGGAGCTTTTTATACTGGTATTTTTTAGGTATCTAAAGATATCTAAAGCACAGTGTTAAGGCCAAGCCTAACATGGACTAACCTCAGAAATACATCCCAAGTTTTTTTACTGTTTTTAATTGTTTTGACAGTTGTGAACATTTATGAACCTGTTCATAATAGGTTAAAGCAATTTTCCTATTTTTTAGGATGATGTTTAACCCAGTGTAGGAAAGGGCCCCCACTGACCCAATCCATGTCCATGGGTCATTCCTGAGGTGTTAATTCAGGTTTTTCCTGCAGCATGTGGTACCTCCTGTCTACACACCAGGAATTTCCCTGAAATCAAGGAGGAGAAATCCTTCCAGGGACATTCCTAGCTCTCCCTGGCAGGACCCACCAAGCTCCTAAGCCTGTGCAGAAGGCAGGGAGGATAAAGCACATTTTGTGTGCTCCAGCGTCTGCCAGCCCAGCTGAAGAGACAACAGCTCAGAAACGTCCCTGAGTTCTGCTGCTCCATCAGACCCTCAAAAAAGGTGGGACTCAAAATATTATTGGTTTCAGACTCAGCTTGAGGAAAGAGTCTCTAAATAACTGCCAAACATTCACATTCCCTTTCTTAGACACACTTTTTTAAGATAGGAGAGGAAGGAACAGATTAGAATTTCAAATAGGAAAACTGTATCTCTCATGCAAATACAATGTATTTTAGTCCAATTTTAAGTGCATTTTTAAAGAGTTTTGTTACAGTATTTTCAGAACAAATGATGAAGAAATTCTTCCCTGGTTTTGTTCCATTGTTGTATCAAATGACAAAATCTGGGATTCAGGCAGGTTGGAGTCTCTTGGACACCATCTCTGCAAACCATTTCAACTGAAGGTTTTAGGGTTTTCTCCTCCTGTGTTTTAGTATTTTTAGCACAGTTTTAAAGCTCAAATAGGAAAGACTTTCAACACCCAACTGAAGCTGAAGTTTTCAGTGAAAAAGAGAGGTGCTGGACAACAACCTCAACATTAATTATGGAGTTATTAATTGGTGGAAAAGGAAAGGTAAATATACCACATTATCAGCAGAAACTGGATTCTGGTCATCGTCTTTGTGGCCAGTTTCTTCATTCTGAAGAGCTTCATTTGTCTCTTCTGCAGAAATAAATTGGTTTTGTCAGATTTCATTCCAATTTTATGCTGAAGGACCATTAATGGTGTTTACCACTAAATGTCACAGCTGCTAAATCCAACAGCAAAGTCATGGTATCAATGTCTAATCATAAACAGAGTATCTGCCTTATTAAAAAGACATCTTGTCACAAGAATTTCAGACCAACATCAAACCAATTGCAACCTGAAACAACAACACAACTCTCAGTCATTCTCTGTACCAAAACCTTCACATTTTTAGGTTCAGGCTGGAATATTCAAAGATGATGAGTTTCACATCAGAGGTATGCACGAGTTGTTTTGTTTGTTTGTTTGTTTTTGGTTTTTTTTTATGAAAATAAATTCCTGCATGAAAAATCTCACATTCCCTGAAATTCTGGGGTACATATCTAAATCCCACTTCCCCCTTTCAGACACTGATGGGTTTTGAACCAAAAACTGATCAGATTACAGCAAATGATTATTCCCAGTGAACCTGAAGTGCTTTTTTTATACATAAACATTTGAAAGCAGAGCAGATTTTACCCTGCTATTTCAACCACAAAGCATGAGATAATTCCATTGACCTTAAAGGCCAAGGAGAACACAAAACACAAAGAAAGGTAAGTCCATTTACCCCTTAAACTGAAGTTTGTTTCTCATTTTTACCTGACTTCTGCATATTAAAACATAAACCTACTAATACATATTAAAGAGGAAAAGAGGGAAGGGGCAGCAAGGTTCAGGTGATGCCAGGGTCTGTCACCTCCACACAAACACAGGGATAACAGGATTTCCCTGGGATTACCAGACTGGGTAATATTTAGGCCAGACCATACAGAGTCAGTTAATGGTTTTAAACAACTTTTAAGTTAAATATGTCTAAACTGAGCAAATCTGATTGGAAATTGTTTCAAATCAACTTAATCTGCCACCAGCCACAGCTCCACAGGGCAATTTGTACCAGGAGCACATGGGATCAAACGGGAACACTGGGGAGCAGGGAGGAAGGAAGCGTGAAGGGTGAGGATGCTCCTCAGGGACATTCCAAAGCACCAGGAATTCTGTAACCCTGACAGTCACCCCCCTTGGATTCAACAGGTAAAAGAAGCAGCTCCCTACAGCATTCCCAACTCTTTAAATATTCATCCTCAGCTCATGGATCCCAGCACAGCCTTAATGACCTCCACTGACAAAGTGTGGATTCAATTCACACACAATTATATAAGGTGAGTGATACATTTTGCATCAGAGCACAGCTTATTTCTTTTGTATTGACACAATACATTTTAAAAACAGAGGCCATCAACTGTCATTTGAATTAGGTGACCAAAAATTGCCTTTGTCTGTCTTTCAGAGTGGATTTTGCTGTTGTGGTTTTGGTATTTTGATAAATTAGGACCAAAAGTTACAGTTCTCAAACATTAGAACAATTCCTTATCTGTGACTGAACATAATCCATGAGTATTGGGGGAAATATTTTCCAGGAAGTTCAAAACCAGCTGAGCTGCAGCAGTGAAACCTCCTCCTTTGAACTGGAGAAATGAACAGAAATAATTGTTGTGGGAGAACAAAGGAATGAAAGTGGGATTCCTGCATGCTGTGGAAATCCTGTCATTCCCTTGCACTTCCTTAGGCTTTGACACTAATAATGCAGCCAAGTGCTCAGCCTCACCTTGCCTGATGAAAGCCTTGCTCAACAAACATGGAGTTATTTCTCACTTGAACTACAGGCACTTCAGACTCCTCCCTGTCACCATTTTCTCTCAAGCAGATCTGACTTAAATCAGCTCCTTCCACACCTCAGGCAAATCAAGGACTCTGAGATTCCTCATCTCACTTGGCTTTCAATCCCTTGACCCATTTATCATCTTACTCCCTCTACAGTCAAACATGACAAAACCTTCCCAAACTCATTCCCAGTCGCTCTCCGTTCCCCTGGCTCTTCCCTTCAAATTGTTCTGAGGAAATGACAGGATCAAGCCTGGCACACTGAGCTGCAGCAGCAGCAGGCCTGAGGTCAGACTTTCTTTTAGCTTGGAGAGCAAAGCTCCATTGATCTCCTCTAAGCAGAAGCACTGGGAGCAATTAGTGAGTGGGGGATGTGCTGGGCTCATGGACAGGAGGGAGACATTGATCCCATGTGCTCCTGGGAGGGAAAAGGGACTCCAGATCCTGCAGTTTACTGAGGACAGCCCCCTGTGTGTGCAGTTTCAAGGCTTCTGAGCTGTCCCCTGCTCCTGGCTTTGATCAGCTGGGTTGTGTTTGCCTGTCAGACACAGCAGCAGGAGGCCTGGGCAGCTCAGTGTTCCAGCCCGAGCTGAGGGGTTCCCTGCCAGGAGAACTGGGAATGCAGAGTCCCAGCAGCTCTGCTCAGTCCCAGCAGCAGTTCCAGCCCCACCAGTGCCTGGGGTGGCTCAGGATCACAGGGATGGAAGCGTGAAATCACAGCATGCCTTGGAATGGGAGGGACTTTAAAGTTCATCCTATTCCACCTCCTGCCATGGCAGGGACATCTTCCACAAGCCCAGGGTTGCTCCAAGCCCTGTCCAACATGCCTTGGACACTTCCAGGGGTGGGGTGTCAAACGAAATGGCCATTTCAGCTGGCTGGGAGGAACTGAGCAGTTGGCAGAAAGCATTTTTTAAATCCGGCTTCCTTGGGAAGTGAGGCTTCTGCACCTGTACTGGCTGCCCAGCTCTCACTTGCACCAGCAAAAAGTGAACTCCTGATTTCATTTCAGATGAACCTGGCAGAAACGGGGCTCTTGTGATCAAAGGTTTCTCCAATCCTTGTGTAACAAACCAAACAAAACTCAGAGACACAGAGGTAGAAGAAAGAGACCAAACAGTACCTTCAGCCCAGGCGGGGTGGAGCACTTGTGACTCTGTCAGACGTTTTTGAATGTGTACAACAGAATCCAAAGCATGCACACTGCACAAAATTGAAAATATAGGCACAGTAGTAACTGCTTTCCAAATACCTTGTGAGCTTCCTTCAGATAAGCAGATTGATACTTCATCATTCCTATCATTATCATCCCCCACTTCAGTAGCAGTTTCCTCTCCTGGATTAAGTGCTGATTTAGAAACAAATTCAGATTGATCAGAGAAATCAGCAGGACCTCCTCTAGGGGGTGGGACCTCAATCCCCATTAAACGATATTTCCGTCTTCGATTCCCAATCCAAGTCTTGTAAGAGAAATAAACATGAATGATATCAGAAACTATTAACAAAATCAACAGGCCCCCAACCAAGTGACATCAGCACATCTGGGCTACAGGAGCAAGGGTGCAGCCAGCAGTTCAGGGAGCTGATTATTCCCCAGTATTTGACCCTCCTGAGGCTGCTTCCCAAAATCCTGTGTCCAGGTTCAGCTTTCCAAGGGAAACAGGAAGATGCGCAGCAAAAGGAAAAGAAGTAATAGGCACAAGTGGCAGCAAAGGAAGCTCTGACTGGAATTCAGAATATAAAAGAAAAAATAACACTTTACAGTGAGGCAGAGGGACAGTTTGTCCATAGGAACCTTGGTACCTCCAGCCTTGGAGGTACTCCGCGTTTTACTGGACAACATCCTGAGAAACCTGCCTTGATTGCAAAGTCAATCCTGCTCCAGATAAAAAGCAGGACTAGGTGACTCTGCCCATCTAAATTATTCAACAAATTAAACATAAGATCCTCAATCCAGGTTCTCCTACTCTGCAACTTCCATAAGGGAACTGAAGCATCCGATGACCCAAACATCCCTCCCTGTTCTAGGATTTCCTACAGCACAGAGGGAACTGGCCAAGGTGACAGATCTACAGCACTCCCCTTGGAGGACAGAAAGGAAGAATAAAGCTCAGAGCAGCTCATCCTTCAGTCCCCTTTGGCTGTAAGACAGAGCTTTAGGAGAAGTTGTTTGCAGTGAGTGCAGAGGAGCACATTGGAAACGGGACATGACACTGGTCCAGGGAACCTGGAAAACCTGCCATGGTGGGAGGGAGATGGATGCTTTAAGTTCCTCTTACATCAATAAAACTGAATTTCAAAGGTAAAAAAGAAAATAAAAGAAGACCCACATTCTAAATTCTCCAAGTGGATCTGTATACCCAGTCACTAATTTGCCTTCTCTGATCAAGAAACATCTACACAAAAAATTACTAAAGATTGAGAGTTTAACGTGACGTAACAAGAGTTGTCTGCAACTCTTCACCTCCTAAGCCTCTCCCTTCCCTTGTGTCACTCAGGCTTTCAACTTCTCGTCTCATCTCAGCTCAGCTCAACAGCCCCTTTACCCCAGACCCTTCACTCCATCAAATCAGTTCTCCACTGGCAACCAAAAATCCCTCCCAGAGCCAGAAATCCATTTCTTTACCAATGGCTACTCCCACTCTTTTGGACTGACTCTCATCCCCCTTCCTCACCACCTACACCCCCAGATATAGGAATAGCAGTTCCTGGGTTTGAAAACATGATCAGGCCATGGCAGAATGCACACCCTTTCTATGAGGTCTCTGTTACAAATGAGTTTCCCAAGACATTAAAATATTCTAGGGTATTCTTTAAAGACACACTAAACATCACTCTGGCCTTATTTCAGAAATACCTGCCCTGTTCCTCTTCCTAGGGTTCTGAAAAAGTTGAGTAAAAAACTTTTTGCTTATAATACCTTGATTACCAAAGAGAAAAATAAAGGAATATTAACAGCAGTCCCAACTACTAAACACAGTTTCATGCTGTGCCAGCCTTGGAAAAAAAATTCTTTTAAAGCTGCATCTCTAACAAGCTAAAAGATAACGTGCTGAACACTATTTTTAGTAAATCATTTTTGTTGGCTGATATTTGCTTTCCCAGCTTGCTGATTTTCCTCTTTAAAAAATGAACAACAGGTATGCAGAGAACTACCTAGATCATTTTTTTTCTATTACCTACAGTTTTGAGAAAAGAAATTAGAGAAAAACCCCCACACAAGCAGCCCTTTGAGATCTGAGTCTCTTCTTTCCAAGCAGCATATTGCCATTCTTTTTGATTTTCCTGTCATCTTGTGATTTTAACAAACAGCACTATCAAAATTCAAAATTGAATCTACCTCTTTTTTAGTAAAAAAGGCACTTGGGAAAGGCAGATCTTTTTACAGACTCTTCAAAGCAGAAAATCTTTCATTCAGCATACTGAGAATGTCAGAGAAGATGAACATGTTTTGATAGTGTCTCAAATTAAATGGGGAAGAGAAGGTTCCACATCCTGTGTGCTCTGCTGAACAGCGAACATTCTGGAACAGCAAAACAGTGAGGGCAAGAGCAGACTGGAACTGCCATGTGGGAAATCAGCTTGAGAGTTCTATCTCTATCCCTAAAATACATTCTCCTTCAACACTTCCAGCATGGTCTGTGAAGTGCATGGGATCATTTGTGAGTCTATTCCGGTGCAGGTGATGCCAGAGCCTTCCAGACCCTCCCAGTCTCTCCCTGAGGACAGAAACATTCCAGCAGGTGGAAAGGTTTGCACAGAACTCCACAGGGTCACCCCTTGTGTGCCAGTGAGGATGTTCCCAAGGGAACAAACCAAGGGAGCCTGGGTGTCACCGTGCTGTCCAGGAACTGTGACATGGCCAGGAGGTGCTGCCAGGGGGAAGGAGAAGCTTCACCTTTCAGAGAGCAAAGTAAAACCCTTGGAAAACAAGGAGCAGGTTTGCTCTCTACAGAGGAAAGAGTGACTCTCTTCAGCCTCCAAAAGTACAATTGGGTTTTTTAGAATTCCTGTGTGCCCACAAAAAAAAAAAAAATAACCAGATTGGTGTTCAATCCTAAAAGCAGCTTTGCAACCATTTGGATGCACCAAGCCAGAGGTCTCCACAACAGGAGAGTTTCATCAAGGGCTCTTAGCCCTGCTCCTGCAGCAGTGTCAGGAATTTAGGAAACAGGTGGAAAAAGAGGATGAAGCCTGAAAGGAATAATCCCAGTTATCATGCCTGTCATGAGGGAAAGAAAAGATCCTGTCTTTGTTTGACTACAAACAGTGGGGCCATTTCCTGAGGCTGGGATGAGCAAAGGAGACCCCAGAGCTGCAGGGTGCTGCTGTGTGTCTGCTCATCCAGGACACAGCAGCAACAACTTCCTAGCCTCTGGAAGAGATGGTGTGCAGAGTTTCATGGGAACCAGGTTATCTCCAGCACAACTGTGCCTCCTTAACCACCTATAGGGACCTATTTTTTTTCCCGTTTTGGAGGAATTTTCTTTCACACAATGTTCCCTATAAGCATGAATGAGAAGCATTTCCTCTGTATCTTTAGAAAAGCCTTTTTTTGGTACCTTATTAGTAATATAAATAGTACCTTTCAGCCTTCTAGGATCTCCCTCAAAAATGTAACACTTTTACTTAAAATCTTACTCAAGAGAATGTCAAAGAGCTCGTAGTGCTTCTTCTGCTGTTGAGACTCTTACCTGAGGGCTTTTACTAAATATAGGCTGCAGAAAGAGCAGGAGAGCACTTCCCAACATGGTCATTCATTATGTAATACGTGAAATCTATTTCAAGCTTCCTCATGAAATTTTTAAAGCCTTTCATCTGTCCTATTTTTGCTCCTGCGACAAGATAAGGGACGACTCTGGATTTCTTACCCGAACTATTTCACAGTCAACATTTAATTCTGCAGCCACAGCTTCAATTTTCTCTCTGCAGACTGAGCCCAGGCTGGTCATGCCATTGTCCCAGTATTTCTTTAGGGTAGCTAAGTCTCGGTCACTAAATTGTGTGCGGTCCTGTAACTGCAAGATAAAAAAAAATACTGTTAGATTGAAAAGAAATCTGCTTATCCTCAACATTCATGTCCAGAGGTCTCCCACACAGTAACACACACTTTCTACTGTCTCCATGGCTCTTCTTCTCTTTTAAGTCTCCCTCAAGAATTTGGGGTTTTGTGATTTTTTTTTTTTTTTAATTGAGGGCACTTCAGAGTTCCCTGGTTTTTGCTGTAAAGGCAGTGGCAGCATTAACACAAGTTTAAGGCACTTCAGTGGTGTTTCAACTCCAGATTTTTTTGGTAATTTGTTTCATCTCATTCTGTAAGGCCTTACTGAAAATAACTTTTTTCCACCTAGTGCTGTTTACTCTCTCCACCCAATTTATGCAAATTACTCCTTAAAGGCTTTTCAAGTTTCTCACCCTCCCCCCTTAAACTTCTTTTATCTTACTGCAAACTACAACACATGCATAATTCAAAGGATTCTGACTTCCTAAAGGGAATACTTTAATGTTTATGTGGTGAGCTCGAGTTTAAATTGGTTCCACTGTTTATCTGTGAGTTCCCAAACTCTTTGTCTACATTTATCAAAACATGTGAGAGTGGATCAGTGATAAAAGGAGTAACACTGAAAAAGAATTCCTGAACATCTTACCACAGTCTGAACGGGCATGAGCAGAGAGAGTATTACTCTAGTAGAGCTTCCAAGCTTTATCAAAAGCTTTTCACACAGAATTTTATCTAAAATCGACAATTCTGTTACACCAACCCATGTTTTTCTTTTCTCCTGCTATTCAGAGGACAGAAAATCAGCCACAAAGTCTGCACTGGTACATGCACTTGCAGCCCATGTGCCACATGTGTCACTATTTCAGTAGCTGAATTGTGCTCATGATTCACAGCTGAATTCTGTGTTTGCTCATTTAAAAACCATTAAAAGTTAGAAAGGAATAATTTTAAGTGGAATAAAAAGTAGTTCTTCAGAACTAGGATCATTTGACAATCTTGTAGTTTCCAGTTCTAGCTTTTGTTAATCTTCAGAATATTGTAATTGTTGCAATTTTCTTCTCTTAAAAATTACTATTTCACAAAATGTTAGAAGCACTTGAGTCTCCTCAATGTATGAACACAAAACAGGGGCATCAAACCTTCGTCTTCCTGAAGCAACCCCAGTAAAAAGATGCACCAAATAAATTCAAATATGGTCCAGTTGCACTTGATAGCCTTAGAGGTCTTTTCCAACTTTAATGAATCCACGATTAATTGAGTACTTAGCAGGTACTTAAGAGTTTTTCCTGGCTATCGTTCCATCATCCCAGTCTGGAATTAGGGGGGCTGTTCCCCTCCTGCCCATCCCACAGCTGATGGTTCTGGGTCAGAGTGGGGATGGTGAGGAGCACCTTGGACACCCCTGAGCTGCTGCACTCTGCACAGCCCAGGGCAGCCCAGCACAGGAGATGCTTCCAGGCAGAATGCCCCAGGCAATGTTCATCCAAAAGGAATCCACTTGGCTCACTAAAGGCTGCTCTGGGCTGAGCAAAGTGCAGCTCCAGACCCGGGCAAAGTCAAATCCCTGGTGCCTGTTCGCCCGGAGCTGCCGCCGCTCTCGCTGCACGCCTGACCTGAGCTCCTCCTGACTCCAAGCCACGCTCAAGGAACAAAAGTACAGCCATCTCCTGGATCACTGCAGCAATAACTCCTTTTACAGCTGCTGGCAAAAGAGATTGGGACTTGGGAAAAAGCTCTGCTCTGCGTCAGTGCAGCACTGAGGAGAGGGAAGGCAGAGAGCAATGCTCAGACTACACGGAGATACAAGACACCTTGGTCTATCCACATCCCTGACTGCTCAGGGCAACCTTACCTCCTAAAGGACAGTGGGTGTTTTTTAAATATAAATAACTAACCTTGCCTGCTAGTTCTGCATAGTTCACAGTGCTCAGGCCCTCACAGTCAACTCACAGAGCTCTCTGTGAGCAGTGCTCGGCAGGGACAGGACACGCAGCAATCCCTCACATTTAACATCCACAGCCTAAAACCCCCCTGGAACACCCAGATTTCTCTCCCAGGCGCAACTCTCTCATTTCAGCCCATTCACTTAAGTGATCCTTGTGGGGTTCCTTCTAGCTCAGAATAGTCTGTGAAGTTCTGTGGAGCACCAGGAAACGTGCCTGGTGTTATTTACAGCACAGGTAAGGGAGAAACCCTGCTCAGGCCATCTTCTCCCACCACGGTGGTTGCTTTGGTCAAATTAGAACAAAACCCAGAGAAAGTCCAGCTGCTGCTGGAGGAAGCTCAGGTTTCTTCTTGCCATGTGGCTCCCCAGTTATTCAGAAATGCTTCCTCTCCTGAAAGAACCCAGGGCAAGGACTTGGCAGCAGGGAAAGTGATCTGCAAGAGGATCCTGCCTTGGACAAAAGACAATGCCTGCCTCAAGTTCCCCAAGAGATGGTGCTCAGGAAGGTTCACAGCCTGCTCAGCTTTTACTTACTCAAAACAAGGACTTACAAGGAAAAAGCAGAATTTAGCAAAAGCACCAGACCTTTAAAAATTTTCCTCAAAAAGCAGAGTCAGAGCTTTTCCATTTTAGTGGATAGATGTTAATTCTGATAACCTACTGCAAATGTTTCAATAACAATCTTATTAAATACATCACTATTCAATGGTTTTCACCTCACAACTGCTGTATAATTATGTTAATATAACTTACCTTTTCTATTTTGGAGTCTCTCTCTCATTTTAGCCATTTTGTTCTGCCAAGACCAGCACTGAGGAGCCCCTGTGCTCTGCCAAGTCAGCAGAACCATGGGACCTCGGAGATCCTGAAGGATCATCATTTACACACCCTGCTCTCAATTGCTGCACCAGCATCATGGGATCAGTGTCACCCCTCAAGCTCAGCAGATGTAAATGACACTTGAGCAAGTCCAAATCTCCGCTCCAAATTAGCTGCCTTCATGTAACACGCTGTGCCATGGGCCTTATCAGCAACTTCTTAGGGAAATCACCAACTACCTTCAATTACAGGATCATCCCCTTGACATGGATCATACCCAAGTTTGACTCCTGCATTATAAACCGCTTAAAAATTACATAATGACTTTTGTCAGAAAATAAAGGATAGAATTTCTACATTGTACATATAACTAAGCTTCCATCAATTTAGCTAATAACCTTCTCATGCTTAATATCATCAGAGGAAATGAGGGACCAAGAGGAAAATCTCAGAGCCCTACAAATATCCTAATATTCATTACAGGAAAAATATCAAAAGATAATATTGGAAAGCTTCATAATTATGACAATACTTAGAGGTGAAGGCAAGCCAGTAACTCAGTTCTTATTTTTTACGTCATTAACTCAACTCTGAATACAATTCTCATTTCTTCTCTCCAGATACCCAGCTTGCTGATTCAAGGCTTGGTTTTATCCTCGGCAGTGCTGGCTGTTGGCTGAATCCTTTACATTTGTCACTTCATTTTAGGCCACAGTTTAAAAAGCAGGAGAGGCTTTGTCCAGCAGAATCCAGCCTACTCATTCCCAAGGAAAAGCAAACTGAATCAGCAGTTGTGCCGCGCGCAGGGTTAAACCCGGCTTATCCCCGACCTCCCAAGTGTAACAACAACATCCTTCCAAGAGATGACCCAGTTTATTAGAGACATTCCTGGCTCTTTGCCGAGCCCCTCATCCCCCCAACGGTGCAGCAATATCTGTGGTGCAAATCCGGTGCCTATAATTGGGATGAATAATTGCACAGAGTGGAGTGTCCTCATCCTGCCTTTTCTTAGAGCCTGCGTTTTTAGATCGGGTTTTATGCATCACTTGAAAATGTTTCAGGCCACGTGCACAAAAGCTATACACAAATTTGAGATTATTAATCAAAGACATGCTAAAAAATGGAACAACTAGAGGTTTTATACATAACTTGCCTTTATGCTGCAGCTGAGCAGTTGTGTGTGGTGTTCATTTGAATTGCGGTGAAATCATATTAAATAAACATTCAGTCCTGACACTTGGTGATGAAATCGGCTGAGGTAATGGTTATTTTTAGCAAACAAACCCCTCACAAACAAATTTTCCATGCCTTTCATTCCTGTCACTGCCTCTCTGTTATATTTTGGGAGGAATGGGAAGATCAGAAGCACTCAAAGCATTCAAGGTATGAACAAATCCCAGATTCTTCCGTACAAGCACAGTGTCATTTTGC
Organism: Phylloscopus collybita; assembly: GCA_027886175.1. Lineage (NCBI taxonomy): Eukaryota > Metazoa > Chordata > Aves > Passeriformes > Phylloscopidae > Phylloscopus > Phylloscopus collybita. The sequence continues at coordinate 21,171,088 of JAJNNQ010000004.1, read as the reverse complement.
CTTATTCACCTTTCCCACTGACACCAGCACAGAGATCTCTGAACCCTGACACTAATTAATACCTGTTTTCTTCAGAGGATTATCAATTCCCACCTCAAGATCTTATTTCTGTGTATTAACAGTGATTTCTGAATCATTCCACTATGTTTCTCCTTTCCCATCTGCACCATTTAATATCATTCTTGCTTTTCAGTTTGTTATTTCTTGGTTTCCCACATACAAATTCTGAAGGTCTGCATTTCCTCCTAACACACCAAGATATTTAGCCTCATTAAAGCTGTCAGAGATTACACATTCCTTCAGCCTGAGGTTTCAGCTTCAGATTTCAGCAGTGCCACAAAGCTGCCCCCTGTCAGTAACACCCATCCTGAGCTTAGGCTGACACTGATGCGCACACACAGCTGCACAAACTCAGGCACAAAGGTGTCTGAAGGCACCCTTGACACACCATTAGGGCACACACTGTTGTGTTTCTGCAGCAGAGACTTTTTGCATCTTTCCCCACAGTTGGGTAAGGTTGAAGTTTGCCCTGATGGAAGTAGAACTGATAAAAATTTCGTAGCACCCCGTTGTGAGAAGAGCTGTAACTGCTTCAGCACTCAGCCAAAATTACAGATGTTCTGCGAATATCTGTTTCTAAATCAAACTCAACTCAAAAGACGAAAGAAAAAAGAACAGTGCAATGAATAGTCTAGCAAAGAAATTACACTCTGAGCCCCAGTCAACTCATTCTAATTTCCAAATCAACCCTCAAACCACACAAATTGACTTCTCACCCTTCTGGAGATTTTGAGCTCATCTGTGAAATAGTGAATGTTCAGCCTCAAAGTAAACTGATTTTTAGATTATAATTATTGTGATTCTTACTTGATCTAATAATGTCCTCCTCAGACCGGACCAGAAAGTTTTGCAGCTGATGTTCAGACAGGATGCATTCCTTGCCTGCAGGTTCACAGCAGACAATAAGCTGAGGTGATTTGTGGCACTGAGGTGCAGCACATCACGTAATAAAAAGATGACCAGACTTGTCCCCCTTTGCCTTCAGCACTGCTGTGGGACAAGGAGGGGCTGTTCCCAGCCAGAAGGCCATGCCATGCTATGGATAGAATTACCAATGGAGAAGTACCTCGAGATACATAGTAAAATATCTCACAGAAGGAGGAAACACTTTAGTCAGTATCCCAAGTGCCACATCCCATCCAGAGATCTCCAGGTTGGCTCACCTCTCACTGCAGACCCTGACTGTCTCACTCCGACACACTCCCACTGACTTCACTAAAACACAGTCTTCTCCCCTCCTGGGAGAGCAGAGGAAGGTAGAGAGAACTCCATGAGTTCCTTCTGGGATAGTTTAAAAACAAAAGGCAGAGCTGAGGTGCCCTCTGACTGCAGGCAGCTTTAATCGCTGCTGGGGTTTCTCTGTGAAGCTGCTCTGAGGTGTTTGGTCTCAGCTCACATCAGTTTTCCTGAGCCTTGCAGACCCGAGGAGCTTTCTTTAGAGCTGTACTGATTTGTCTCCCGCACAAAATCCAGCTGTGTTCCATGTCCAGAAGAGCTGGGGGCAGGTGTCACACTTCAACCCCTCTACCAGCCCAAAGTGTGCCTGCAGTCCTGTGACAGAGTTTTATTCAAATGTGCAAACAGTGATACAAAAATCAAAATCTAGCACTCTCCACCCATTTCAGGTCCTTCCTGTCCCCAAATACATCAGTCTGAGAGCCTAGACACCCCAAAGTGAAGCTCAGGGCAGGCAAGCCCCTTCTCTTCCCTGAAATAAAACTTCACCACTAAGGCACAGCTTAACCAGAGTCACCACCTGTGTGACTAATGTTCTCCAGAGCACACCAGTACTTTTAAATCTACCACAAACACAAACTGTTCTGCTCAGACCTCAGATGACACAGAACTGAAGCACAGCCAGTACACTCAAGACTTAAGAACAGAAGTGGAGACATTTTCTCCCTTTTAACTCTCCTTAACCAGTACCTTCACGGCTATTTTTGAATCCTTGTTATCCTTCCACCACCCTGTGAAAAACCAAAAATCAATGCATTCACAAAGGCCACTGCACATGCACCAGGACAGAACAGAACTCTGTCATTTCCAAAGACACTCTCACGAGTTACTGAGAGGGTGATATTTCTAGACTAATATTCATTAACAATAAGGATTACATCATTCTACAGCAGAGCTGAGCAGACAAGAAAGAGTTTCTGCAGAACTGCACAGCTTTTATTTTACAGTTGAAGGACAGGGCAAGGGAAACAAAACATCAAGGCAGAAGATTAAAAATTCAGAGCATCTAAAAGACAATCTTCTTCATTTTAACCAAAATACAGATTAGCCTTTTTCCTGTTTGAATGGCAGTAATTGCCATAATGGCACTTCTACAACTCTATCCATTCTATTTCTGTTCCCTCACACTCTTTATTCAAAAGAATTTCACAGTTGAAATCAAAGTTTCTAGGAAGTAGGAGCTTTTTCTCCTTTGCTTGTCTTACCCCTGTATGTACACAGCAGTTCTAGAGTGCCAAGTCCTCAATTTGTCTCCTGAAGGAGGCTGATTCAGACTGGGAAAGTGCATCCACAAATCTGGACACAGATGTTGGCAAACAGATTGCATTAACCAATGGGTTTTGTGCATTTTATTGATTAGAAAGACAAATGAGTAAATATCCAAGGAAAAAGAATTCTCTAATAACCATCCTTAATAGTCTCTCACTTCAGGAAAGACATTGAGAAGCTGGAGACAGAGAAGGGAATGGAGCTGGGGAAGGATCTGGAGGCCCAGGAGCAGCTGAGAGAGCTGGGAAAGGGGCTCAGCCTGGAGAAAAGGAGGTTCAGGAGGGACCTTCTGGCTCTGCACAGCTCCCTGACAGGAGGGGACAGCCGGGGGTGCTCAGGCTCTGCTCCCAGGGAACAGGGACAGGAGGAGAGGAAACAGCCTCAACGGCAGGGGGGATTCAGGTTAGACATCAGGAAATATTTTATCACTGAAAGGGTTATAAAACATTGGAACAGCTTGCCTAGGGCAGGGGTGGAATCACCATCCCTGGATGTGTTCAAAAATGAATGGATGTGGCCCTTGGGGATATGGTTTAGTGGTGATTATGCTGATGCTGGGCTGACAGTTGGACTCAATGATCTTAAAGGTGTAAGATCAATAAACAGGCACCTCCACACCCTTGAAAATTTAAAATTTATTCCAGAAATGTCTTCTACAGCTGGGGTCAGGTATCCAGCATGACCACAATGCCCAACACCCCCCCTCAGTGCTGCAAGGAGGGGCCAACATCACTCCATTCCCAGCCCAGTGCTCCCACTACCAAATCTGAGCTGGCTCTGGTGCTCACCTGACCCCCAGAACAGCACTGAATCCTAAAAACAACGTCAGCAGCTGAATTTGTACCTGACAGGTGACACTCCTGACCTGGATTACCTTACAGCTGGATATTGGCTATGGATGAGGTGGCAGCGTACTGGGAGGGAGGGGGAAAACTTCCCCATCAGCTGTGAAACTATCCAAGGACACTCCCCAGCTGCTTGATGAGATGCTCTAATTGGTCACTAAGTGATAGAGGGATGAGTCTTCCAGAAGAGAGCTGCATTTTAAAAAGCCTCCTCAAGAGAATTAGCACTTAGGAAAGAAAAAAGATGGATTGGGGGCAACAGGATTTGTATAAAAGTACTAGCTCCTCTGGGAGATGCTCTTATAAAGTGCTCTCTGTATAAAAAGAAGTAAGTGATTGTACCAAACTCTGCACAAAGTGGAAGTGCTTCAGCTGAGACCTAGAAAAAGTCTGAGAGAAAACACCATTAATGTGATGGCCCTTAGATTCCTACTTACACAGGAAACACTGCCACACTCACACGTTCTGTAGACTAAAGAACAATCAAGATAATAAAATATCAAGATAATTGATAAAATAATCAAGAAAGGAAAATGTTCAGGAGAAGCAAGAGAAAGCAAGAAAAGGCTCTTCCATTGCCTAGACCTCGTTGCCAACATAGCAGCAGTGCCAGGACACTGCCAGCTCCACAGACTGGGCAGTTTGGTTACCATGACAGACACTTCCCCAGTTGTTGCTTCTGACAGAGCTGGAGTGACAGAGCAGCCCCTGGAGAGCTTGGCTGTACCTGAAGCTATCCCACCTGAGGCTGGATTTCCTGGTAAGGAGGCAGAACTGACACCTCTTCAAAGCTGGAAATGCTGAGAAGTAACTAAACAAATGAGTAGGGCAAAGGTTTTTTCCTTCCCTGACAAAAGCTGTTTCATACCTTGTCTTATGATTTGGAGTTGTCTGTGAATTGAGGACACCAAACTGGCTGATTCTGCTACTGTGAAATGACATTTATGTGGATAAAATTAGACTTGATCAAGTTCCTACATCCAGCACTGACTAATTCTGTGCATGTGCAGAGAAGCTGCAAGAGGGGGTTACTCTCTTAAACATTCAGTTGCCTCAATTAACAACCACTTCACTTTCAATATAAAAAACATATTCTGAGCTCCAAACTCTCAGTCCTTATCAATTCAGATGTTGTACTTGAGCTAAGAGCATGATTTCTATGTGGGCAGCATCTCATATCACCACATGATGACCTTGACCTGCTTTTAAAAATAGACATAAACTTCACCTCAACTGAAACACTGCACCTGCAGATAATGTTTGTATCAAATGAAAATGAGAAAAACCCTCTATTTACTCAAGGTAAATAGAACTGACATTTTCAAAAATGCATTTTTATCAACTTTTCATTGCTTCACTTGATGCATGAGATACTTAAATAGAAATGTACTTACTGCTCTTTTTCTGGAACAACCTGTAATCCAAGGCACAGTAAGGTTTCCTGAAATCTGCAGAGGGGAAGGAGAAAACAAATCAGAGAACAAGAGCAGCTTAGGTTGCTGTGAGAGCTAATACTGAGACTTCGGCATTGTGCATTCAATTCTGACACCAATGTCTGTCAACAGGTTAAGATTCAAAACCAAAGTCACACTCACCTTTACTGCTAAGAATAAAACACTGTTTCTTTGGGAGAGAGCAAGATAAGACAGTGACAACTTGGGTGTTTCTGTACTTTTTGTACCCCAAAACTTGTACTTCACAACAGCAGTTGGCCTTTCCATACGTCCCACACTGGCAGGATGAGCAGACTGGAGTCAGACTAGGGCTGAGGACTGAGCTACCCTCTCATCTTTCAACTTCCAGAAAAATGCTCTCGTGTTTGTCACTGAGTCATTCAATGTCTGATGTTAAAGATTGGAGTACCAGCAGAAAAGTTCTGGATATCAGGATGGAGAAGGAAGCAGAAGGGGTATGAAGGCAAAGAAGAGCTGTTTCCATTCCATATTGCTTCTCCATCATTTTCAGAGGTCACATCTTATAAAACAAAAACGTCAGAGTGTCTTCCCTGACCATCTCAGGTGTGTCATGGCCTGGAATATTTCAGGCTTATTTAAGATTCCATGTTCATCTTCTACTGCTTCATACTTCTACTTCTCAAGCAATGCTTGAGAGACTAAACCCAGCTCTGGAGAGATCAATCACCTCAAGTCATTACACACATATATGTGAAGAAAAAACCTGTGCACTTCTGCTGACTGAGAGTTTTTGCATTTGCGAAGTGCTTCACTGATGGCTCTTGCAGGGTAGCACAACAAGCACAGCAGCCCTGGTACAGGTGTCTGCTGCACAAGCACGTAGAACACTTTTATTCAAGCTTTTAGCTGGAAGCACTTGGAGCTCACCCAAGCTCATTTTCTCACTACAGCACAAACAGGGTTGAGTGGGGCTGGGAAGGAGCACCTCCCCTCCCAAGGGCCAGCCTGCATCAGGTTTTGAGCTAAAAATATTAATTTCCTCACTGCACACACAACTTTTGGAAATTCTGTATAGAAAAGTTACGTCCATTACAAACCTATATCCTATATCCCACACAACAGCTTCACACCACAGAATCCACTGTAAAGGCACCCTGAGGAACCACCCAGGTGGCTCCTCTTCACTAATTTAAAGGGGGTTAAAAAAAAAAAAAAAAAAAAAAAAAAAAGGAAGTGCTTTTCTACGGGAATAAAGCAAAATCTACCTGGCAGAGCATTAAGAGTTGCTGGGAAGACAAATGTACACAGTTCTGAAAGGGATGAGGCCAAAACCAGTCTAGCTCATCTCAAGAGAAGACCCTGGAAGACAAGGTGCATGGCACTGTTCTGAGCTGCCTCTGTCAAACAGGCACAAGGGCTGGGCAACGAAGTAAATAAAAATATACACATTCTTAACAGTGTTCTTGTCCCTTAGGGCTGGGGAAAGGAATCAAGACTAAATCCCAATTCAGCTTAGAGGACAGCACAGATAACCTCTCTACTCCAACACACAAAGTCAAACTAAGACAAGCAAGTAGGCTGAAGAATTTGTTTACTGAAACTGCTCAGGCATTAAAATTGATCACTTAATTAAATTTAGTCTTAAGTTACACTAACATGAATTTGATTAATTGAACCAGTAAGGAAGCTATAACTAATTGCTAATTAGATACCCCACCAATATATGACAGTAATTACTTCATCAAAACATGAATCACACAGTCCTGACTTTGAAGAAGCATCTGCTTGGATGTTCAACTCCAATAATCATTTAGCTCAGGTTTAATCTATTTCTAAATTCAAGAAGATTTCCTCAAGTTTAAGGATTTTCATCTCTGTGCTGATGGATAAATTAGCTAAACATAGGCAATAAAATTAACATAAACTGACTACAAAAAAATGAAGTGTCATCCTCTACAAGCCTAAAAGGATTCAAGACAGCACCTTAGAAAGTCTCTAATACCCAGAACTGTCACCTCAGGAGTTCACAGGGTGCATGCTCACAGCAATAAGGGAATTAACAGCATCCTGCTCAGCTTTTCCAAGGTTTAAAACTCTGGAATGTCACAGGATATAACAGGAAACAGAAGCTCCCTTCAACCACATTCCAAATCCAAAGAACAGAGTGTCTGAGACAGGCATGGAGGTCAGCTGGGGTACAGATGAATTCCTCACGTATCAAAAAATGAGGTATGTTGCTACAATAGTGGAAGGTAAAACAAAACCCAAAAGTTCCAGAGATTTTACTGTGATCCATAAAACACCACAGGGACAGATAAAATACCACCTACCATGAACTGTTCTAGCTCTTCAAAAAGACTCAGGTCCTACCCCATAAAACCCCAAAACAAAGTGATTCTGAATTCCATTTTTTAAAAAATTAAAATAGAAGAAATCAATTTCTCTGATGCTTTTTCAAGAGTGAAATAAAGCACCATGAGCACACAGCTGATGGAGGCACCAGTAATGTATTTCCCTCCATGAAACTTAAAAAAAATGTCCCTAACTCAACAATAAGCACTTTAACCAACTCTTTATTGGACTGATCTGCACATTTACAGCTTTTCCTCTCCTGTGAAACAGGGATGGCAAAAGTAAACAGCATTTCAGGAATTCTATAACCAAGTAAGAAAAGTAACAGCAAACACTGAGAGACTGTGTGAGAGTAAGAAAGTAGAGGAGAGAAGAACTCATCTGATTGATGTGCCATCTACTCCCCAGAATTCACTCTCTGTTCATCAAGCCTCTGGCTTACCCAGAAAAGTAATAATTTAGGTGAAAAGTGGCACTGACTTGGACTTTCTTTCAAATCGTCACATGAGATAGGAACAAGTCAGGAAAAAAAGAAAAGCAAAACTAAAAAAACATGATTCACCACGTCTTTCTCTCTATCCTGGTGAGCAAGGCACAGGAAAAGCTGATATGCTGTCGACATGGTTTATTTTCAGGATAAAATAAAAAGGCAGTAACAGGAAAATGCATGCAGGTGATACACAGAAAATCACATCCTGTCAGTTTTAAAAGGTTTTTACCTCAGTGTCTCCAGGCTATCTCATGCCAGATGGTGTAAAAATCCATGAAAAATACCAAATTGGATGTTTCCTGCACAAGTATCTCTCCCCTTGTAATACCAGAAACTCAAAAAATGTGTCAAGTGTTGCAGTTTCTCCTAAACATCTTTTAGTTCTTCAATGATCTGCATTTAATTTCCCCTCAGTATCACTAAAGGGATTTTAGTACAGGAAGAGGAATAAAGGGATTGAATGTAAAACTGATTACTTGAATTAGATGCTGTGGGAAAGGAAGCTGAGTTAACTCCCTGACAGGGGACCCTAACCCCTGACAGAACACAGGTCCAGAGACTGCCACCTGCACAGAGGGTACAGGATTCCAAGCTGACATCAACAGGCTGAGCAAATGCACAAATGTCAGCTCAAACCATGTCTTGTGTTGCCTGTGATGTATCCACAGGGCAATACCCAGGGAACGGACATGGCATGTGCTGAAAGCCAGGGCAGGACAACACAGGCTTGAGCAACCACCAGCTCGTAGGTATGACTCTCCTGCAGCCAAAATTTAGTCAATCCCCATTGATCTTCAGTATATGAACCAGGGGCTCAGCTGGACAGGTAGAAGTGCTACCACACTGCAGTACTGCCTGCACTGGGTTTGAGAAGGAATTATCTCCACTGAAAGGCATAGAAGGAGCACAGCCTGCAGAAAGATGAACCTGTTGCTTAACAGCTACCAACTTTGAAAGGAAACAGCATTTAGGTACAACCTCGGCTTTGAGGCTTGAAGACAGAGATAAAGTGATGGATTACCTGGTAATTGTTTTGGTTTTGTGACAGCCTCAGTTGACTTGAAGATGTGAAATGAGGAGAAAAGGTACTTCTGGCTGTGCTCGCAGTGTTATAAATCGTGCTGGATGTTGCGTGCAATGAGGCCCGTGCAGGCAGGTGGAACTCTCTGCTGTGGTAGAGGAGATTGTCAGGCACATCCCTGGCACTGCCCAGCTGTGCCCCACAGCCCGCACTGCGGCCCGGCCCGGCCGCGGCCGCACTTTGGTTGTACCCGCGGCCGGAGCCGCTGCCCTCACAGTATCTGGAGTAGCTCTGGATCTGCGCTCCCATGGAGGCCAGCTCCTCCTCCCGGGCGTACTCGTCGTCCACGTCGCCCGTCTCCATTGCAATGGACAGGCAGCTGCCCTCCAGGGAGGGATGTTTCTGCGTTGTGCTCCCCGCCACGAGCCGCTGGGGCTGGTCTGTCACCGCCAGCGAGAACACCTCACGGATCTCCAGGTTCTGGGTGCCACACGTGGGGTCCCTGGGGTGACCCCTTGGCCCGGGGGGCACGTGTGATGCCAGGGCCACGTGCTCGGGTTTCTGCAAGCGCTGGCACCCCAAGGGCTCAGCCTTGCAGGGCCTGTGGCAAATCATGGGTTTCTGAGGTAACACCAGCTCCGCCGTCTGCACCGAGGAGCTGCCGTAGCTTTTCTTTGTGTGACTGTAGATGGAGTTGGCAGAATTGAGCACACTCGTTTGCCTGGACAGAATAATGGTCTTCTCCCCCACTAAGAGGGAAGCGTTCTTACAGTGGGGTACTTGCCGTCCCAGAGGAATGTGCTGCTGCTGGAAGTCTGCGTCGCTCTTGCCCGGGAGCCGTGGGATGGAGGTTTTGTGCAGCTCTGCCACGGAGGCGTTCATGTGCTTGGCAGCTCCGGGCCGGCCCGACGAGCTGGCAGGGCTGTAGATACCAGTCACTATCACATCGTTGTTAGAAGAGGTCCAAGAGGATTGCTGGCTTTGGGATCGAGCAATATTTACCACATTTCTCACTGCTGCTTCTGGGGGCATGGAGGGAGTGGCGGAGGCAGTCCCTGGGGGAGTGCCCCCAGATTCCACCGTGCTCTTGCTGCTCATCTTCCGCCGCTTGTTGCCGACCCACGTCTGCAAACAATGGCAGCAACGACAACAGACACAAAACAAGGCATCAAAGAGGCAGAAAAAAATTAGCAATTCCATTTTTAAGCAGATCTGATGACACGTTAAGTGTTTGAGTCGAGATCTAAGTTTACAAATATGTAAATCATGTACTGATTATGCAGTGAACATGACAGGGTGGAAATACAGGCCTGAAAAATACAGGGTAGAAATCCAGGCCTCTTCTCCTTGGGATCCACAACTCATACACAGGACAACCCCAGCCTCAATTCCAAAGCCCCAGCTCCTCAAAAATCCTGAGACTCTAGTGCCTCCTGTCTTGAAATTACCCTCAAGATTTATTTCATTGACACCACCATGACTGATTTCCTACAGAAAAACAAACATCCCTGCCATACACAATTCCACTCCACTAATGTTTTTGTCAAACTTTACAAAACGTCTAATTTGAGGCACATTTTGTAACATGCAGTAAAATGTCAGTTACTGGTTAGCTTTGTCTCTGCTGAGAGTTCCATCCGCCTGACCAATTGTTTTTAGGGAATTCATGTGCCTACTATAATCCTATCTGCAAGTCCCAGCTGCAATTCAAGTATCATTTTGTGAAGAATGAACCACTGAATCAAGAGTTTTATAGGAAAAAAAGGAAAAAAGGGGCATTAGGAGAAGCAGAAATGAGGGGTGTAAAGCAGAGAAAGGTAAAGATCATGCTAAAATATGACAAATGCAGGACAAACACTGATTCTGTTTCCATTGCACTTCATAAGTAAAAAAAAGTTTAAGTGCTGCGTATCAGGGCTCAGGAAGGGAAGACAACAGAAGGAATGATACTTGATTGCAGGAAGGGAAGTGGAGAGGGAAACAAAACATGAAGATGGAGAGAACTGCAAGGAGAGGGGAGCTGGGCTGCCTCCTCTAGGACATTGAATCAGCAAAAAAATAGCAAACCAGCCCTGGCTGCACCATCAGCATCCAGATTCCTGTTACAACTGCCTGCCTGCCCCAGGAGCCTGAATCCCTGGTTGACTTTCACAACTTCTACCACCTCCAGCTGAGAAAGCAACTTTTACTGTTTCCAGAGTGTTCTGAGGGAGGGGAATCCAGGTAAGAATTTGGGAGCAGGGCTGTTATTTTCAATGTGCCACTGCTAAACCAATTAAAAACCAACCTAGACTGGTCTCACTTGCTCCTCCTCAGTGTCCAGTGTCACAGCAGCTCCTGGGAGCTCCACTACCCTTTGTTATTTTTCCATCTAATGCCTCAGGATTTCTATTTCTGCTCTCAGACAACAGCCATTTTGTTATCTAGTGTTTCACAAAGGGATTATTATTTCCCTTCCCATGGAATTCATAGACTCTGGAAGAGCTCCTGTTAGCACTGGGACATTCTTGTTTTATAGGAAAAGAATGTCCTCACTGTAAACAAACACAAGGGACCACAATATTTATGATTGTGACGTGGAATACAAGCGTAACAGAGTGCATCAAAAGAGAGTTTCACAATTGTTTCCCACAAATGCAGTAATTTACAGAAACTTATTTAACTTAAAAATACTTTCTTGATAATGTGACCTTGCTTTGATACATCACACAAAGTTTCTGTAGGGGCAAACTAACTTAAAATTTTATGAATAATAATTTAAAGAATCCCAGGAAAAGAAAAAGAACAAAAATGACTCCTTGTGCAACCCAGGCCCCTGCTAAATTCAACAGTCATGTGAAGATATTTCAGTGAAAACAAACTCTAAATAGGCTCACTGGGTAAAAATGAATGTCACACACACACACTGAAGTCTGATTTAAGACAAGGATAAGGTTAGGCACTCCAGACCTCTCTATATTTTATGTAAAGCAATGAATGTGTATGTGCATTAACAAATTTGGAAGGCCCCAGTACTTACCCTGACCACGCTGAAATCCAGTTTAGTTTCTTGTGCACACTGTAATATGAGCTGAAAGCAATTTTTACTTTGATTTGTCATTCCATTTTCATAATAACGCTGTAATATCCTTTGTTGCTCTACAGTAAATACAGAACGCAGATTCATCTGAAAGGAAAAGGAGATACTATGAAAACTGGAATGGAAACTGTAACACTTGGAGGATGCACAGACTCTCATTTGTGCCTGTGGTAACGCTGAGAATTGACATGTTTTCTCTACAGAATCTTTTACCAACACCGCTCTTGACTTTCCAAGAAAAAACCTCTTGCAATCAGTGTTGTGACAGACTCAAGCTGAAGAGGTGAACTGGACGTTTGGAACAACAGTGTCTGCTTTTCATAAGTAAATAAATATTCCCTGATATTGCTAAGCCCATGAGGCTCTATATTGAAAGAAAAAGTTTCTTCCTTAAAAATACAAATGAAATAAAGGCGTAAGGCAAAACAGAGAAACACCAGCAGCTCCAGTATTGGCAGGTCTGTTTCCCATCCCTAAGAACAAAAAATAGACGCAATCTGGTATAAAATCAAGGTGACTGCTTGACAAGAGTTAAGTTTCCACTGTCTCCAACTTCAGCAATTCCGGCACTCCAGAAGCGCTGGTCCTTCTGCTGTGTCAGGACTGGCTCTTCCAGCTGCAAAGTCACCAGGATCAAGAACCAAAGACAATTTGGGGGACAACCCCCAAGGAAGGCCTTTGGGCAGCCCTAGTGCTTGCCCACCCAATTTAACAAACGCTCCAGTTCAACTGAGGAGGGACACCCATGTCCCAGGCTGAGAAAGGTTCTGCTGCCCTGACACCCCCTGAAAGCTGGAAATCTGGATGTTTAAGAAAATGTAAGGGTTGTTTTCCTAGATATAACCAATACTGGCTTCAAGTGTTCCCGCTCCTTGGCTTTGTCCAAAGCGGTGCTCAGCAAATCAACCCAGGTTCCTCCTGAGCCAGCAGCAACTCCTCAGATCAGTTCTCAGCACTGGGTCCCCCTGAGTTTCATCAAAACACATCCCCCTGATGTGTTCATCAAAGCGCTCCCCCTGAGCGCTTTGATGAACACATTAAACCAAACACTGATTTGTTATCTGTGAAAATTCATGCACTGGCTTGGGAAAGGCAAACATTATTGCCAATGTTATCAATATCACCAAACGCGCAACAGCGTCCTAACAGCAAACTGGCACTTGATGCTCTTGTTACACAATCTACACAGGCAAAGAATGTAATCCTCTGGGTAGATATCAGAAAATAAGACCTCCAGCATCACAGATTTCCAAGACAGGGCCTTTTTTTGTCCCAGACAGGAGGCCACCAGCTGAGACAATGGAAGTGCTGGCCAGGAACAATCTGCATTCAACTTGGTTCCTTGGGAAGCAAAAACATCACCAGTCACAAGTTATTTTAATGCAGTACATATATCACAATTAATACAGAATGAACCAAAGGACAGGAAACCTGCCATCATCCAGTAGGAAAATAAAGGAGATGAGGGAACCCTTTGTAGCCAATTTTTGAAAATTCTGAATGGAAAGGAGGAGAAGGGTGATCTATCTAATCTTTTCACAAGAGTTGCTTCTAATATAAAGCAAATAAAATTATTAAGGGCTCAAAAGCATAATCAGACATCCAACTACTTTCACTTTATTCTCCAAGATGATTATACTACGGAATGGTAACGAATGTTCACAGTTCAACAGGACTGTATAAAGAAAGAGATTGATATCTAGAATTTGGAGTAAAATGGCTTGTAGGCCAGGGCTTTGACTTCAGAGTTTACTTTCCTCTCTATGTCAACAGGCAATAGAAAAATCAGTAATTACCAATTTATAAAAATCACTGTTTCTATGAATTAAGATAAACTACAGGATGATTTTTCAATCATATTTTTTACCTCTGTTCTTAACTCTTATTCACCCTTTTAATCCAGTGCATTACTAAATGCAGCACCACCTGCATTACAAGTCAGGTTTGCCCGAGTTCTGCCTCCCCCAGAACATTTATGCAGTCACAACCAGAGCTGGGCAAAGGAGATTCTTGCTCTGAATAATCTACTCCTTAAAGAAGTTTATAGCAAGCAACAGAGGAGACAATTATTAGTCCATTAACAAATCAATAAAGTTCATAATAATCTACTTTCTCATGCTGAGAACTGCCTTCAGATCTCCCATGCGGATACACAATGATGAGACCACCGGCTGATTTACATCACCTTGAAAGAACATAGAGGAGTAATTTTTTTGTGATTCTTTTTCCTCCTGCATGATTGGCAGGACCCAGCTTCCACTCCTGTCTACTCCTCTTTCAGTACCGGAGTACTCCTGTTTCAGTACCAGTGCTCCTGTTTTATCTAGTGGAACTCAGTTCCTACAAGTGACCTCATCAAAAATAGGTCTGCAACTTCCACTTTTCCAGATTCAGCTGAAGTCATCCCTAAGCTCCAGTGTTTCCATACACAGGCTTATCACATCATGCTCTCCAAACAGTTCATCAGCTGCAATGAAGACTCTTCCAATGGCAAGATAAATTTTCAAAGCCAGACCTGACGACCTTCGAGGGAAGACCCATGTCAGGTCCTTGACACATTTTTTAATTATGTGGATTTCTGTATCCAAGGTCACTTCTGTGTTAAAATACTTTCATTGTTGCATTTGACATCTGTAATTTAGATAAAGACAGGGTGGAGCATTTTGATTAAATCACTTGAACTTCAGATAAACCCTTGAGCATTGCATGACAGGCTTGGCCCAGCTAAACTCAGGAGAGGTCAGGCTCTGCTTTAATAACTCATTTTTACAGTGGATTTTAATCACTCATGAACTACACCTGCCAACTGAAATCCTGGTAAGATTCCTTAGTAGCCTCTGCCTTGAATCCAGCAAAGCAGAGCTCAGAGAATCCCTGCAGAGACCACCAGAAACTGATGTAAATAAACAGACTATAGGATCCTCCAGCCAAAGTTATGAACTGAGTCATAACTGCAGTTTACATTCCAACATCTAAACCTTCAAATGAACAGGTGAGATTTATTAAAGCTTTTTGTGTCTTAGATATACCAAATCCTCAGACAACAGACAGTTCTGTACCATTTCCCACTGATTTCACACCAGTATGATGAACATCTGACATATTCTGTCTCTGGCAGGGTCAAAGCTCTCTGATATTATGTCACCTGTAAAGTGCAGATGGAAATCAGTTTGCTTTCGGCAGTTCTTAAGTGCTGATTCTGAATATCCAAAGCAGTACCCTCTGTTGAATAAACCAACTGACCAATGTTTGGGAGCTCCCCTAGAAAGCCACAGAGTCCAGAGCCATCCCATCAAACCAGGAGGAGCCTCTGTATATCCCACCTGCACAGGCAACAATTTCTGCTCACTTCCCATGCCTGTCATACCTGGAAATTTACCTACACTGAGTATTCAAGCAGCTGTAAGAACATAATACTACTGACACTGAGACAAATTAATACAGGATACGTTCATCAAAGGATTATGCTGATTATTTTTTGGGGAAGTATTACACGTTCAGCATCAGTTTTCATAATTAGAACAAGATATGAACCCTTACATTTTCTTTAACACAGGAAGAAACTTGCAAAGAGCAAAAATTACTTGAGGCAGTAATCGAGGCAGCCACATCAGTGTGAAGGGAATCAGCAGGTCACACACCTTCATCACAGACTATTATTCAAAACAACCTCAGTAACTTCCAAGGATATAAACTCCTTTTCCCAATCTGTCTACCTAGAGAGCACTCCAGTCTCTTCAGGATTTCTCACCTTTGTCTTGAACCTCAGACTCCAAGTTAGAAATCCACATGGACTTTTATCACAATTTCATTTTGATCTTGACTTGCCAAGCTTAGCAAACATGCATGTGAGCTTTTGGGAAGCCAGGTGTCCAGCTGGTTGGCAACACATTGGCATTGAAAAGAGAGTTTGTTACAGAAAAGAGCTCTGTGAAAATTAATATAAATCAGGTAAAGCAGCATGCAAACAAATTCCATGAACTTAAGTTTAATGTTAATTTTTAATAAAAGACAGAGGTGGCTAAGCTGTATCTAAGGATTCAATATTTGCCTGATCTATTAAAAAAAAAAAAGCAGCCTTGACCAGGTATGTTGGTGTCTCTGGCAGTGCAGAGAATAACCTATGACAGCTGAAAAAGCAGGTTTTCCAAAGTTTCTCTTGCCCCTGTTAATTGCCCTAGGCCAACACCGGTAACTCTCCATTCCCGTGGTGTCCCAACGCCCAGCCTGCTGTGAACCCAACAACATAAAAGTGTTTTCACTGCCTTTCTGAACTGAACACTAATTAAAAAATCTGCTCATTGTAAGATCCCTTTGCTGTGTTGTGGTTTGGGAGGTGTAAATGGAGTCCAAGTGCTGTCAGGTACTGGGAACACTGGGAGATCCCAGGGTGCTGACTGATAAGGACAAAGATGGGAACTCCATGGCCTTCAGTTTGTCCCAAGAACGATTCCATGGACATCCTGAGACTGTCACTGGCTCCTTGGCAGGTGACGTTAGGGTTATTCTTGCAGCTGAACTTTGTCAGGCTTCTTTAGCGGTTTGAGCAACTTCTCCCCAGTATTTCCCTTCCATCCCTTCTTTGAGAAGAGTGAGAGTGAGGGGAGAGCGGAGAGCATGCAGACCTCCAGCAGAGTTTGCTCCTGAAGCCGTGGTTTGCCTCATGGAACAGGTACTCAGTGCACGATCCCACAGTGTCTGTTGCAAATCCAGCCCTTCCACCCCAGTTACTTCATCCAACATTCCAAAATCAGGAATCTCTCTAGGGAGACCTGGTGAAGCCAGGTCATTCCTTTTAGTAACTAATGGAAACAACTCAATGTCAAGGAGTGCCATGAAAGAAAGAACAACTATAAGGAAATGGGAAAAATAACGTAATCAAATAATTCAGGAGTTACTGAGCTCTTCTGCAATTACTTGAGAGATCTGGGGGAAAAAATAATTAAAAAAAAAAGGAGCAGCATAAGAAGGAAAAATATTTTTTGCCTACAATGTGTAGCAGTATGATCCTTATTTCCAAAAATGTTTGAATGCTGAATTAAGTAAATATTTACAAGGTAAATCTTTATACTAGTACTAATTAATTCAAAAAATAGGAAACAAGCCCATAATTATACTCACTTCAAACAGCAATAGAAACTAGTCTTGGATGCCAAATAAATAATAAATAAATCAATTAACTCAAGAGTACAAGCCTCCAGGAGGTAACTAAGCATAAAAAATATTTATAGTATACCATATTCTAAAACTGTCATGGATTAACACAGAGTGATAAAACGAAACAATCAGTTTCCAAGAGTTTTCTTTTTTAACTTCAGCTCCAAAAAGGCATTTGCCTAGAAAAAAGTCACCTTACAAAGACTATTAATGTTTCAGTTTCTCCATCTGTAAGAGGTACAATAAGAAAATCAGCACACTTCCAATTTATCTTTTTTTTTGCTCCCTCCACAGATCTCCAGTGGCAAAAAATAACAAGTGTTAGTGCCAAAATAAATCTGAGACAAAACTGGAACTATGGCAAGAAAACTACTATAGCCATAAATAAAACAAGACTGCAGTAGTGACACTATTCCTCCAACTTTAGAAACTTGAACTGAAATAATCTCACTTTCCACAGCTGCCAAAAACTCACCACTTTTTCCACATCCCAAATGGAAAGAAAACAATCAACCAACCAACCCCCCAGCTTACACGCTACACGGAGATACTACTGGATGCACATCAAGCAACAACCTTTAATAATCTGAATTTGTAGGTTGGTGCCTCTTTCTTACACAGGCCAAACCAGTTACAACCACTCACTCCAAGAGCTGGAGATGAGGCTGATGCTTGGGTGAGTGTAATGTACAGGCCAGCTTGTAAAACTACTTTTAAATATCCGTGACTCGCAGCATAATTGCTTCCCCCTCCACTAAGTACAGTGTCTGTAGGATTGTATTACAGCCCTACCTATGAAATGCAGCCCTTTATTAGGGACAAATTAGACAGACCTCAGTAACTTAATAACATAATAAGCCATGACCACAACATTGCAGGTTTATGCATCCCATCCTGCTTTATTGATGCAAATGAGACTCCTGACTGCAGCTGGATTAGCCACGAGTTTTAAATAAAGCATGTAGGTGCTTTGTAAGACCTATGTCAGGAAAAAGGGAAGAAACATGAAAATGTAGTGTTACTCTGAACATGTGAGTTGCTTCAGGACACCAGTTGGGAATACACAGCACTACTTTAGGTGAGGTACGTGTGATCTTATCCACAGAATGAGAAACCCCAGGCTGAGAGGGCAGGGGACAGGACTGGGGCAGGTGAGTGCCACATAGGTACTCCCAGGTGTGAGACGTCCAGAAGAGCACAGCCAAGGACACATCCTCCTCCTCAACCTCAAACACCTGAGGGATAAAAGCGTGGCAGCACAAGGGCACCCCCGTCCAACCACCATGACGGGCCGTGCCTGGCACCACAGCAGGCTGATACCGTGGAATCACAGAAGGGTTTGGGTTGGAAGGGACCTTGAAGTTCATCTTCTTCCACTCCCCTGCCAGCACAGGCTCAGAGGCACTGGGGACACTAGGGCACTAAGGGCTGAGGCAACCCATGACACAAGAGGACAGTTTTAAGCTTTGCCAAGGTAGGTTTAGGCTGGACATTAGGACAAAATTCTTCGTGGAATGGGTTATGAGACACTGGAAGGGGCTGCCCAGGGAAGTAGTGGAGTCCCCATCCCTGGTGTCCAAGAAGGCCTAGCCGCAGCATTCAGTGCTGTGGGCTGGGTAAGAAGGTGAGCACTGGGCACAGCTTGGACTCTGTGATCTCAGAAGTCTTTCCCAACCTCAGCGATTCTGGGATTTTGTGACTGAGGCACCGGGGAATGGGGAAATTAGCGATGACAGGACCTGTGCCAGGGCAAGTTTAGGATCGACATTATAAACAATTTCTCCGCAGAAAGGGTGGTGAGAAGTTGGAAGGGTCTGCCCAGGGAGGTGGTAGAGTCCCCGTCCCTGAAGTGTTTAAGGAAAGGCTGGAAGTGGCACAGGGTGCGGGCGTGTTCGATGACAGGGTGAGCTGGGGATCCCGGGGTGTTTCCCAGGCACCGTGACCGTGATGTTTCTGTGTCCGTGATGTTTCTCCGTCCGTGACTGTGACTGAGGTACCCACGGCTCAGAGGCCGCCGCCGGGCCCGGAGCGCACGCGCCGAGCGGCCCCGGCCGGCGCAGGCGCGCGGGTGCCCCCCTGGCGCGCGCGGAGCGGCTGCGCGCGCACGCGCAGTTCCCCCGGCGGCTCCCGGCGCGCGGCCGGCGCTGCCCCCCACCCCCGCTCGGGGCCGCGCCGCGGGGGGGCGGGAGGCGCAGCAGCGCCTGCGCGCGCCGGGCGGGTCCGCGCGCGCGAGCCCGCGCGGGCCTCCCCCCACCCCCACCGCCGGGCCCGGGAGTGGGGGGGGGGGCATCGCCAGCATCATCATCATCACCATCATCATCATCATCTCCTTCCTCCTCCCCTCCCGCCCCGCCCCTCACTCCCGGGGGC
The DNA here is from genome assembly GCA_027886175.1 of Phylloscopus collybita. Classification (NCBI taxonomy): domain Eukaryota; kingdom Metazoa; phylum Chordata; class Aves; order Passeriformes; family Phylloscopidae; genus Phylloscopus; species Phylloscopus collybita. The sequence goes on along the minus strand of JAJNNQ010000004.1, from coordinate 21,151,794 downwards.
CCCGCCGCGCTCCCCGCCCCCGGCGGGGCTCCCCCGCGCTTACCGTGTAGCGCGGGGCCGGCGCGGGGGCTCCGGGCTCGGCCGGGCTCGGCTGGGTCGGTCCCGGCGTCACACAATGAAATCAGCGGCCCCGATCATTAATTCTCATCATGATCGTGACGTGCGCGCAGACAGCGGCCAATGGCGCGCTGCGATCAGCGCGGCCCGGACGGCGCCCGCCCCCGCCGCCCGCCGGGGGGGCGCGCACGGGAGCGCCGGCACCGGGAGGGGACGGGGCGGCCGCGGCGCCGGCCCCGCACCGGCCTCGGAACCCCGCACCGCCCCCGAACCCCGCACCGCCCCCGGGCCGCGGGACCGGCCGCCATCACCCCTGGGAGTGCTCTTGGAAAGCGATCCCAGAGATTCCGGGGAGAGAGAAAGAGAGAGATAAAGAGGGAAGGAGTGCGCAATCCGTTCAAATGTCTCCAAGGGGATGGTGCCAGGCTCTGTCCAGGGACAGGACAAGGAGCGGTGCCCATAAACTACAACACAAGAAGTTCTACCTCAACACGAGGAAGAACTTCTTTCCATGAGGGTGGCAGAGCCCTAGGGTGTGGAGTCTCCCTCTCTGGAGACATCCCAAATCCACCTGGACACCTTCCTGTGTCACCTGCTGCAGGTGACCCTTCCTTGGACTGGGAGATCTCCAGAGGTCCCTTCCAACTCCAGCCATCCAGTGATTCTGTGGATGGCCATCCCTGTGACAAGATTATGCAGCCTGGGCTCACAAGGAGGTTGTGCCCAGTGAAACCCAAAGAGCTCGATGAAGGGCCAGGGCTTCATTTCCATCAGTATTATGGCACTCAAGAAGTAAACCTTTTATTTCCCAGGATGGATACGTTTTATCTGGGAAGGGAGGAAATGCCAGTGTTTACAGGTGGGCAGCACAGGGCAGGTACCCCCATGAGGCCAGACATTTCCTCAGGGCCAAGGCCAGAGCTGGTGACAGCACAAACCACACACAACTCACTCTTTGTGTCCTTACAGGGATCCAGGTACAGCCAGGTGCATCAGTGCCAGCCCTCCTTCGGGCTCCATTTCCCTTCCAAAAGGAAACCTCCTCAACAAAGGAGCAGGAAGGACACTGCTGACCCATTCTGGTGGATTGTGTGGTAGAAATCATGTAAAATCACTGTGTATTGGCTGGGCTGTAGGAGCACTGAGAAGTCGGAATCAGATTTGAGACCTGTGTTCCTGACAAAGCCTCTGGACAGGCCATATCCCTACTCCAAGTAGTTTCCTCTGAAAGTCACAATGTTAAAATGTTAAACAGGCAATTAATTTTGTGCAATGCTTTAATCAGAAATACCAGTAAATATTTCTTCAGACTGAAATAAAATAATCACTGGCAGTTCTCTGTAGGCAGGGATGAGAAAAGCAGAGTGTTTATTTTAAAATTGCAAGAAGTTGTTTACATTGTTTAGAAATTTTAACACTGACTTCTGAACTAGTGGTGGCATCCCTTTAAGGAGCTGGGAACAGATGATCTTTAAGGTCCTTTCCATCTGAAACCATTCTATAATTCTATGGTGTGGTAAACATCCTGAATTTAGTAACAGGATTTTAGAGATAACCCATATATTTAAACCCTAAATCTTCTCCTGTGCTGCTTTGTCTTCTGGATTTGTTCCCTTCCTCTGTGTGCCATCAACACTCGCCCTGTAAAAATTAAATACAGCAACCACAACACCACCACTTTTGTAGAAAATAATTGGTTTGGAACAATTCCTGAGAAATTTGGTACGTTTTCTTCTCATGTTATCTGTGGCTTGGGAAACAAAAATGGTGAGACAGTCTCTCTAAAATCCCTTGAAAAATACAGTGCTGTTTGATAAAATGCAGCTTATTAAACTCCTTTAAAATGGTGAATAATACAAAAGTAATATTTCAAGAGCTCTAATTTGACTAACAATGGGCTCACAGGTGCTTTTTCTATAGTTTTCATCAAGAAACTCATAGAATCGTTCTTGAAGGAGACATGAGATGTGTATTTAAGTTGTCAAAGAAACCAGTTCGCAGGCTTGTAGCGCCCCAAAAAGATGTATTGATCACAGTAATGTTCTTTACAATGTAGAAGAGGAGGCTGAATGAATGTACAGGTTAACAAAGCTGCTGCTGTTTGCAGCAGAGGAGTGACAAGCTCCAGGAAGAATCTCATGTTATGTATTTCCCTCCCTGGTACTGCCTCTCAAGGAGTCAAACCTTGAGGAAAAAAACCTGTGGCAGGATGAAATAAACCAAATATTCTTCTCCTGCCACCAGATCCAAATGCTTCCTCCTTCATTAATGACAGATTTAAATTAACAGGGGCTGGCAGATTGGTCTGGTGGTTTGAACAGTAGCCTGGGACATGAAAGGAATCCTTCCATGAGGGAATTAGCATCAAAGTGAGACTCTGTGCTGCAGCTCCACTGTAGGAGCTCATTAAACTGATTAGCCCAGCTCACCATTAGTGACTCTACCCTGGTGTGGTTCTGTGGGCAGGGAAAGCATCTGGGCCAGGGCTGGGTGTGGGTATTTCCTGCTACAGCCGGGAACAACTGCATCGCTCCCTCATGCGGCAGGGAATGGATTCCCCAGTCAGGAGCCCAGCTGTAGCCTCCCACAAATGTCCGAAGACCTTTCCCTTTTCCAGCAGTCTGTAGGTTCTCAGACTATTGGCAGATTGTGCAGCTAAGAGAAGTCTCTGTAGGGATTGCTCAGAATTCCCGGACAAGGACTTGGGAGCTGGTGTGTGACCAAAGCCTGAACAGCTTTGGTCACACAATTTAGAGCAACAGTTTGTTATTTCCATTTCTCTGGCCTTTTACAGAGTCTAGAAAACACTGAGGAAGCCACAGGGGCAAGCCCACCTCACTCCCTTTCCCAGGATGACTTTACTTGCTTCGTGATGCCATTATTTAGGTAATGTTTTAAAAGGATGTAGCTCTATACCAGACCCTATAAAATCAGAGGCCTTTCAAAAGGAGAGAAAAGAGTGTGGAAAAAAGCCCATTTTCACCTGGAATTTTTGTATTTGCCATTCCCCATCCCATCAAGTAATTTGGCTCTGACGCTGCTCCAAGGTATGAAATCATTGCATCAGTCAAAAAGGGACCTGGATTGAATCAGTCCTCTTGTCCCCACAGAGTCCAGCTTGTGCTTGGAAAAATGTATGGAGAATCCAATGTGGAAAAGCCTGCAGCTGATCTAGTGCTTGACCATCTTCCCTTTGGGAACTTCTTGCTATCATTCATCTTGAGTCTTTGATAAGTTCAATCCTCATAAGAGATTTATTAAACTTCAGGTTAAAGAATGCTGCAGGAAAACCCTGCTGGTCCTTTCATTTTGTTGGAAAAGTGTACTAGCAGTTTCTTGAGGTGCTCCTCAGGAAGTTCTGAGGCTTTGTCCCCTCAGTTTCACTCCAAGAATGTGTCTGACCATTTCAAAAACCCTGCTAAAATCAAGATATGCAACATTTACTGCTTTATGTCTTTACAAGGCTCTTTATTCTGCCACCTAGTAAAGTTTGATGTGATTTATTCTTGCAAAATCCAAGTTATTTCCACCAAAATATCTATATCCTTTTTTTTCCTATTGATGCCATTGGATTTGCAGGGGTAAAAGTTGCTCTGAAAAGCAAATTCTTGGTTTAGGTGCCTGCTCTTTCCCAGGTTTTCTGCTCAACAAACACCCAAAGCGACAACAGCGATGCACTTTTTACAGAACTATTATAAAGACACAGTAAACATTGGGAGCACAAGGGTGCAATTAAAGATCTACTAAATCAGGAGGTTCCGTGCGAAATGGTAATGGAGAAAGGATTACAGTGTGTGAACCTTAGGAAAAATGTTAATATGGAAAATTCCATGCGGCACATTTTCTACATCTAAAAGCCCAGCCAGAATTAGTGGTCTTACAAGATTTACAAATTTTCTGCCTTCTTTGAACTTGGTTTTGCCATATTAATTAAAATTACTTGTTAATCCTCACCCAGTGCATAAACAAAGCTCCCATAAACTGAATCTGTAAATATGTCCTTTGTACTGGTATAGAAAAAACAGCTGGTGCTTATGGGAAAATGGAAAAGAGCCTGGCTGGGTAGATATTTTAAGGATTTGTTCCACTTTTTATCTTATTGGGATATTTTGAAGGAAATCAGGGATGCTGTTTCCTTGCATTTTTATTGCCTTTGATAATTTTTTATACACCAAGCAGGGAAAATTATGAACTTGAGGAACATATAAAAATGCAATACACCAAAAATTTAAAAAAAAGAGGGAGATAAATATTGTGTATTTATTTTTCACCCATTGGTATTCCTAGCACAGAGAGTTTTATAGTACAAAGAAAAAGTTAAAATGTTTTTTAAATAAAAATGAAAACAAAACCAGTCATGAGGAAGCAAAGAACCAGGGAGACAACCATCATTAAAAAAAAATCTATACAGCCCCTCCTTTTGTCAGTTATCTTCCACCTGCAAGCCCCAATGCAATTGTTGAGATGATTCACCTAAAGGTGATGCCCAAGCAATTCTTATTTCCCATGATTTTTTTAGAAAAGCAGCCAAGAAAATGTTGTGTTGGAATCTTTGAAGTGTTTATTAGTTTAGGCAGCACTTTGTTTTTCTTTGACTTGTATTTCTCCAGAGGTTCAGATGGTTTTTCTGTTTGTTCAGGTCTCCCAAAATCAAACATTCCTCTGCTCCTTTTCTTCTACCTGTGGGTTCACACTTTATTCCTTGTCCACCAAAGCTTGTGCCTATCCACTTTGTTACCAGGTCCTTACTTTTCTCTTGTACCCCTGACTGAGCTGAAAGAGCCCGAGAAATGGGATTTCTTTTTCCTTTAAAAATAGGATAAACCTCGTGGTTATCCCCAGTCCTTGGCAATAAAAATAACCATCACCCAGCAGTTCCTTCAAATGTTTCTCCTTGCTTCTTTTATCTTGTTTGATTTAGTCAAGTTCATTTTTTCCCCACTCACAGGAAGCCAAAGTAAGGGAAAGAAATTTTACAATAAAATATAATGTAACTTTAGTTCTAAAGGAAACAGCACCATAAAAGCAGAGATGAAGACAAAAACTTAGGAATCAATTTTACAAATAAAATGGCAGTACAAAGCTGGTCCTCAATAGCTCCACATCCCTATTGAAGAAGAAGGGTGAATATCTGAATGATTCCAAAGAAACACTTTCACCAGTGGTAAACCACAAGCACTTCCTGAAAGGAAAGCATGAAACTACTCAAACAATGTTAACACCCCCGTGAGCCCTTTGGGTGTCTTGCTGAAAACATGCTCCTCACACGACTTCCCCAAAGTACAAGATAGCTAAAAATGCCAGTTCTGGCAGTGCCAGATTTCAGCAAGGCGGGAAATCCATGAGACAATTCCCAACCCTGCTTGGCTGATCTGTCCATCAGTTTGCAGGTGGGGTTTCAAGAAAAAGCAAAGAGTCTCTGGAGAATCCTGATCAGGGGAAGTGTTCTCCTTGGGAAGGAGCCACTGTCTTTTGTAGATAAAGTATCCTACTTTGTTCAGTCCTATAGAACCACTTTTATTTTACAACAAGACTTTGTAAGTTTAAATCTTATCACAGACTGCTATCATTCATTACAGAATTATCCTGTTAAGAAATATGTTTGGAAAGTAATCTCCCATCTTTGTCTTTGAGATAGCAATAAAATTGAAGTATCGATAGTGTGATGCCAAATATTTTCCCCTTTATTGTAGCCTTGTTTTCTTTCATCTATAGAGGGGTTTTTTAAATGTAAATTATTTCTTTCATGAAAGAAGACAGCTTTTCTATGAATCACTATTTGTTTAAATAATTTCTTTAAATGAAACCTTACTCATGGTAGCACTACATTATTGTTTCCAACCTGTTTTACTTCCTCTCCATTTAATCTTGTTTAATCTCAGCCCAGATAAAATGGAAGGATGTGACATTAAGGGGAAGCTTTTGTAAGAAGAGGGGAAGGTTTATTTCCCAGTCCCTGGTGATATAGTTTGTACTTTTGGGCTCCTTCTTCAGGAACAACCATATCTCTCCTTTGAGGTGAGACAGAATGCCCAATCTGGTTCAGGTGCAGGTGTAGTCACTGTCCCCCAGCTGTCCCCATGAGGCAGAGGCACAACATTTGGGGTACAGAGTTGTCTTATCTTGTTGAATGCAAGATAAGAGCACAGGAACTCAAGACAAATCTCTTGGATCATATCAAAAGCCTTTTTAGTCCTGGCTGACTTTTTGGTGGGTGTTTTGTGTTAGAGCACAGGAATAACTCCCACACAGTGTGATCCCCACAGCTGGAATTTCAGCAATCAGTATTTGAGCTGATAGAAATGATGCATTTATCATGTTTTAGTGCACCCAAGGATGGGCTGTGGGATTTGAGTTTCCTGACAGTATAAAAGTGTTGCTGACCAGGGAATTTCCAGTTAATTAATGTTACTCCTCAGCATTCATCACTATCAATAACTGACTTTTATATCTGTATATTCCAATGAAAAATATGTATTTCATGCATTTCATTATAAAATAATAATAATATATTTTACACTCACATGGACATTTGGCTTCATTTTGCCCCCAGACTGGCATATTCTTATATTCTCTTCTGTTCTCTTGTCCTCCTGAGGTCTTTCTTCTCCCAACTCCATAGTCCCTTCCAGGACCCCCTTCCAGCCCCCTTGGGCCACCTCAGTCCTGGCTGTGACCCTGCTCTGTGGGGAGCACCCACTCCTGGCTCCCTGCAAGCAGCTGCTTCCACTGTGCCTTAACACATCCTATACAAAAAAAAAAAAAAAAAAAAAAAAAAAAAAAAAAAAAAAAGCTTTTTGATGTAATATGGGGAAAAAAACCCTGTTGGCAGTGTGTTTCAGTAAAGCTCCCAGAGTAAAAGCGACCTGTCACGCTACAGAGCTGATGGATTTGCTCAGCAGCCCTAAATCACTGTGTTTATCTCGGATTCCCAGCTAATGAAAGGGTGCAGGGTGCTGCAAGCCACGGAGCTTAAGCTCCATTAACTAATCAATTTCTGACTCTGGGAATTAAAATAACGGGGAGCGAAGCTGCGGTCACTTGTAGTTACAGAGGAGCGGTGCTCAAAGCAGCATTTCAACAGCAACAGGAAATCTGGGTGACAAAGGAGATGCCAGATATCACTTTGTTTGCTGAGGGGAAAAAAAAGGTAGTGAAACAGGGCAATGAACGCCCAGGATGTGTTTTGGAAGTGTGAAGCATGGAAAGAAATGAATTAAAAATTCTCAATCGGATGTGGGAGGTCCAGCCCAGCGAGCAGCGCGTGTCTGATGCTTTGCAGCAGGAAAGGATCTCTGTCCTTTGCAGGGCTTCAAAAAGGGGTGGGAAAGTGCCTTTGTGCCATTCCCCAAACCTGGATATCTCCCAGAGCTGCTCGGAGCCTCTGCAGGCAGGCTGGGTGTTGTGCAGGTGTGTCGGGGAGGCTGCCAAAGCAGCAGCGGCCCCTTCCCAGGTTAATTAGCAGTGCCCTTCAGCGAGGATTAGGAAAGATTTGAAAGCATCTAAAGCCAGGGAGGATTGAAGAAAAGCAAATAGCCCAACTTCATGGCAGAGTCTATTGCCAGGGATTCGACTTAATCGGGATCTGTGTCAGCCGCCCTGATAGGCCCCCTGTAAGTCGTTTATGTTAGGTAAATATTTGCAAATGAACTTTTCGTATTGGCAGCATCATTTGGGAGAGGAAAAAAAAGTAGTACCTTACCAGCAGTACTGGTGTCTGAACTCTACAGAAACATTTAGACCTTTCAAACTAAATGTCAAGTTATTCCTATTGAGTCAAATTCTTGCAAATTTAAGCTAATTAACATAACCACTTTCCAAGTCAGAGACGGCCCTTATGCTGTGCTTAAGTGGTTTAATACATGAAATCTTTCTGATTGCTACAACTCCATCTTTGTGTCTGTAGGAAGAGAAGGGAAAGTTCTGAGTTCAAGGAGTTTTTTTATTCCAGGCAACAAAATTCTTCATGGACATAAATGTAACTTTGCCACAATAATTTTTAATACAGAATAATATCATTTTCCTGAGCCAACTGAGAAATGTGATCCAGCTGACGTTGCTGGGACACAGAAGGGACAGAACTGACTGAAAAGGAATGTTCAAATAATCATGGTTGGCTTTCAATCACGACTGACCCAACAGGCCCATACAGGGTGATGAACTGAGTTCCAGGAAATGGGAATTTAATTCTGTATTGCTTTCTAATGTCAATCATCTCTCTGTCACATCCATGTGAAAGCTCACCTTGATTTTGTATCACTTTCGAGGTACTGCACTAGCAAAACGGTGTTTGGAAATTGAGATTCAAATCAAGTCATATTTTAGAGCTATTAACTTGGTACAGTTAAAATTGTACAAAAGGGAATGCTTATATTCAGCATAAAAAAATTTATTTGCCTGCGGGACATTTTAATGTCCAAGACCTACATTTGTGATAAATAGTAGAATTTGAAAATGCTCTTTCAATGTACAGGGTCACAGTCTGCAAGCAGTGACACAAAACTGGAAAGACAGGAAAATGTGAGTCACAATTCCTGAAAAGTTTTGATTCTGGTGGCAATTTAACAGGAAAATTAAGTTTTGTATTTTAGTCTGAATATTAGAATTCCAACCATGATGGTGTTCTACTAGAAAAGTTCAGCAGAGATTTAGCAACAAACAGTGTACAAAGTTTTTTTCAGTAAATTAATATATTTTAAAAATAATCTCTTTTTTCAATGTCACTTTTTTCACAGCTAATGATACATATTTTTTGCTTAAGTGTGAAAACATGTCACTTATAATTTCAAGGGGAAAAGCATTCAACAAAGTTTTCAGCCTAAGCTATTTTTAATCGTAACATTTGCTGTGAATAAGTAGAAATAAGAAAATGAATTGTGCTGTGAAGAGCCACTAAAACAGTTTTTTCCCCCAGGAGATTATAAATATCTGTATATATGGGCAGAACGTTCAATTAACATGAGAAATGTCCTGCTAAGTTTCATGATGATGTACTGGGAGAGAGCAGCAATACAGCAAAACTGGTGAGCTGTACAAAAGGAGTAAGAACTTAGCAAGATACATGATTGCAGAAATTAGACATTTGTTAAAAAGATGTGATGCAGAAATGCAGCAAATGTGGCACTTCATCAGGAAAACAGGCAGGCAGCATTAAACATAAGTGACAGTGTGGAGTTTAGTTTAGAATGCAAAATGAATTTATAAATAATAGAGATAATGTGGATAGTTTTAGATAGATGAATTGAATAAATTTTTTTCCTAAGCCTTTCAAATTAATTTAAGACAGCTGCACAGTTACACCCCTTCCCCAAAGAGTTAAGAGAATGTTAAATGGCTAGCTCACAAGCTGTAAAGTTACTATCCCAAGATGAGCCTTGGAGGAATTATGGGGAAGAGGCAGATAATATTGGAATATGTGACTTTGATTTTTATTTAAACATTATAACGTGAAATAGTTGCTAAAATCCTCGAGCTTTTCCAGCAGAAGATACAGGGCCTTGACTGCAGGGACCAGGAAACAAGGAGCAAGTTCTTAACAGGTTTCTCACCTGTCTCACCTTTTCCCAGCACTGGCTCACAGCAGTAACACCTGCAGAGAGGCTTTGTAGCCAAAAATTGCCGCTACTGCACTGAGCGGAATAATAAACCCACAACAGCTCAAATTGCAGGAGAGGTTTTCCTTGGGAGAAAAGGTGAGTCCTGGATTCAACTGGGAAATGAACAGAAGCTTGAGGAACAAAACTGGTGAAACTCAGTGACCTTGGGAATTGCTGGTGGACTTGCAGGAGAACCCAAGGGCAAGGCCTGGTCGTGGTCATGTCTATGTTAAAAGTCTTGGCTCCTTGTTTTAGGATGAGATGTTTTGGTAAGAGCATTTCTAATCATATAGGCAAAACAAGCCCATTTAAGGGAAGAGCTAAAAATGCAGTTTTTCTCACTCTGAAGAGGCTGAAAAAGAGAAGACAGACTCCTCATGGAGACCTGAAGAAGTATCTGCTGGAAGGTATGATGGACACAGGTCCAGAGGAAACATTCAGTGGGTCAGACATATCAGAAATCAGAGTATTTAAAGAACTGCTGTTGCAACAGAGATTGAAAATCCCTAGAACAAGGGATCTACCCCTGGATTTTTATGGCAGGGCTGTGGTTAGTGTTTGGTGGCTTCAGAACATCCTGTCCTTCCCTCCCAGGGGACAGGAGGTCCAAGAGGTATCGGGATGCATGACGGAAGGATGGAGCGCCGGGAGCAGGAAGGAGAGCAGGAGCTGCAGATGGCTGATGGTTCTGACAGCCCTTCCTATAAACAAGGTTTCTGGATGGCAGGTCTTTATTTTGGAGCTGAGCTGGTGCAATTTGTGACTACAAGAAAGTGAGAGAGAAATGAAAGCTGGCTCTGAAGCACAGCTACAGAGCTTCCCAGCTCTTGGCAATTAGTTTATGCCTTCCTCGGCTTGATCAGAGCACGTCTTGTCACCATCTAACATGGTTTCAGGTTGTCCAAAAGAAAAACATCATGTTGTTTGCTTGCCAGGCTCTTTCAAAATAAAGCTACTGTTGCATGTAAGAGAGAGCAGAGCTGTTTGGAATGGAAAGAGCGGGGGAAGAGCCCTGAGAAATTAATTACGGGAGGAAAGCTGGTTGCTGATGCAAAGCTCCTGGTTAAGAGCAAAGGGCATGCTGCTGGGATGCAGAGGAAAACACGACAGGACACATCATCATCATCTCCTCAGTCTCTAAACAGCAAATCAAGTTAATTTGGAGAGACAGGCTGAAGGGAAGAGACCTTTTTGTTCTGCATCCTTCTTTTGGTTCAGTGTTTAACTCGTGCCTGTGTGTGACTACAGAAAGGATGAAAAATGCCCAGCTCTGCATTCAGACCTGAGGTTTCATCATTCACAGATGTATCAAGGGCAGGATAGGAAGCATCACATACTAAATTCTCTGAAGTGCCCATGGTGGAGGCTGCAGCAGATGTTTTCATGGCAGGTTAGTCTGGCAGGTGTTTGTGGCCCACACGAATTTTCTTTTTCTCGCTTTCTGATTCTTGTATCTCTATTTCTGCTCACAATATTAAGGCAACACAAAACATGGCTCCAGTCACACGCTGGGAATATCTCTGTAGTCACAGCCAGTCCTCCAAGCAAATATTGAGTCTAACTAAACATGGAGAATGAAGAGGCTACTGGAGTATAAAGCAGGAGCCTAATCTCTGAGGTTTTAACCAAGGCATTAGAAAGACCTAATAATAGCAGGGCTTTGCAGAGATGCTAAGATAAAGAAAAAGCCATCTTGAGAATGCCTTGAAGAAAAGCTTTTGCTGTCTCCAGTCACTTGGCAACATGAAAGATGAGCTTGGACCAAAAATCACATGGGAAAATGAAGGTGGCATGACAATAATTGTCACAATTTTATAAATCTGACATTCCCCGTGCCAGCACATCCTGGGTCATCCCATCAGATATCTCTGCAAGGCAAAATGACTCTTTGAATATTGAAACCCATGGTCAGACATTTCTGTAAGGCACATTTTGTCGTGGGATGATGGAGAAGGAGATAATGGTGGAACACAAAAGAATAAAGTGGCTTTTCTCAATGGAATAGTTCTCCACACCATTGCCCAGAGTGCACCCAGGCTCTCCTGGACATTTCAACATGAGCTTGTCCCTCCTCCCCCACCACACTGAGTCCCTTGATGGCAAAACAAGTCAATTTCCAACATTGCTGCATATTTTCTTCACACCATAAATGTCACACAGAAAATACAGCCCAAGTTCCACAGAATCACTGAATATTCAGAGTTGGTTTCCTGAATGCATTACGAAAATCAACAGGCACTTGTGCTTCAAAGTCAACTTTCCAGCCAGCAAATAATGAATTACAAGGGAATCTGGTATCAATACTTTGGAAGTTTTATTACTGTTGTCAAGTCTTCCATTATTACTGTTTTTTCAAAGTAACATGGTTTACGTAATGTAGTGAGAAGCAGATGGTTTAGTGCTTAAAAGTTGTTATGTGATTCTTGCAGAGGAAGTATATTGAAGCATATTCCATTTTTATCAAATAAATATTTTCCATTTATTTACTAGAGGAAGGGGAAAGGCAAATACCAATCATATTGTACATAAATGAATATGGATATATTGACAGGAAATTAAATGTACTGCAGTAATAAATATTCTGATACTTTATTTTCTTCAAAGAAAATGAGCTGGAGTTAGCAGCACTCAAATTTTATAATTCCTACTATTTTAGAGCCAAAAAGGGCAGTTATGAAAATTTAGTCTGATCTCCATAACACCTACAAAACAAAGGCCATTGATCCACGTGTAATAAATCATCACACAGATGATTTCTGTTGATCTGGAACCTATTTTGAGAGAGATTGTCCAGTTTTACCCTCAGAAATACTCATGCTGGCCCTGTGACTGTCAGTACTGTAAGCTCCATGTCATGGAACACTGAATTAAGAGAGTGAATCCATTCCGAGCATGGAATTGCCTGCACAGTGCTACAGGATCCCTCTGAAGTTGCATGCCAGGCTCAGAGGGACTTGCTGCAAGATACTTCCCTGTTTCTCTTTAATTTAGTTACACTCTGTAGTCAGCTCTGAGCTGAGCAGAACTTTATAACCGTTCCTGGAGGAATTCTGTGTAGGAAAATGATAACAAAGGATCTGTCTGCAGTTTTCCCCTGCTTGCCAAACTGGTGATGGCAAACTGAAGAGATCAGTGAAGCAGATTGAGGCCCCTGTGCTCTGTGTTTCCCAGCAGCTCAAAATGGAGACTTACCCAAATATCTGTGTCCTCATGAAGTTTGTTTGGGGAAGAAGCTGCTACTTGTAGTGGTGGCACATGTGCCCATGTGGAAACTTCCTTGGCCAGGTGGAAGCCTCTTCCACTGGCACTGCTTCAAGGGACTTCCTCCTTGTATCTTTGTGTGGAGGATGGAAGAATCCCTTTGAGGATTGTCACAGGGATTCCCAGATGGGAACATTCCCTCTTATTTGGGGCTCATTGGGAGACTCTAAACATGTTGGTGATATCAATAAGCAGGCTGAAAACAGGATCCTGTTTCCCTTGGTATGAAAATATTTCAGTGTTCTCTCCTCATTTGCAGCCTGAGATAAAGAACACAAAGTTCATCTTCTATGAGTAAAAATTACCCTAGCTGTAACTTCTTAGTGTCTTCACTGAAACCAGTGGATTTCTCTTGGAGAAGAATTACATTTTTTCAGTCAATTTTTCTACATTATATCTTTGACATTAATACACTTAAGTTGCATTTAAAACTCTGGATAGTGCTGCAAAGACTGGTCATTTTTCCCAGAGATGTGTGATTTAGAGAATCTGTTTTATAGAAAAGCTACGCTTGATGTCAAGGAAATGTAACAACAGCTAAAGGGCAGCTCCTGAAAAAAAAAAAAAAAAAAGGTGATGGTATGATGAAAGTGATGCAAGACAGGAGGAAGCTTGCAGTGCCTCTGTCCATGATGTACATGTTCTGTGGCTAGAGGATTTCGGTCCCAAGAGAGGTCAGAGTAGGAGCTTTTGTGAACACTAAAATACACTTAGAACAAAGCAGTGCACAAAACCATCTCAGCCATGTCAAGACATATTTTTAAGCAAGTGATAATGAAATAATTTCTCTACATTCCTGAGAAACCAAGTACATCTTGCATTTTTTTGAATATTAGCCCTGATTTCCAAACCATTTGTTAAGGGTGTTTCAATGCCCAATTAATGTAAAGTATCATAACTTATGACTAACACGCATTAATAAAACAGTTTTATCATCTAATGGAGCATGAAAAAAATATAAATTTCTAATGAGGCTCCATGTAAAAACTGGGATATTAATACCTGTGACGGAAGAGCAAAGACTACAGTGGGTTCCTGTGGGGGGGAGGAAATCCTTTAAGTTGATACAAGAATAAACGCCAGCAGTGAACATTAAAATGCAGTTAATTAATTAATTAATTGGGGTTTATTAAGAAGGGAGGCTGCGGTGACGCCGGAGCTGCCGCCGGGTGCGGTGCCAGCAGATGGCACTCCAGAATGTGGAACTCCATCCTCCCCATCCCGGGAGGATCCACACGGCCCACAGGATTCCACAAAGGACGGTCGGGGCTGGTGCTCCACTGGGAGAAAGTGCCTCGGCGCCAGCTGTGGGGTGTGTTGGGGAATCACAGGATCGTGGAATGGTTTGGGTTGGAGGGGAGCTCAAAGCCCCCCAAAGCCCAGTGCCACCCCCTGCCATGGGCAGGGACACTTTACACTGTCTCAGGCTGCTCCAAGTCTTGTCCAGCCTGGCCTTCGACACTTCCAGGAATGGGGCAGCCACAGCTTATGGACACAAAAATGCAATACCCACCCAAGAGATTGGCTCAGTGTGTTGGAGCGTGGTGCTGAGAACACCATGGGTGTGGATTCAGTCCCTGGATGAGCCATTCCCTTAGGAATTGGATTTGATCCTTGTCCCTTCCTACTCAGAATATCCTTTGTTGTGCAATAAAAACTGATGGATCATGTTGAACCCAGTGACCCTCTCAGGGAGCTGAGAATGATCCAAAGCCTTTCCTTTACAGACCTGTTTGGGGCTCAAAGCACAGGACCCTCCCCCTGCTCTCCTGAGCTGGGCTGTCCTGGGAGAGCAGCCAGAGCCCAGCCCCTCAGTTGGTAAAGCCAGGGATAAGTAAGGACAAGGTTTATCCTTAAACAGGAGGATTTGTCCATCCCTATCCCAAAGCTAAACTGGGCTTTGTTCCTCCCAGCACACTTATTGCTCTAATGCAACTTCGCCAGAGGCACTTTTCTTGCTGTCTCTCAACAAGTGTCTCAAGGGTTGGAGGCAACCCTTCAGATAGAACCTGGTTTAGAAAAGAACTGATCAAAACAAACAATTTAGCTCCATTCTGGTTTTTAAGAATATGTTCTTTTCCACAAAAAAACCAGCTGTATAATATATGAATGTTACATGATAAAAAGCCTTAATGATAACTGAGATTTCAACAGTAATTTCCTGGGAGATTTTGCTTACATTTCCTTTAATAATATAAATTATAGATGTCCTATGTTATAACATTGCATACGATTTTTCCAAGGCATTCATGACTTATTTAATCTGGAACTGCATGCTCTTGTTTTTCCATAATGGACATCAAATGCCATGTCAAGATTTTATTAAACTAACCCGCTCCTAAAGGACTTACTTCACAACATCCAAGTTATTTCTTCATCAAAGAAGATGAGAACAATCGTTACCAAGTGAAAACTGCAAGAAACACATGATTGTTCTAAGTGTTACAGTGGCTATGGTACCAGATTTGAGCATAATCCTTAATTGGAAAGTTATCACCGGCCATGAAATACACAAGAACACTTAACTGCCTCCCACAGTGACCATGAAAATACAGAGACTGATGGTTTAATTAGCAATCCTAGAGATACCAGCCAGTGCTCAAAAGCTACAGCACTCTCAGCATTATTGCTGGGAAGGAGGAGGGACTCCAAACCTTTCCACCAGTCTGTTCAGCCTTAGGCCTTTGCTGTCAAAGGCAGCAGAGATGATTATGGGCTGGAATTACCAGATTATTTTATCTAGGCCTTTGACAACAACGTAGCAAAAGCTCTGCTTCCTTTCTCCCTTTCAAATGCCTCACTTTGCTCCGATGCTTATGCAGGCTTCAGTCAGAAAGTATTTCTCATTTACATGACCTAGATAGAATAATAGTGAGAAAGATGTTCCTTGATCTTTTTTCTCTTGATTTGCTACATTCAGCCTGGAAGAAAAACACAGTCATGGGAATGCATTGTTGCTTTTATGTTGGCATTAGGAGGCAGTGCTAGGTAGGTTGGGGGATAGATCTAGGCAGAAGCTTTGCAATAAACGGGCAGAAAAACACATGGCACAGCTTCAGGGATTACATAGTTTTGCCCATTTTTAAAGAAATTGCCTTGTTTAGTGACTTTACACACTTGATCCCACTGCAGTGGCCCATGGCTGACAGGAATGATGAGGGAGGAGGTTTAGGGCCATGCCAGGAGTGAGGATGACAGTGAGGGGAGGTGTATTCCACAATTATTTGTTCCAGAGTATGGAATGTTCCAGGGTGGACAACCTGTACCAAAAAGTGCTCTGAACTGACTTGAACCATGGTTCCAGAAATAGCCTGGACTCCATTTGGCCTTTCTAATGCTCAGTTGGATCCATCACTGAGCCCCATGGGCTGCCACAGGCTCCTTTCCTGACCTTGTTCCTGTGACGTTCCCGTGGGTATGAGGAATAAATCTTTCTGGAAACAACAAAAGAAGAAGTGGAGGAAATCCCCAGGTAGAACCACCCATGGGCTGCCACACTGAACATACCCTTGGGAGTACTTGAAGGAACATTTCCCTGGGGTTGGAATGATTCTGACAAACCAGGGCCATGTGCACTGATCTTTGCAATGGAGAATGGACCTGAATAAATCATCAGGAAGGAGAGAAATGGAGCTTTTTTAACAGCTTTGAATATTTTATTCCAAGAAGTAGAACAAAAAAGTAGATGGTTGTCCTGAAGGTTGTAAAATCCCAGAATGCAGGCAAACTATGACTGGTAATGATAAGGAAAACCACAAGAATTTATCTAACAGCCAGGCTCTTCCAGCCAAGTTATAGTTACTAGCTGAGCCAGCCATGAATAACAGTGGGAATAAATGAAAATGCAAACCATCTTTGGGGGAGGAGCCTCAGTAACAAAACATGAACGATTTGGAAGGTTCTCATTGTGAAAATGGAAGTCCTGATTCCAAAATAATAGTTTGAGGCCTCTTTTGTCATCCAAGGACAATTTAAATGAATGGAGTTATGCCCATTGATATTGATGAGCTTTGAATTCAGGCTTCATCCTCTTTCAAAAATATGTCCAAATATATTTTTAAAAAGTGCCCAGTCAAGCCTGGGTAAGAAATGTGAGACAAAGGGGCATTTGACAGAATGTCTGTCAAATGACAAGAATTAGGGAAATAGTCCAAACGATCATGAATGAAGATTTTTTTGTGTGTGCAAATGTGTCTCCAAATACCAAGTTCATACACAACATAGCTTATCTCAAATTCTTCCATGCTGATATTGAACTTAAAAAAATAAAGAATTTGAAGAAGAATAGCCCCCCCAAACAACTTGTACAGTTTCCAATAGCTAATAGAAATATTTATTCTCAATTCTAGCCCACTGTTGCCTAAAAAGAGAAGTATTGTGCCTTTGAGAATTTTGTCATTATTATGTCCATTGTAAACAGCTATTTAGACAGAACTAAAGCTACTGAAAGTGGTCTCCCAAAACTCAGAGAGGAAGCTGACATGCTGTTCAGCCTTCTTGAAGGAGAATTGATGTGAATCCTTTTGTAAAGAAGATCTGTGCTCTGAGCACTCCAAATACATCATAGAATACTAATCACACTATTTCCCAAAGCTAAAGAAAAATAAAAAAGGATGGAGTGCATCACTGAGCTGAGAATGGCACATCTTTTTGGAGACACTTTAGTGAGGGGAAAGATGTCTCTCTGCATCCTAACTATATGAAAAAGAGCCCTGAAAGGGTAGAGAATAAACTGCCAGACAGTAGGTTTAGACTGGATTTTAGGAAGGCAATCTTCCCTGTGAGGGTGGGGAGGCCCTGGCACAGGGTGCCCAGAGAAGCTGCGCTTGCCCCTGGATCCCTGGGAGTGCCCAAGGTCAGGCTGGATGGGGCTTGGAGCACCTTGGGACAGTGGAAGGTGGGTGGAATGGGGATGGGCTTTAGGGTCCTTTCCAACCCAAACCACTCTGGGATTTTGTGATAAATATTCCATTGGTATTTCATGTTCATTTCACATGAGACAGAGAGAACAGGTCTCAGGCTGGGGGCTTCAGCCTGGCCCCAGGGGGAACAGAGATGGGAACATCCCCATCCTCTGCCCCTGATGTGCTGGGGAAGCTTGGAGCAGTGCAGGAGGAAAAGGCACAGAAGAAAGATCACTGAAGAGAAAGGTGGAACTGCTTTGTTCTGCCTTTTTTTTCTAGACTCTGGGTTTCTCCCCTTAGCATAAAATGGTGGGGCTGCAGATCTCAGATGAAAGGTTGGAGCCAGGAGCACCTTGTCAGCCACAGGATGCAGGATTTGTGCTGCATGAGGTGCAGAGAGTCACAAATGGGTCCAAAAAGTGCTGTTTGGCATGTCTCATTGAAATGTTTCACTTTCATCTGTCAGAAGGGTAGTAAACTCTGGGATTAAGAATACTTAAAACATTTTTTTTTTCTTTCGTAACAAAAGGGAGACATTGACTAATGGTCCCAGTACTGAGAGTCAAAATACTTGCTGTGCTTGTCTATCCTAAAGTGCTGTAGTAGTACAAATTGATTCCTCAATGCTGTAATTCTTTCTCTATAAAATGAGCAGCTCATAGGAGGAAATATCCTGGCTCTAATGTAGCCAGAAAAAAAGAAAAGAAAAGAAAAGAAAAGAAAAGAAAAGAAAAGAAAAGAAAAGAAAAGAAAAGAAAAGAAAAGAAAAGAAAAGAAAAGAAAAGAAAAGAAAAGAAAAGAAAAGAAAAGAAAAGAAAAGAAAAGAAAAGAAAAGAAAAGAAAAGAAAAGAAAAGAAAAGAAAAGAAAAGAAAAGAAAAGAAAAGAAAAGAAAATCTAAAAAGAAAAAAAAAATCTAAAAAAAAAAATCTAAAAAAAAAAAATTAGTTTTCTCCCAGTAGTTTTTTTCCCTTGGGTAAGACTTTTCATACTGAGTTTGACATTCTGAATTACATGATTACACAGTACAAGACTCCAGCAACATTTTACATTGTAAAGATGGAGATGCTCAGCATTTTGCCAGATGCCAGGCGATATCCTGACGTTTCTATCTTCACTTTAAGCCGAGTGACAGTCAGCATATTCACAATGAAGCCAAGACAATCTGCTATCAAGTTACAGTAGTGACATTTTCCCTTGATGAAGATCCCGGGGCTGGCTGGAATAAAGCGGCTCCGCCGAACGCGGCGTGCGGAGCAGCTCCGGCGCGGATTGCTCCGTGTGTAATGCCATGTTTTATCCGTGCCGGTGGCTCGGCGGGCAGAGGCTTTGGTAAGTAAGTCTGTACTGCACCATTTCCTGGCTCGGTGCTCCGGGTGTTGCAGGCTGTGTGCAGTGGGGGAGGTGCCAGAGCTGATCAAGCAGTGTAATTTTATACATTACTGAATCAGTGCAGGAGGAACCTGGAGGGACAAAGCATCATCTTCTCTTTGAACTGCACTGTAAAATCCGACAGCTCTCGTAGCCCAGCCATGCTCTGATACAATTTTTCTCTCCTTTTCCCCCCGATTTTGGTGTGAATGATAAAGTGATCTGATGATGGCTCTCGTTATGGAACCTATTAGCAAGTGGACGCCCAAGCAAGTAGTGGATTGGATGAAAGGTAGGATCGTTTATTGCCGCGTATTGTCTGTACTTTGGATCCTGGCAATTTGCATTCCGTGCCCTCGCATTCTTTGTTTTGGGAAGAGTTTATTCAGTTCTGATCATCTCTGTGCTGCTTTGCCCGGTAGTTGTTAGAGACAGGGCTGAGGAGAGGCTGCTGGAGCTGTGCTGTGGGAATTGCTGCCGACAGCGGAGCGGGGATCAACTGCATTTGTTGGACAATGCAGACAGAAAGTGTTTGTGTCTCACGGCTCCATTATGCCTCGCACCGGGTATCGTCGGGGTGTTTGGCTGCTTTAAATTTGCCCTGATTAGGTCTGGTTTGCTCATATCAGGTGATCTGATGCAGTGGCTGTGCAGCGCTTGTCTGTAGTTTTGGGTACCACAAGGAGCACCAGGAGCCGGGGGCTGGACTGAGGCATCCTGCACCTTCAGGGATGTGTCCTGCCCTGTCCGAGCTCCTTCAGGGACGTGTCCTGCCCTGCTCAGGCTGCCCAGCCGCGTGTCCGAGGCTCCGCGTCCGCGCCAGCCGTGGGAAGGCGCAGGGCTGAGCACGGCTCCGCGGGGAAACTCGCCGGGATAACTTGACAGGAACGATGATTTTTTTTTTTTCCCCTGCACATTCGCAGTTTCACAACACAGCCGTCAGCTGTGACATGTTTTGCCTGACAATGTTCGGCTGTGCTGCAAACAGACCGGGATGGATGAGGGGGCGAGGGATTGTTCTGATGATAAGGGGTTTAAATTTCTCCAGAGTGGGGGGAGAATGTATTCCCACTGTGGGAGAATGCATTAGTGTTGTTATACATTGCTTCTGATGAGCTGTCTGTCTTTGAGACAAATAATTCCTGCCACGGGGGATCCCTGTTATATAAGGAGACGAGGTGCAAATTTGGGGTGTAGGCTACTCATGGAAATGATTCCTGTTATGTGATGACTGAACTTAGGGAAGGGTTGAATTGGATGCCCGTTCGAATGTCCTTAAAGCTTTCAAAGCATTCTCATTAATAAGGGAATGATTCTGATCTCATTTTGCTAAGCTACATCACCACACTTGGCTGAAATTGGGCTGTTTTGGTGCTCATCGGACACGTTGCCATTATCAGCGAATTATTCTTTTACAAGCACAGAGTCTCGTGAAGCAAACGGTGTCTAGGGGAATGTATGTACTTTGTTTCTCAGGTGTTTGGGAACTCGGGGTAATTGAGAGGGCTTAAGCAGGTCATTGGGACGGATCCTAAACCTTTAGATATAGGATTGATTCCCAAGCTCCAATGTCATTAAGTAATATCAAACCCTAATGTATTTGCAGAGGAGTTTTCTGATTCACACCTTCATTCTCAATACATAAAAGAATTTAAAAGAGGACAGACCATTCTGCTATTTTAGCTCCTTACTTGAATTATAATGTAAATTAAGTGTCAAAGTGTGTAGAATACTTGTTGCTAAATTTAAAATTATTTCCCGCTACTTTTTTACCCTTTCTGATGCAAACTAATTACATCTTGGGGATGTAATCCATGATGTGCAGTGGAGGAAGGTCATACTAGCAGCAGGTTTTTAAATGTCTGGAGTTGCCTGACAGTTGGATTTCCATACCAGACTGCACAGTGCACCATCCACAGGGATATCTGGAGTAGGCAGCACTGTCAGTGCTGTGCCTCTGTGTTCAAGTATAATAAAAATAATGCAATGAACACTGAAGTATTCACAACGTTGATATTTTCCTTGGCAACATGAGCTGCACATCCACAAACAGGAAAGTTGCACATTTGTCCAATTTCTCCACATTAATATTACAAGCCTCCTTTTTATCCCAGCATTTACCTTTGCAGATGCATTGTTCAGTTGCAGCCAAAGAAAAGACCTAACCCACACAAATGGCAGACCAGAGGCAGTTTAAAACTACTTGTAACTACCTTACTTTGCAAAAATTGCCCAAGTGTGGCCACTGTTTGCCTGTAATTTCCATGTGTTGTGGAGCTCAACTCTGTTGGCTACAATCACTCTGCTAAATCCATGTGCCAGGGAGGTCGAAGGTCTGCACAGGCAGTGATTCTCAGTGATAAGGTAGTTTTTATGTAGTTCTGATATTCTGAAAGGTCACTTCTTTCACAGTATTAAAAGATAAATTAAAGACACTTCCAAAAAATTACCACTTTAGGAATGAGTATTATCATGACTGAAGATAGCAACATGTTAATAAGCAATGGAACAAATATTGCCACTGTAATATACCTTTAGGGGGCTTAAAATATGTAGACAATTAGTTTTATTTGTGGAGATTGTAAATGATAACATATTTCACAGGGAAATGATGGCAATGCACTTTGAAAACTAGCATTTATCATATCCGTTGAAGCCATTAGAACTTATTTCTAAAATCTGTTAGCAAAGCCCATGTTCTGAAACTAAGTAGCAGTGAGTACCAGAACCATCAAATAACTGTAGAGAAGATGGAAGGAAGCCATGAAAATGATGTTAATGGTTTGAGACCCAGGACCCCAGAATGTGTCCTGGTTACAGCATGCGATGAGAGCAGCAGCTGCAGCCTCAGCACCACCCCCCTCCCCACCAAGAGGAGACACCCTTCTGTTCTTTTCCTTTAGGAAATGTTACTTGCCAAAAAAGTAAAAATTGGTAGGCTTTAAGGAACATTGTAATGACAAGTTGGCATCTTGTATTTATCCACAGTTCCTTTCTCGGGAACGCACTCAACTGGAATTCAATTACGGAACTGCATTTGATGGTGTGGACAACCTGAAAAGGCCACGCAAGTCTGGAGAAATTGATTCCTGAGGCTCTCAGGGGTTCTAGAAGTTAAAACTCCGGTTACTTTTCTGTTAAAAAACTCCTGTCTTTATATACAAAAATATTTTGTAAAGTTTAGGAGATACAGCACTGTGGTTAAAAGGGAAGGTTTCAAAGGAGCTGACAACATTAATTGGGAAGGTATTTTTAACACCAGTTTTTAGTCAGTATTCTTTTTCTCCCCCAAAATTTTCTAAAATTTTAAACATCTCCAAATGGTTTTCAGGTGTTTCCCCTGGTATACAGCCATTTCTTACATAACTTACCTGTTTTCCTGAGGATACCTACTATGGATCCAAAAGGTACTTTAGGAAAAACCTTTGCCTTGCTCAGATTCCATAGTGGCCCTATTGGAAAACAAACTTTACCCATAAAGCTCCCCAGTACCTTCAGGGTCCGAGTGGTTTCTAGCTGGTCAGTTTTCCCTGGATTAAGTTTAACATATTTATGTGATTAAATGGCAAACTGCCCTCCAAGATGTGCATCTGGAATGCTTTACCTGGTTGCTTTTTAGTGCAGGAGCTCTCTGTGAAACTCAGGGACACTTTGCAGGTTATCAGTGAGCACTCCAAACCCAAACCCTTCTATTTCAATGTTCACTGAGCAGGGGAGTCTTGTGCCGAATCTGAGGGTTTGGGGTACAGAGGGGAGCTAGCATGTCTTAGTGAATTAACAAAAGTATTAGAGTTTGTGTTTCCATTGGAGGCAAAATCTGCAGGGAATTCTCTGTACTTTTACAACCAAGAGCATTGGAGATATTGTACTTCCTAAGGGGAGCAGTTTACAAGTAGGTCATTTAAAATGTGAACTCATTTACAGGGAAGTGACACCTCTGTCCAAATAAATACTCACTTTTCAAAGCAGACCAAGGAAATGTAATGAAATGAAATACAATGCAATGAAAATACAGCTGTGACTTTCTGAGAATGCAGTGTTATCGAACAGCTGAAAATTAAAATGGGAAACCAGCTATTCCTTAAGTACCTGTAATAACTCCACACAGAGTCTGTGATTCAAAGTCCGCAGGACTGACAGGTTTGTCTGCCAAAACAGCCTGCAGTGGAGGTTTCTCTCCTAATAAATGGTCTGCTGTAGATACTCATTTCACAACTGTGAGCCATTTTTTCCCCTCTTTAAATCTAGAATTTCTGCACCCTCAACAGGAGATGTAGACATTAAAAGAAAATAAAAATTAATTCAGTTGGTAAACTGATTAACTGTGCTGCACTGATCCTGTGCAGAATAATTATATGTTTAGCTGAAGGGTTTTCCTTAGCATGTAATTCCCTGATTTCAGGCTGGCTCATAAAAGAGAAAGGCAGGGAGGGAGGGAGTGGAGAGCAGGGAAGCTGATGACGTGAGAGGACTTGTTAGCATTCACATCACGCCCGGCTCCGGCAAACCCCTCTCCCTCTTCCTTTGCTTCCCATTAGATCACTACCTGTGCTGGAGCAATGTGTCACAGCCAGGGAGCCTCCTCTCTTTGCAGGGCATCATATTTATCAGACCTCAGAACCTGCTGGAAAACACAGCTGATGCTATGATCTATTGCCAAAGCAGCCCTGTAGGTGCTGAGCTGGGTGATGCTTGGCTCCCCTGATCCCCCTTCCTGACCTCGGAATCCCATAATGCAGGAACACAATTCCACGAGATGCAGCTTGAAACCAGAGTAGATAACCGAGGTCGTCCCTTATTTAGAAAAATGTAGGTTTTATAGCTTCTTTTCAGCTCTTTCTGAAGACAAATAGGTTTGGGAGAGATCTGAGCCACAAATACAGAATTAGCATTCAGTTTCCAAGCTATTCTAAAGTAAAGGTTTCACCCTTCTGCTGCTCTCACCAGTTGTACAGCTGAAACAAACAATTTGCCGTTGTGGCTCCCCCTTGGATTCCTGTGTTCCGCTGGCACCACATTTCCAGTTGTCTCTAGGAAGTCACTGAATCAGAATTGGCTGCAATTTCTCCCCATTTTCTCTCCCAAGTTTCAGACTTTAATGCTCCTTAGTAACCAATTTTGTGAACAACTCTTGAGTGCTGTAAACTGTTTGCTTTTAAAGGGTCAGCAGAGCCCGCCTCAGAGTTGACAGTTTTGCAATGTAAGTGCTAAAGGTCAGATTTCAAGGAACAGGCTCCCAATATTCAGCACAGTTAAGTGTTGGAATAAGCTGTCCAGGCAGGTTGGGTAATTCCCTTTGTAGGAGGTTTTGAATACAACTGAGAAGACCTCCAGCATCCCTCTGGAAATGTTCCTGTGCCCAGTCTGTCCCCAGCAGAGTGACCTAATGACTTCTCAAGGCTTCTACCAACTCAGACAAGACCTTGGGGTGGTTTCTTGCATGGGAATCACCCTTATCTTTGAAATGTGAAAAGTCACAAAGAGCTTATAGCTCTGGCTTCCTCCTGGATATTTCACAGTTTATATTTCCCAGAATGCCCATGGGAGATGATGTCCAAATGTCTACAGCTCGGGAGTCTTCCTGCTGTGTTTCACGAGGAGAGCAGCAGAGCTGGTGATCATTGGCGCTGCAGCCCAGAAGCAAACCCAGACCTGCTCCACTTCCACCAACATTCCCAAAAGGCCCGTGCCTCCCTGCCCCAGAGCTTAAGGTGGCAAGCAGAGCTTAGAGAACTGGCAGGATTATCAGGAGCCAGTGCCCTCAAGGCTTTGACTGTTACCACTTTTAATTCAGTTTGTGTGCCACTGGCAGCCTGGAGGGATGACAAAACACTTTACTGAGCCCATGGCTCCAGTTTGTGTCCTCCCAGTAACTGCAGCCATGGCTGGGGCCATTGCCAGCTGGCCCACAGCAAAATTTAGTACAAAGACCACCCTAAATCAAGTCTGTCTCTAATTCTCTATGGAAATTATTATGGCTGAGGTATATCTGCATCCCTATTACTATTACGTCATCTTCACTAACTCCCCTTTGAGGACCAATTAGAAACTGGTCGATATATCTTCTTCTATAGCACTATCTCCATAAAAGATTTCAGCAACATTTAGTAATTTAATGGTCTGTATTTATTATCAGGTTATTTAGGACTGTATTCTGAAATTTCCCTGCCTATAAAGTGTTCAGACCTTTTTAAGAAATGTAATTCTGCTCCCAGAGAAGAGTGTGAGCTCAATGAAAGTCTCTCAAGTCACATTTATCAAGCGTAACTAATCTTTCAGGTCATTATGTAAAGAAATTTTCTTTATTGTCTTGCAGCTTAATACCAGCAGTCAGACAATGTGTCACGCATTGCTGTGCCTTGTAACCTTTACCATGTGTTAACATTATGCAAAATCCTCTACTCTCTCCCAGTCTTGACCATCCCAGGGAGGGCAGAGTGGCAATGCAAATTCAGAAGAGCTTAACCTTCTCCAGCTCTCCATTATTTCACAGTGCTTCATCTTATGAAGCAAAATTCAGGATAAATTGGCTCCAGTGGATGATACTTTCAGACCACATTAAATGAGGTGCTGTATGTCAGGAAACTGCAAAGACACTTTGCAGATCCTGCTCAGCAATGAGATGCTTTCATGGTTTGTTCCCAGACTTTCTTGCCCCACTCATTCCAGTTGCTAAACTTTTTCTTCCTTTGGCAGGATTGACATCAGCCCATGCACCATAACCTTGAGAACTGTTACCAGTTTGTAAAATGTGGATTTCCTA
Organism: Phylloscopus collybita; assembly: GCA_027886175.1. Taxonomy (NCBI): domain Eukaryota; kingdom Metazoa; phylum Chordata; class Aves; order Passeriformes; family Phylloscopidae; genus Phylloscopus; species Phylloscopus collybita. The sequence goes on along the minus strand of JAJNNQ010000004.1, from coordinate 21,125,844 downwards.
GGAAAAGAGCAGAACATCTCAGTGCTACAGGATTCCTGGCTGCCTAGGTTGGAAGACACTTTGAGAAACATTGCATTGTGCAGAAAAATACATTACCAGCATCATTTCAGTACATGGAAAACACTGCCTATGTGGGGCAGTGCCAGGCAAAGCTCTGTTCCACATCCTGTCTCAGAACCCATGGGAAGGCAGCTCCATGTTTGGGTAAAGAAATATTCCTGCCCAAGCAATCTCCTCTTGTCTCATTCTGATGGCTCAATGTCTTGCATTTCTGTTTGCAATGAAGGGAAGAAAAGGAAGGCAAAAAGTAAACTGTGATTTGCCCTCTTGCAAAATTGTTTTAGCACCTACAAAGTTTTCAAAGCTAAAAAAGGCAGAGCTTATCCTTTTAATGCCATTCTTTCAGAACTGCTGTCCTGCCACACTGACAGAAATGGAGGTTGTGGCTCTGCTGCTGAAATTAGTGACAGTCCTGATATTAGGTGAATCATTTTACTGAAAAAACCACTGTAGTAACAAATATTGCTGAGCAATAATCTACATTCATCCTCTCCACCCACAGTGATTTTTGTAGGTTTTGATTGTGATTTTGATCTTCTAAATATTGCTTTGCATTACTAATTTAAATTGCTACTTTTGCAGTTAAGGTTTTTTAATAAACATGACTTTCTCTTCCCTGATGCCATTGCAGCGAGGGCAGGAGCCGGAAAGGAGGGTTCAGGAGTTATTCTTACGGGATTCAGAGAGAGGAAAAAATTATGAGGTTGTATTTGTGAAGGGCTCTAGTGATGAATCAAAATGAAATTATTTCTGATTAACTAACACTCAAACAGCTCCTAAAACATATCCTTGCTGACCCTCTGCAGAGGAGTGCTTAGGAGGATTCAAGGCCAATGTAATGTTTGGGATTTCCTACTCAAATTCTCCACCAACTGTTTCCTAGCAAAGATGAATTATAAAAACACTGTGGAGCATTTTTAGTTTGAACGTAGGTGGCATGTTCGAAATAAAAACGTAGCAGCAGTAGTTTTACAAAATGCATTCAGCTTCAATCCCTACAAATACGTCCATCTTTTTTCATTCTAAGCATCAAACAAAACCTAGAAAAAACTGTAGGGATTGTAGGTGCTCTTAAGGCAGAAACTGTGTTTTGTGTAAGTGTGCTGAAACTACTACAGCTCTAGAAAGGATTTCTTTGGCACATCTGCTTCTTTTAAATGGAAAACTCTCTCTGGTTGCAGGCAGACAGGTGTGTCAGCCTGACAGCTCAGATATGCCAATGAGCACCTGAATTAAAGCACGTTTTACTTCTCTCTCTCTCCAACAGCTTCCCCCATTCCCTTTTTGCCTCTCTCCTGTTTATTCACATTTCTCTCCAGCAGCATTTTTCTTGCTTTTTTTTTTTTATAATGAAAAATGTGAAGGAATTTGTTCATTTAACATCAACATTTCTAGCTATGAATATCTTAGAGATTATTGCAGTGATTTGGAAGTGAAGTGCATCCAAAATTTGGGGGAGGTGAAAATCACCAGCCTCAAGAAGCCAAGCACAGCTCCTGGGAGCTTTAAGGGGCAGCTGGAAGAAGGCCAGTGTTGCTGTTTTACTGATTCTCCGTTAAAATCTCCTGTGAATATTCTGGATGCTCCTCAGTTTTCTTTCAGACTATAAAATGCTGCTTTTCTGGGAGACATGAGGGAGGTTCAACAGTGGTATCTATTAATGAAATCCTTTCCAGTGGATAGGGATGCACATTTGGCCCAGAGAAGTTATGGGTGAACCATCCCTGGAGGTGCCCAAGGCCAGGCTTGGAGCAGCCTGGGATGGTGGAAAGTGTCCCTGCCCATGGTAGGGGGTCACACTGGATGGGCTTTAAGGTCCCTTCCAACCCAAACCAGACTGGAATTCCATGACCCTACCCTACACAGGAGTGTGCTGCAGTGGGCACATTCCTAAATCCAGGAGAGCCCTCTGCAGGCATCTGTTACTGATCACTCTGCAACCAACCATGAGCTCATCATGAAAATGCCCTCAGCTACAGAAGCTAAGGAGAGGTTTTAATTTCCTATTGTCAAGAGATTTCAATTGTTCATTTCCAAGCCACACTGAGAAATTCCCTTAGTTATACCAAAAACAACTTTGTAGTTTACAGAGGGAAAGAACCTTCTCAAAGCAGAGGGGAAAAAACCCCTGAAATTTGCATTTTTATCATGTGGTTGGAGGGAACAGGTAGAGTAATGTAAGAGAAGTTCACAACTAACAGAGTTTAGGATATTCACTACTTGAATGTCACACAAAAGGAAATGGATCCACTTAAGACTGTAGCTCAGCAATGCTGTTCTTGCAGAAATAAATCCTGGAGAATGAAGATCGTTAATAATCCATCAAAAATGTAACAAATAATCACCTCAGTAATAAAGAAAGATAAATTAGAATAATAGACAGAAAAAAACCCATATAGGTTAGAAAAAGAAAGATAAACTTAATGGATAAGTTAAAAAAAAATTATCAGGAAAATGGAGGAAAACCCTTCTCAAGGCTTTCATAAGTGGACTTAAAAACATTAGGGAATCTGCTGAGGAATCCATCACCTGCTGAAAGATAGAGTGGGACGTCATATTAACTATTTCTTGTGTATCTGAAAATTCTCAGGCCAAATTATCAATGCCTTTTGTGGCAGCAGCAGCAATCATTATTTGCATATCAGCAATGAGGCAATGCTTTAACTAGAAACCAAATTGCTCAAATGAGCCTTCAATGAAAGTATTTTAATTCAATCTGTGAATCATTCCAAAAGCCATCAATATCACTCAGCATGTGGAAAGGAGTTTTCTATTCCCCACTTACTGTGGATGGCTTTCTTTGTGTCCCCACCACATTTTATTTATCTGAAGGTAGTTCTGTAATTTCTTCACTAAGAAGGTCTCCTCTGCTATCAAACCAGCAGAGTTTCTTCTTAAAGCCTTTTTTATATTTCCATTTTCTTTTATGATCAACTTCTACAATAAAAGGATGTCAGCAGATGAGGAATCCTGGCTTTTGGTATGAGTTAATTCCATGTAGCCTTAGACATTTTATCAAAGGGGTTTAAATATCCCACTATGAGTTTGACAGTTCTCTGTCTTCCATGTCAGGACATCCAGGCTGGAATTCCAAGTGTACCAAAGCTGTCCAGTTCTTCTGTGCAATGTCAGCCTGCCAGGCCCCAGTGCTCTTTGTTTTCCTTTCACCCTCCAATGTCATACTTGATTTGAATTGCTGAAATTCTCATCAAATTATTCTTTCAAATCTCATTAATATCTCATCTTTCCAGGGGAAAATGATAGACAATATTTCAAATTTTTTGCCTGCAAACTGGCAAACTGTTACATAAAAAGACAAAGTTAAACCTTACAGCACAATGTGAAAGCCATCCTGGAACAGTCTCTGTTTGTCCTCATCATGAAATGACCAACAGTGGTGGAAGAGCAGAAAAATATAAATTGCACCTATGGTTGACCCTAGTGAGCATCCATGCCTAAAAACATAATTATTATCAATTTGGAGCAGTTCAAAATATCCCAGAATGATTTATATTTGACTATCAGGCCATCACTCATTCTTCTGGAGACACAGTCTTTCTCTACTCCACAGTTACCATCCCCAAAAACATGGTAATGAAGCCCCATGACTAAGCATTCCCAAAATGATAACAGAATTTGCATAATTGAGATTTGGTGCAGAGAAAACCCACAAATTTCTCAGAAAAAAAAAAAAAAGAAAAGCACTTTGTTGTGGATATGTTAAAATATTGGCCAAGCACAGTTTGAAACAGGAACTGTGATTCTTTGGAGAGTTAAACTTAATCAAGCTTTCTCAAAAACATCCAAGAACAGAGTAGTTTAAAGGTAAGATTATTTCATATCATTTTGGCCTGAAGGGCATTTTACCACTTCCTGTAGTCAAGGTTTTTTGGCAAATAATCTTGATTTGCATATCTAGATGATCAGTTATGCCCTGAGATAAATTCACATGATGCCTTCAGAGTACTGGAAATTGTGCATTTGAAAAAACTACCTTGTCTTCTTTAATCTCCTGTAATAATCTTAGGAATGGAACATTAACTGAAATTTTTCCTGAAGAACTGGAAATTCCATAATATTTACAGACAGGATGCACTGTGATCTGTGTTTTTTTCAATCCCAATGAGTGTCAATACCCCTTGCACCATAAAACACAAGAAGAGGAGCATTTTTGGTTTTAATTTTTCTGCAATATGTGTCCTAAAGCTGGCTGAGGCTAAGCTCATTTTAGTGAAGCTCACACACAGGTAAACCTGGCCCAAAAGTCAGTTGGTGAGAAACAGAGGGAGAGCTTTGAAAATAAATTCACTCTTGCAGAGCAGGATCCTTGATACAGAAGTGTCAGTACCTCCTGCAGGCTGGCTGCACTGATTAAGGTAATAAAACTGATCAAGCAGTTTAATTAGGAAATATTCTTGAGGGACAGTTTAGATCACAGTGCAGTGATGCACTGGTATAGTCTCTTTCTTTTTTATTTTAAAATTTGTGGGGATCTACCAAGGGTTGTCTTGGTAGAACCCATTTTAACTAGCAAAGAGGCAGAGTTTTTTAAAGCAGAAATTGTTAAAGCAGAGTTTAGTTAAAAAAGGTTTGTTAAAGCCAGTGTCATTTCCAACCTCCATTGTCTTCCATTTCGCCTCTTTGCAATTCCTGTTTCCCACTCCCGTGTTTTCAGTTATTGGTTTGACTCTAAAAATCAATAAATACTTATAGATGAGGAGGATGCCAATGAGAGTTGAAACAAAATGTCCCTAGAAATCCTAGAAATTGAAAAAATACATGCTACTCTGGGGCTGCTATAGACAAATGTTGCAATGACTTCTGATAAAAGACACAGAGGCAAATATGCAACTGAAATTTTATTTCATTAAACAGAGACATTTAGTGCCAGGACAGGAGGAATGGCCTTATGCTGAAGGAATGGAGATTTAAATGGGATATTGGGAAGGAATCCTTCCCTCTGAGGGTGGCAAGGCCCTGGCACAAGATGTCCAGAGAAGCTGTGGCTGCCCCTGTATCCCTGGAAGTGTCCAAGGCCAGGTTGGATGGGGCTTGGAGCAGCCTGGGACAGTGGAAGGTGTCCCTGCCCATGGCAGGAGTGGATTGGGATGAGCTTTAAGGTCCTTTCCAACCCAAGCCATTCTGGGATTCTGTGAGTCTATGAAAGTGAAAAGTGATGTTGATATACAGATGAGCTGACACTGCTTTGCAGAACACTGAATTGGAAATGGTTATGCTGATGTAAAGGTAAATATGGGATTTACAGTTCAGAAACTTGTAATTTTTCTAAATCTGTATTAAACCAAGCCATCATGTTGGTATTTCCATTTTTACCCCAATCTAAGTGTGTGGTATTGTGATCCAAAGACATTCCAACAGACTGGGCTGATGGAAAGCAGTCAAAATGCTTTGAAAAACAAAAAGCTGTGGCCTCCTCCCCTCCTGCAGACCCTGGCAGAAGGACTGCACTGCCTGTTCTCAATGTATGGAGCAGTTCACTCCTGTTTTAATGGACAACCATCTTCCAGTCTGTGCTGCATTTCAGGAAGGGAAGACATTGTCTGCCTGCAGCTTTTGCAAGGGAGTTCAGAGCTGCTGAGACAAGAGGCACTGGGTAAAGGCAGGATTATCAGCATCCTGCTGCTGGGCGGTTCTGCTCCTTATCAGATCAGGTAACCCAGCACAAAGCAATATTTACTGTCGAAAAGTAATGACAACCTTATCTACATTGTGCACTATTAACTCTTTTTTTGGCTGTGGAATAGAGCAAAACTCCAGTGTGTCATTGTTAGGGCGTTTTTGGACAGCACTCGGGCTGAAGTGCAAACCTAGTATGATGCAACTAAAGGTTCTGAGTTTTACAGGTATTTCACAAGTATTTTAAGAGTAACAATTCTTACTAATGACAGGAAGATGAAGCTAAATGCAGAGAAATGGCACTTAATGCCCTTAGCATATCTGTATATGTATATATATCTAATATCTGTAGCACAGGAAAGTTTCATTTTGGGTGCTTGCACTTCAGAATTCCATTCGTTCCACAGTGCAGGGAAAGTGCTCCAGGAAAGACCTGGCTAGCAATGGCTTCACCAGGGAAATCACATCTTGCAAACTGAAATGTTTTTTGTGCACACACATGGCCATTAATCAAGTGGAAAAATTGAAGCGTGTTATTCATCATATTTGCTGTGTTTGGATTTGAAGCGGTGAGAATGATAATAATGATCCTGAGAATTATTATTAAGTAATATCAAGTAGATTGTTTGAAGGAAAAAATATGATTTGGCCTGTGAAGGTTCAGACATCTGGTACAAGCATATGGGTTGGAAATCATTAGATAATTGTTACAAAAATACAAGGAAAGTCTTTTTAAATGACAGAATCAAGGCCTTCAGGAGTGTTTCATGTGCTTCCCTCTGGAATGGAGGCTTCCTGTCCCCTCACAGCTCTCTAAAATTGTGCAATGCCTGTCAGGATACTGAATTTCCTTCTTTGAGACATGCTCAAAGTAGCAAACAGCTTTCAAAACTCATTTTCACAAAATGTTTTGTGCAGCACTGATTTTTGAGTGGTAAATTGTCTTATCTTCTAAACGTGCGTGTGCTGTGGATTCGCATTGCACTGAAGTGCCAAGACTTGGCACTTTCCTGCTGATTTACTCAGTAGAAAAGCAGATCAGTACTTCTGATCAGAGAATCCTGGAATGGTTTGGGTTTGAAGGGACCTTAAAGCTCAGTGCCACCCCTGCCAAGGGCAGGGATGCCTTCCACTATCCCAGGGTGCTCCAAGCCTCATCCAGCCTGGTGTTGAACAAGGAATGGAAAGTCCACAACTTCTCTGGACAACCTGTGCCAGGACCTCACCACCTCTACAAGTGAGGTAGAGGTCAAGGATTTCTTCCTAATTTCTCCTCTAACCTGGTGTAAGGTTTGCTGCAAGTGCTCAGGAGGTGTAAAGCAAGAGTGACATGAGGTCAGCCAGGAAGGGCCAGCAGGAAGCCCCGTGGTTCTGGGGAAAACCAGACCAGGTGATAATGGTGGCTTGGTCCAGAAGCTTCCTAAACAACCCAACAGAATCACACCTGTGGGTGCCCTGTCCTCTGCCAGGGGCTCAGAGAGAGCCTGTTTGGCTAGAGGCACTTTGTCACCTGCAGCATGAACAGGGTGTGTTCCTGATCCAGTCAAAGGCATCCCTGAGGATTCTCCACCCACCTATCTCCAGGCCATGGAGAGCGCTCCTGTCACTCTCACAGATCCCTTTGCTGGGTCATCACTAATTCATACCCAAGCATTAACCAGGAATCATTTACACATCTCATCAGCATAAACCAAGCACTTGGTGAACCAAAGCCTCTGGGAAAATACAATATTAATTCCCTCTTCCTTGCTTTGTGTATTTTGATTTCCTCTCTGATTCTGTTAAGCTGAAACATCTTCACAATTTATTCAACAAATATGACTTTGCCGCAATCTTCTTTATGCTCAGAATTTAAGGAAAAGGGCCTTGGGCTGCACAGCATTATTAACATTGAGAGCACCTGCTGTTTCCCAGGTAGCTGTCAGCTCAGCATAAGGAAAAAAGCTAATTATTTTAAGCAGGTCAGTCAGGAAGAAAACTGAAATTCTATGTGGCAGTTAGAAATCTGTGCCCATTGGCTTTAGCTGAAATTCGCTGCTGCAGAAGTATGTGGCTGATGAAGAATATGCTGGTAAAAATACACAGTGCAAATATTTAACAGTGTCATCTTACCGGGCTTGAAATTAAACCATTGCATGCAAATTAGGTCCTTGATTTGCATTGATGAGGCTGAGAAGGATGGTGAGGAAAACAAGAAGATGCAAATAAAATAAAATAAATTATGAGTGTGGAGGTAGACATCATCTTTCTTGATGTAACAACACTTTTTCTGTGATAAAAGTGGATAATAATTATAGAAAACTTCTCAGAGTGGATAAGTCATCCTAAGTAATTAAACTGTGATATATTCTGTATTTTTATAAAATATTTATAAATTTTAAAAGGCTGAAATTACGCTTGGGAGTGTCAAATCCCTTGGAATTCAAAAGCATTTAAATACTTCAGTGTATTTACTTATGTTGAAGAAACACTGCTAGATTAAAAACTCCATAATTTCAACAAAAACACTGATTTTCTGTATCTTGTTGTGCCAAAAAAAAAAAAAAAAAAAAAAAGTTTTAATAGAGTGAAACATTTTACTACTCAGACTACTTTTTCCAGCATTGTGTGCTCAGATTTGATATTTCGTTTATTTTGAGGTGATACAATGTTGCAAAAATAATGATGAGGCTGTAAATCCGAAGATGGTAAAAAAGGAAAGGCCAACTGTTTATTGTTACAAAGTTGCTACAGGAACAAGAGGCTGAGCTAGTCCCAGCCCCTCACGGCAAGCCAGAGCACACAGATACGCATACATGGGCCACCCTCAGAACAGTCCCTTCGTGAGAGTGAAGCACCACTGAGGGCAGTCCGTCCCTTCTTATAGCTTCAGTCCCCTCAGCGATTGGCTTGTTTTGGATCCTCTACGTGATTGGTGCGTTCTCCGGGCTCTCATTGGTCCTTACCAGCGTGCTTTCCACACCAATCATTCCTTCCCGCCGTGACCTGATTGGTTGGTCGTACCCACCAATCAGAGCTCTGGGTGGTGGTCTCAGTCTCTGGGTTATCTGGGGGAGAGAGAAGATTCCCCCCTCCCCCGGTATATTCCCTTTAACCGCTCCCTTACAGCCGTGACTACACTCGGGAATGCAGCCGCACAAAGCCCCGACAAACATTGGTAACAGTACATTGGTAACTATACGTTGCAATCACTGGAACAACATTACAACTGCAAGTATTTGTAACCACCCAGAACCACTCGAAAAATAAACACAAGTTGCAAAGGGAAATCGAAACACACAGTCAACATAGCGACACAACTATTCAAAAGTTTCAACTCCTTTTTGTATCTATAGCAGAAGGATGTAACAAGTTAGAAAATTTTCCTTTCCAAGAGTTGGAATAGAATTTTTGTTGGGATGTCCAGTCCCTGGAAGTGTCCAAGACCACTTTGGATGGGGCTTGGAGCAACCTGGGACAGTGGCAGGTGTCCCTGCCCATGACAGGGGGTGAGACTGAGTGGGCTCTAAGGTCCCTTCCAATCCAAAATGTTAGGAGATTCTGGATTTATTTAGGGAAAACAATGATGGACAGGCATGTGATCCCACAAATTGCTTATAAAACCAAACTGATTGAGAAGCAAAAGCAAATGTCTCATAAAATGTCAAGGAAAATCCACTTTTATTTTTTATTATCAGATAATTCAAACCACTTTGTCCAGCCATAGGTGACATCAACAGCCCCTGCAGTGAATGGACCACTCAAATCCCTGGGACCACTCCCAGAATGTGGGATTATTCCGTGTATTTCAGTGTCCATGACCAAGCAAACTCCACAAATCAACAGTGTTTGGTGGAACTGAAGAGCCCAGTGGCAAAGGCACTTCCTGATCTTTTTGAACAAGAGTTAAAGTCAATTTTGTGAGCTTGCTGAGCCAAACCCTGCCCTGGCCCTGTGAACCCAAAGAGCTCTTGCAGTGATCATTCGTCTGTTCCTGTGAACCTCCAGCCACCCGTGGGCTCAGCGTGGCTCTAATCCCAAAACTGGTTGGAGCAGAAATTCCTAGACTCCAGTAAGGTCCCTTTAATAGGGCTTTCACGGTTCTAGTAAATTTTTAAGTGGCATTAATTCACATTTTCACTGCTTCAAGAGCTAAATTTGGATCTTAAACTATGCTTTAGTCGTATTTTTATTGTTTAAATATACATTGTCTGTATGTTCCTCTTAGAAAGAGCAAACTTATTTTTCCTTTCCAATGCATGAGTGGAGTTTTTCAAACTACCTCCATTCTGGATATCTTAGGGGCTCCAGCCTCAAAAGAGATGAAAAGAAAAGAAAAGAAAAGAAAAGAAAAGAAAAGAAAAGAAAAGAAAAGAAAAGAAAAGAAAAGAAAAGAAAAGAAAAGAAAAGAAAAGAAAAGAAAAGAAAAGAAAAGAAAAGAAAAGAAAAGAAAAGAAAAGAAAAGAAAAGAAAAGAAAAGAAAAGAAAAGAAAAGAATTAAAAAGAGAGAGAGAGAGAGAGAGAGAGAAAGAAAAGCCAATCCAGTTAATAAAGATGATGAGCTGCTCTGCACTGATCTGATTGCTGCCAGACTGATTCCAGCTTGGGGTCAGGTTTTCCTTAGCAGGCAGTTCCCGACATCCAGGTTGGCTTGGAAAAGGAGAGAGAATGGGAAGTACAGCAGGGATGACGGGAACGGGCTCCTTAACATTCCCCACACACCGGGCTCGGCAAACCCCTTTCAATCTCGGTGCTTTTCATTAAATCAGTACCTGCTTTGTAGCAGCCTCTCCCTAGCTGCGATTCTCCCAGATTTACATAACACAGGCGCTAGATGTGCCGAGCATCCTGCGGGACGGACGTGCCCGGGCTGCTCTGATGTTATCCCCTAAAAACAATTTGACATCAGCATGGAAATGACAAAGGAGGAGGAGCAGCCCGAGGAAGGCATCAGACAAGACAGATGGACAATTCTGGAACGTTGTGTTTGAACAGCCAGCTCCTTTGGAAGGATACAGCTGGGTCTTTGCAAGAGACTGTGCAGAAGGTGCCGTCCTGGAATGTTGATAATTCTCAAAAACTGAAGTTGCAAAGATCAAACAAACGCAAAACAAACCAAAAAACCACCCCTTTTCTCAAGTACACTAAGCCAATAAATGTAAGCACCA
>JAJNNQ010000004.1:19147500-19312500 GCA_027886175.1 Phylloscopus collybita | reverse complement strand
CCACATCTCTCACCATTTGGGTTGGAAACACTTGCCCGTTACGATACAGATTCACCAGCTACTAAAAGTCAGCTGTAGCTGTGTATTTTTACATTCAAAATACGTGGGTGCCTGTTAATTAGTCATACAATTTAAGCTTTCAAGTGATCTTTCATTTAATTCCATGAGTCCCTGTCCTACTGTCAGATAACGGTTCTATCACACACTTCTATCACTTTGGGAAAACCAGGATTCAGGTGGGGTGGAGAGCAACAGTAGGTACAGACTCCCTAATGGTTCTGCTTGTCATTTTTCCTTGCCTCAGACACACTGTTACAACTGTGACACATTATCAAAAAATTAAATCAAAAATTAAAACTTCAGGGAGCCTGAATGTCTGGTTCTAGTGACACAACACCTAGTCAATATCTATCTCTTCAATTTGCCAGCAGAGCTTGCATTTTACCTCAGCACATTTCATAGCTTCCGTTTTAAATTACGCCCCGGGTAGAAAAGACCAGAACAACAAGGCTGCTTTGTGAGGCAGAATTTGTACCTCTGCACCCCTGGATCCACACACAGGTCAGTTAGACCATCAGTGAATCAAATTAATCATGTACTAACAATATTTCTTTCTTCATTAAGATACTGCTTGGTTTTGAGGGAGAGGAGGAATTTCAGATGGCATTAAAAAGCCTCATGGCTCCACAAAAAGGTCAACATAAATGCAGATATAAAATAGATACTTGATTGCCTGAGGTAAATTTAATCCCAGTAACAGAACCATTCAGAGTTGCATGCACATTTCAGCTGTGCAGTGCTGCTCTTCTAAAGTGCTAAAAGCCAGGGCAAGAGACCCAGCTCGTCATTCCTCCTCCTCCCAGGGGAGCTGCAGTTCCATGTGTACACACACAGTGGACAGTAGGTAAAATTCTCATGTAAACTTAAAAAGACTAAGCAATATCAATATAAAGTTATTAAGCCAAGTTTAAATGGTAGTAATTGCTAACTTTTCCAGAGAGGCAGACAGATTTTCTATCCGTGTTCTCAGTTCCTTCCTCAGCAAAGAAACTCAACAGGAGCTTTTATACCAAAGCCAAGGGGAAGTTTAAAATCAGTAAATCAATAAAAATGTCTGTAATAGGCCACCTTCCTCTCCAACCTTTTTAGCTTCTATTTTCAATCAATTCATGCTTTCTGCAACATGGGTAATTATCTAACGTGCTATTTTGACATTAAAAAGAAACTTATGATTTAGTTACACTCCACAGTTCTCTCTCACAATAAGCTTTGTGTGATGCCTTAGCCACTCCCAGGAGCTCAGCAACCCCATGATTTCATGGCACACACACAGATTGCACTGCTCTGAACAGCTGGACCAGTCAAGAGTTAATTTTGTCTGGTTGTGGAGACTCTGTGAAACTTGCTTTCTGTATAGGCTTGGAGGAGTTTGTTTTTGCTGTCCTTCAGTCTGTCATCAGTGGCATGCAACAAAACAATCCGCATCCATCTGAGTGACACACTAATATCTAGGGATGAAAACATGACAGAAGAACAAGGTCTTCCTGTCCTCCTAACTGAGCTCTTTCCTGGCCACAGTGATAAACTGTTATGGAAGAGGGAAGATGAGAGACAGAGGTGGAAAAGCAAAGTGCTCTGCTCGCTTTAGCCTGATTTATAGCTGACAAATGACTCAAATCACACTGAATCACATCAAACAAACCAACAAAAGAGCCTCAAACCAAAACCCCACTAAACATTAGTCCTGTGCCACAGAATAAAATGTGGTTGCTTCCCCCTACCCCATATAACTTAATTTCTCATTTTTGGTTACTTAAGGGCAGAAAGCTTTCATTTCATAAATGCAGAAGTTCAAAGCAGAATTTCAACTAAAATTTCTAAATCAATATTTAAATGCTCATGGACACTTTTACCTTCAAATACCCTAAGCATATTGAAGTACACAAATACATTGTTTTCTATACTTATGATGTCACACCACTCTAAAAATTAAGTCTGTGAAGTGCAATCAAGTGACCTTGTATACCTTTAAATGTATATTTTTAGATATAAAGCATAGGAGTTCTAAGGCCATGCTTAAATGTCAGATGGAAAAAAACCTTTTCCTTCAGCTCATGCAAAAAAACCTGAGCATTTCCCACAATTACATGAAAGTAAGAATCACATGGTATTTCTGTAGCAAACAACCCCTTACACATTCAAGTCAGCATTTGTTCAACATTGAAAACATAGCCAGCTAAATACACATTATTTCCATGGCATTCTATCACAGAACCTCACTCAGTGTTTGTCTGATCCTGCAGAAAGTCTCCACCTGGCACAAAAGCAGAAGATGAAACCCAGACAAGCTTTTCACAATGCTGTTATCACTTATGTCCTTGGATTAACCACTTAGTTGGGGAATAATGGAATTAGGTTAATGGAACATAGTGTTTTCTGTAATTGTATATTGTGCAAGCACTTTGCACATTTCAAACACAGACTTCAGCTCTTCTGTTCTCTTACTGTAGCTGCAAAAACATCATTAAGGAACTGCCCTCTTGCTGCTTACTCTTCATCACTCCAAAGAATGCAGCACAATGTCTGAGAGAGAGAGACAATCTTTTCACTTACTTTCCTCAAATTAGATCTCATCCACTCTTGGGAAAAACCTTACAACTTAAGTTACCTGGGCCACTCAAGTGTTGAAAACCAGGCTGGCTGTATCTCTCCTCAGAGATGTCCAGTGTAAAAGTCCTACTACCTTGGGGTTTCCAGCACTCACAGAAGAAAAATAGTGTTTGTATGTAATATCAGGTAATGCAAGACAAACTAATTGCTATGCATTCTGTTATAATTTAGAGAATACATTTCTGGGAAGGCTGCATAAGAGCAATGAGAAAAAAAGAATCCAGCAGCAAATGCCTTTAGAAACCGGATCCGTGACAAACAGGTGATTTATTTTGGTTTCCTCTAATAATTGCAGTTTGACCATTACATTTGGCAATACCTTACACAGCACGAACTGTCACTGTAGCCAAGGCAATGACAGTGAGGGGAAGAGACCCACATTCTGGGGTCAAATGAGGGCCAAAAGGAGTTTCAGGAAATCCAACACTGAGATACAGTCTCCTTTGTCTGCTCCGCCATCCCACCGTCTCAAGACTGTGTCTGACTCTCATTAGAGCATCTGGAAGTTAGGAGCACCCACACTGAGATTAAAAAAAGTGCCCCTATATCCACAAATTCTTCAAGTAATGAACTATAACTTGAAAGGAGACAACAAAAGGAAAAGGTAGACTGTAGCAGGGATTGGACAAAAGTTTGCCGTGGCAACCCCTGCTCAGCAAATTCTCTGGCAAGCAATTTCTACCCTCGAGAGGTACATTCCATTCCCTCAGCCTCCAGTGTCTTTTAAAGTTAAAACTCCTGTCTTGCTGCAGTTTATGGCACATTTTTACTGTGTGTGCTTCGGAAGCAAGCAAGGCCGACTAAACAGATTTCCTCCATGACCTTTACTACTGTCGGCTGAAAACAATTTAGTCCATTTTAAGTCATTTGAGAGCACTGTAAACATTATCCGAGGGGCTTAGGACTGACTGCCTAAAACGTGACCTTTCAAGCTGACAGCTGACAGAAATCCTCCACTTTAAACCATTTTAAAAGATATGATAAAGGTTCTTATCCTGCTGAAGCAGAAAGGAATTTTCCTTTTAGCACTGCAGAATAAAGATGCCTTTAATTTAATTTAAGAAATCTTGGGGCTTTGTGGGTTTTTTTGGTGGTTTTTTTTGTGTGTGTGTGTGTGTTTCGGTTTTGTTTTTGTGTTTTTTTGGTTTTTTGGGGGTTTTTTTTGGTGTTTTTGTTTTTGTTTTTGTTTTTGTTTTGTTTTGTGAGCCATGGAAAAATTGGGGAAATAACTGAAAATACTCAGATACTTTCTCTCTTGAATAAAAGTTTAATCCACTCAATTAATATCAACAAAGTGCAACAAAGATGGTAAGTAAGCAATGAAAGAGACAGGCCATGCAGAAATAGGAAGCCTTACAGAGGAAATGTTTTGGCTGGAGATTAAGAGAAAGAAATAAATTATGCAGTCCAGTTTATTAATGCTTGGTGTGTATATAGACACCTGTTGAACTCATTCATACACAAGGGAAGAGAGGCATAACTTTCCTCACAACCAAATTGATGTGGGAAATGCTACAAATGGATACTTTGGCTACTTCAGTGCACAGGAACAGGCTGCTCATCACCCAGCTCTGTGCAGGCGGCAGCCTGACTTAACCAGAAGTACCCAGAGAAAGCAACATACATGATGGGTCCCATATGGCAACAGAGGTGATCCCATTCAAACAAAACTAAATGGATTTCAGGCTACATAACACAACAAAAAGTATTCCACATTTATTGGGCCTTGTCATCTCACAGGACTAAAACGGAAAAATTCTCATGAAGAACATATTCCATTACCAATTTTTAGAAAGCGTTTAAATGTCATGACTACCAATTTAGAATCACCCTGCCTTCCTCTTAAAACTAAAATAAAATCAACTGCAAACAGGCTGGAAACATACAAGATAGTACTTACTTCCTGTGTAATTGCAAAATAATTCTGAAAACAGCCAAAAATATTTTGAGATTCACTAGACATTCAGCTATGCAAATTTACTTGGTACAAAGGAACCAAGTAGTTTTACACAAAAGCCCCTAACAGCAAGCTTAAAAATAATAAAAGTAATAAAAAAATCGCTATTTAAATCATCTTGCTCCTTTTAAGGTTGCTTAGTTTGATACTGCACCAGTCTTTGTAGCAGCACCCCGTTGTGTGTGTGTGCTGTCTAAAATACTCTACTGTAGCCTAATCAGCTAAATATTCTTTGTTTAAATCCTAATCTTTCCTAACTTTTCCCTAACTGCTAAGCACCCGCCAAGAGCTCCCAGTTATCCTCATGACAGGGAAACAGAAAGGATGAGACATGGATTGTGTGATAGGAGGGATGCACAGGTGACTGAAAGAATGGCCACACTGCCCCCCTGGATTCTACCTCTACCTCATCTTCTGTGAAAAGAAACTCAGAAGATGGCATCAATTGTTTTATTGGAGTTGAGTGAATAAAAACACATCTCTGTTGTAGTAAGCACTCCATTAGCTTCATGTAGGGAGAAGCCAATTGTTTATTTTCACAAATCATTTTATACAGTTTTTACAGACATCCTGTGCAACTTCAGTCGGTTAGTGGCTTTCTTGCCAATTAGTCTATTGGTTAGTAAAATGTATTCTACTTGTCCATCAAAATCTATCTATTCTTGGATTGCTTACATATTTTCTTAACGATTCTCATGGGACAAATCCCTTTTTATTGCAGGTGCATTTGTTTTTTAACCCAGGAGTAGGTTGTTGTGCTAAACCAGTTTTCGTACCAAGATTGTTTTTGCATGGGAACTTGCAAATTACTTAGAAGAAGGGGCAGGCTAACTTTGGCAATTTAGCAGAGCAGGCCTGATTTTATGAGGTCTTTCTTTTATAATTCCTTTATCTGCCATGACACACCTATATTAAGCATCAGTTACTTAGCAGGTAAAATGAAGGCAGGAAAGGAATACAAATCTGCATCTACCTGATTCACTCATTACATACTGAATTTCCAGTATGGCACATTTCTTTCAGGCTTTAATTCCACTATTTTTTCTATACTGGGCACCGTGTTGTTTCTTTTTTCCTTTTTTTTTTTTTTTCTTTTTTTTTTCTTTTTTTTTTTCTTTTTTTTTTCCTTTTTTTTTTCCTGTGCATAGATCCAGCCACTCAAACAGAAGGATTCTACCCTAAAAGCAGGATGCAAACTCACTTCTGCAGAAAAGCTTTATCAGCGCACACATCCTCCACAGAGCAGTGGAATTTAACCAGCCACCTTGCTGTTACAAAACATTCAGTTGCTTCAGGGCTTTCAAAAGCTTGTTCTTGTCTCCTGTCATACCATTTTAAGCTACTTTGTACCTCAGAAACAGCACAAGAAACATCCCTTTTTCCCCCATTCCTTTGGCACAGCAGCACTGTTGGACTGACACCTCTGTTTCCCTCACCCTGCAGGATGAGCAGATGCACTGAACTGCTCTAGGCAGCCACGGGAGTGCACAGGATACAAACACAAATTACAAATACACACAAAAATACTGAAAAACAGCTCAGATACCAAACAGCTCTGTGGGTCATCTGCTACAAAATTACTCTCATTTCTCAGAAAGCTTAAGACTAGTTTGATTTCATGTTCAGGAACCAAACCCACTAAAATAAAGTTCCTTCACTAAAAAAAAAAAGAGTCAGATTTTCCAGCTTAATATTTATTTGCCTTCAGTTCTTTCTTTAAATTCTTATTGACTTGAAGAAGAAATATTCTCACTCATCACACCAATTTATTCAAAAGCAAATTCTTTACCCTAAATAGAGTCCAAAAGGGATAGAGAGATGATTCTCATCCCCTGGTCCATGGCAGAATTTTTCACCAGGTCTTAATGGTCTTGTATGCAGAAATACCATTATGATTGATTTTCTCCTCTTCTCTTTTCTTGCCTTTTTGTCTAGGCATTTCATGTCTCTAAACATATTATGTGAGCCACAGAGATTTTCTCTTTATTCAAAATTCACAGGTTTTAAGAAATCAAATGAAACCTAGAGAAGTTCCAGATTACAGGTGGCAACTGTCAATTTTGCTTATGCTTGTAAGATTACCTTTAAGGGAAACATTCCTTAATCAGATTTCATGTGCTTTGCCCATTATATCTCTGCAGTTTTGCTGATGTGGAAACTCCACTGGCAGGAAAATTTTCCCCTTCAAATACAAAGTAGCTTTTTTTTAATTTTTTTTTTACACAAAGTTCCTTTGTGCAAGCTGTAGAACACAAGCTTTTGAATGATGGTAGAACCTTCATAATACTGAAAAAAAAAAAAAAAAAGCTTCAAGAGATTACAGACTTGATGCTACAAATAGATTACCAGGGAATCAGAGAATGGCCTGGTTTAGAAAGAACCTTCAAGACCATCTGATTCCAACCCCCTGCCATCGGCAGGGACACCTTCCACTAAACCAGGTTGCTCCAAGTCCCACCCAACCTGGCCTTGGGGACTTCCAGAGATGGAGCAGCCACAGCTTCTCTGGGCAGCCTGTGCTAGGGTCTCCCTACCTTCACAGGGAGGGATTTATTCACAATATCTAACTTAAACTTTCTCTCTTTCGGTTTGAAGGGCAAGAATATCGGCTTCTCCAATTACAGAGATAAACCAGACAAGGGCAGCCTCACCAAACAGGGGACACAGTCTCACAGGATGAAACAGGACACAGCTGGGAGAGAGGAAATCTTCCCCAGAGTCCAGACAAGGCAAGATCCAGGCAGGCAAGGCAGGTTCAGGGGCAGGACTGAGCTCAGTCCAGTCACAGATTCCACCTTCCTGCTGGGGACTGGACCAGAGATAAGCCTGGACACAAGGAACCCACAACAGCTCCAAGGTTCTTCCAGGAGAAACAGTCCATAAGCCAGGCCAGCAGGAGATGTGTTGGGTTCAGGTATTTCTGTGGCACAGAACAGGCAGGAGCAGGAGCCCCAGAACAACAGGCCCCAGGTTATTCTGATCAGGGCAATTAAGGCTCATTAGTGCAGCCACAGCCTGACACAAACCAACCAGGCTGCAGCCTCCAGGGCACTATTTAACAAAAAGTGAACATGGAGCAGGGACTGTTCCCTGTTTCCCTGGCTCTCACACGAACATCTGTTTCAGTTTAAGTCTGTATCAGTTTCCATTACCAGGATTTTAACTTGGAGCTCTTTGGTAGGGTTCAAAAGGAGCATAAGGAAACTCTTAGCATACTTTTAAGAGCAGACACTTGATCAATCAGAAAACTAACATAAATTACATAACTTTATGTATGAGGACAGGAAAACAAATTCCAAGCATTATAATTTATCCTGCAAATGACACACTCCTCATCACAAGCCAGAGGAAAGAGGAAAGCATGACTCACTACTGATATCATCTCAAATTAGGATTTAGCCCAAGTAATCACTGAGGATGCAGAGCTGTCTGAAATTTTAAACAGAAATGCTATTTTAAAATTATACAGTACCAACTGCAGCTGACCAGCCATTCTACTGCCTACACATACTTTGAGTATTAGCTTTGCTACAGTATTTTCTGTTAAATAACTTTCTACAACAAGGAATGAGAATGACATCAAGTAGCACAGGTG
The DNA here is from genome assembly GCA_027886175.1 of Phylloscopus collybita. NCBI lineage: Eukaryota > Metazoa > Chordata > Aves > Passeriformes > Phylloscopidae > Phylloscopus > Phylloscopus collybita. The sequence goes on along the minus strand of JAJNNQ010000004.1, from coordinate 19,304,278 downwards.
TGTAACCTGATAAAATATCATTAGATATGCAAATCAATCAACTCATTAGGAAAAAAAAAAAAAGTGTGAATCTATGATGACCAAAGCACAACTGTTGTGGTAAGACAACAACAGGTCAGTTGTAAAAGAAAGGCTTTTTGGGGATATCTGGATACCAAAAGAGTTTATAAATGAGGAAAAGCACAAAGCATCCATTATGGAATGGACTCATTTTTTTGTCTTAGTAGAGAAGGTGGTGACTAAGAAAGTCCAAGTATCAAAACAAGCAACAGAAGAGCATTAAATTCTGTAATTCCTGGACAGATTCCTTTCATGCAGACCCTTGTTCAGTTAACAGGTAATCCCTGTCTTTACACAAACCAACCTCTGAGCAAGAGAGCTGTCCCAGCTGAAGTCCAGCTCCCCAAAAAAAGCTCTTTCCCAGGCTCCCTGTGGTTTCCCTATCTTTACAGTGTCTGTGAGGCTGTTAGAACACAATAAGCTCTCCTCTCAAATCCTTCAGTTGCCTCAGTCATTAGCAAAGGCATTTTGGAAACTTAACGAAAAAGGGACACTTTATAAGAAAGATGCTAAAGAAGTAATACAGTTTATCTATACTTTTGCAGAGCTTCAGAGACAGCCCATTATAAAGAGCAAATCTACAAAGTTACCTTAAAATATCTGAGTTACTGGAGTATATTAATAAAAGCAGATTTCAAATCAAAGGAGACTAGCAAGAGGGAATAGTTTTGAAGGAGTGCAGCAAGTACAGGAGTGCCACAGGAATCAATATTAATACTATTCCTTTTATTATCTCTTAAGATTTATACAACGCCACATGGATTATAGTGACAATATTCACATAAAGTACAAAGCAGGGGCAGTCAGCACCAAGCAAGGCTTACAATTCACATGCAGAGAGGGTTCACTCTGCTACAAAGGGGACAGTGATGGAAAACAAAAAGGAATGTAACATTTTAATGAGTTCTAGCCTACAGAGATATGCAGCAGAAAGAGCTGTTACCAAAAACAACTGTATTATTCTGCTAACTTGACTACTTAGTTACCAAATTCTTACCAAAGGGAAAGAACATTTTGTGATACATTTGCGATGCTCAATTTATATAACTAGTTTCTTTGTTTGAATAAATACATTAGAAGTCAGGAGAGCACAACACAAAAATGACAAGTAGTACATCATTTTTTTAGGAGAGTGCCAAAGAATTAGTATTTATAGTGAGTATATCAATTATTTATCAATCACACTGGACAATACCACGTCCTGCCTGAAATACCTTGGATTTAAAATGAGTGTGATGGCCATTGACATCTAGACTGGATTGTGGTTCATATTCACAGCTTCTGGAAACAATGAACTCATGGACAATGAAGGGCTCACATAAAAACTTAATTATATATTCAATGTACTGATCGATACACACACAAAACATACAAAGGGATTAAATGAAATGTTCACGTTGCAGTTACCTGACTTCTCCCACCATTACATACATTTTCTACCATCACATGCTTTCATTTACCCTCAACAGTCATTGCTCATGATGTTGAATAACCTCACCTGTTCAGCATACAGAAATAGCAATTACTAGCACCATCAAAAAGCAGCAGCCAAAATCACACATTTGTAAAATTAAGTCTTCTTTTCTAGTCAGTAAACCATTCTTAACATCTCTTCTTTCTGACTATGATTTCAGTAGCCAAAATCTTCAGCTTTACCATGAATATTGACCAAAAACAGCTCGACAGGGCTGACCAAAATGACCTCGCGGGCAAAGAGAGACACACGGCTCAGGCAGCAGCCAAAAATCACACATTTTCACCTGTAGCGTGGAAGCACCTTGCTTTCTAATATGTCAACACTTTTTAGCACCTCTTCCTTCTGACCTTGATTTCAGTGGTCAAAATCTTCAGCTTTATCATGAATATTGACAGAAAACCACAGCTTGACAGACCGGACCAAAATAACCCCCAGGACAGAGGCACGTAGCTTGGGCAGCAGCTGGGTGACACTGGTGCCTGAGATGTTTTGGTTTTCTGAAATTCTCTTCCCAGGGAACTTTCTGTAAACAAGAGACATGTTTTTCTAACTGTAACTTTGTTTACATTCCTTTCCCTAGGAGGGACTTCTTGATGTCCTTCTGGTCTGACCAATGTGATTGAAGAGGTTTGTCTTTGTTTCACCAATCAAATAGGTCTGTGTAGAATAAAAAGGGAGACACATCCCAAGAAATAAGGGAGTCATTTTCAGCCTTCTGAAGTTGGAGTCTATGTTGTGTGTACAACCGTGTCATGACATGACTGGGGAAAATCCCTAGTTTAGCCCCTCACTCCAAGAGTGGCCTCCCCCAGACCTGGATCGGTCTGAGTGGAGGTGTGGAACAGGGCTGCTCCTGCTCCCCACAGCCTTGGATGGGGCAGCATCGAGGACAAAGAGCAAGGAGGAGCCTTCTGCGTGGTTCTCAAAGGGGTTTATTCCTTGTAAGGGTCAGGAACAGGAGACTGCCAAACAGAGCTTTGCACTCACCTTTTCAGCAGGGGTGGAACAAGGGGAGGGTACAAGGCAGAAACCAGTCAGGGATAAACAGGGGGGGAGCTCAAGGAGGCACTTACAAAACAGTGCCCAGTGGGGGAACATGCCATTGTGTGTCACTGGGAACAAAAATGCCCAGTGGGAGGATACAGCTTAAGAGGACCAACAGGGTGTTGAGGAACATGGAAACTTCTGGACTTGAAGGATTGGCAACATTAGGAGGCAGGGTCAGGGAGGAGCTTGGGCAAGGGGTTGGTTCAAGGGAGGGTTGACATGGGACATTCTGGAACAAGGGGTTCTGGAACAAGGGGCAGGGTTTGGGGAGAGTTCACATCTTCGGTGGGCAGGTTCAGGGTATGATGGACAACAGGGAGAGAGAGGAGAAACTAAGAATAAGGCAACAACTCGGGGGGAACGCTGGGGCAAACCATCCAAAATCAACAGAGGGCATACAATAAAAACATACCACCACAGCAGGGCACTGAGGACAGAGCTCCACACACCCTTTACCTTTCCCTGGAGCATGGAGCCTCCAGACACACGGGCACCTTCCAAACATCAGGACTCCTCAGAATTCCTCCTCCCAAAACCAGGCAGCCACTGAGCAGGTGCCATCAGCCCTCATAGCCCTCACAGCTCTCAGGTATGTGCTTGTGAGGATTTTTTTTTTCTTTTTTCTGTTAGAGCTGGGATTAATATACAGGGTGCAGTCTTTGTGTTTGGACTTGGATGTTTATTAATTTTTATTTGAAGTACAGTCTTACGAGTTGTGAGTTTTAGCTAGCAAGTTAGGGAATGATGATGCTTTTAACTCTTTTTAAGGTCTTTTAAGTGATAATTACATAATAATGAGATGGCACCTGTATTATTTATACTTCTAACCTAATAATTGACTACCCAAGGCCCACGATGTGGACCTTTTCACCCATTAAGAAAAAAAACCAAACACCTGAAACTATGAAGAAGAAGGAAGAAGGTGAAGAAGGACTTCAACAACACCCTAAATAATCCATAGTGCTTTACATATATCTCTATATACAAAAATCTTAAAATCCAAGTTTCCAGAATTCCAACAGGTGCTCACACCATGGATGGGGAGGGAGTACTCTTATGTCCCCTCCCAGCAGAGCCCACAGGTGTTCCCTGGGCTGCACAGGTGTCCCTGGCAGCTGCAGTCACTGTTCCTAATTATCCTGCAGGTGTGCACAGGATCTCATCAACGCTCATCACCAGCCCCCGAGCCCAGCTGCAGCTATTCCCGCCCACCAGCATCCCAACAGTCTCGTGTTTGCTTTAGCCTGCAAGTGCTGCCTTTATTTCTGGGCCTAAATGTTTGGCTTTTCTTCATTTTTAACCTGGCTGTATTGAAAGATATCATCTGAATTCACCACACCTGTCTAGATCAGTGACCTGGCCTCTTCATTATCTGTCTTGGTGTAATCCCTAGTAATTATCTTGGATGATTTAATGTTTTCTTCAAGCTCATTGATAATGTGTCAAGCAGTGAAGGACAAAGAACCAATTACATTAGGATCCTATCAGAAAATTTTCAGTTGGATGACAATTTCCCTCTGACTTCCCAGTTATTAATCCCTTATATGTAATAATTTCTTCATACATCACCACCTAGGATATAATGATTTCTCATTAGAATATTTTTCTCTGAATTAAAAACTCTTAACTTTTACTCATCAACTGCTAGAAAAATAATTTTAAGAATTTACAAAAAAAGGTCTGATTTTTAAACTAATCCCATAACACTGGCAAGTAAAAAACTCTGTTATGATGTTACTTATATTTTCTTTTTTATACCTTTTTGCAATTGATCTGAAATTTCTAACTAATTAGGAGAAGCTTGTGATTTGTAACATGCTGGTGAATATTACTATCTCCTACTTAGCATAATACTCATTTTTTTTTTATTATAACTATATAGAAGTCAGGATCAGTTATTGTTTTAACAGAAGACTGACTATGAAAACTAATGAAAGAAATTTCCAACACTTTATGTAAAGAGTAAAATAAAAACATTATTTTCAATGAGTAGATAATCTATTTAAACGGGTCTGAAATTACTTGAGTTTTTTTCTGAGGTTACATGGTACAATACAGTTTTCCATAGAATGAGGGAATACTCATTATTTTAAACCAAGTCAGGCAACAAGGTGAGCCAAAATATGGCCTAAACAGTGCACTTGCCCAGATGCTAAAGTTGAATAAAATGCCCTCAAATTCATTGTTTAGGGATTATTTCCAAGTTAGCATTTTCATATTCCCCTTTCAAGTGTGTAACTCATAATATCAAACCCAGGACTTTGCAGGACACCCTGATGCAATTATTCAGTGCCTTCCACAGGATGGAATCCTGTGTAACTGTTTGAACAACAAGTGCAGGAACAGAAATAGTACTGATTAATATCAGGAGTTTTTAAGCTATATCCACACACACATAGTTCTTTGATTATATTCCAGTTCCTGCAACACAATAGACTGGCATATCAAGAAGCTATCAAGTAAGTCAAATAATAAATATATCCCTTTTTCTTTTCTTTTAGAATGAATCATATTTTAAGTATTTTGTGTTATTTCTTGTTATGTGAAAATTAAAAAGCAAGCAAAAGAAAATGGTTTAAATTGATAACAAAAACATCCATGCCAAATATTGTAACTTTCAGGTTTTGACTGCTAATTTTTTCCTACCTTGTGTACAAATGTTGAGCGTAGCATCTGCAAGTGCCCCACAGGCTGTTTTCCCAACCACTTCCCCACAGAAACCACTCTGCAGATTTTCATTGACATGAGTAGATTTTTCTTCAGACCCAGAAAGCCTGAAGGACCAGACCTGTCATCTGCTCAGAAATACCATTTGGTTTTTCATTTACAGGGACAAACTGTGACATGAAATTACTAGGAGACAAATCCATACCTCTGTGGCGGCCCTTCAGTTGCTCACTGCAGGCTCAAAGGATGGAGCAAAGGTTGGGCAACTCGTGTCTTTTCCACATTTCTCGGGCACAGAGCAAAGAGATGTGAGGATTTTGTTTTCTACACAAATGTGTCAGCCAACAGAGAAGGGAAAGAATGCCTATTTAATATGGTTATGGTCTCAGCACAGGCTCTTCTCCTCATCTTCTGATTAACACAACTGATCTTTGGTTCTAATCTCTAAAGAGAGGGAGAGAAAAAAATAAAAGTACAAAGTTGTGGTACCTGCAATAAACTTTAAATTGATTTCAGTGTCTTACTCACAGCATCAAGTTTTAATTTGTTTCTGCACTTACTTTGAAATTAAGCATTAACCAAATTACTTGATAGTGAATTTTGACACAACATTCCCTTCAAAATCCATTGTAATTCAGTTTGTTCTTCATGAGGACCATAAATTAGTATTTACTTCATTTTTGGGGAGAAAAAGGAGCAATGCTTTTAATAATCAACATGTTTTCTTTCACATTTTGAAGTGCAAAAACACGCATAGTATCAGCCACAGAGCAGCAGGAGGAGCTTTATTCAGAGTGGTGGTGGTGAACCACCAAACTTACATTTGTTTCTTACAGTTACAAGCAATGCAGATTGCAGGTGTTTGCACTGACATTTGTTTGATATGAAAATACACTTCCAAGCAGATATGCACTATCAGGTGTCTTTAGCAGTCACTCTCACCATTTTCTTTCACATTCAAGCACATGGGAAGAAAACATAATTGAGCCATATTAGCAATCATTTCAAAAACGGCTTTGGATGATGAAGATGTTCTTTGACATTTTCTACAGGAGCTCGCTCAGTAACAGAAGCGAGCAGTGCTGTTCGCAGCTGGCTTCTCGCTCTGCTCCTGTTTCCTTCTCCTTGCACACCTTCAGCTCAGCCCCATGGCAGCGATTCCTCACACCAGCTCAGCGAGCCAGGATTCTCTCTCTGTTTTCCAGCACACAGCCTGCGTCGCTCTGCCACAGCTGCCTTCCCACACAGATGAGCTCCAGGCCTCAAGTGGCACCAAACAGCCAAGTGTTCCTGCTCCAATACCATACACAGCACTCTGCCTCAGACGTACTGTCACGCAGAAAGCCAAAGAGAAAGTTAGCAGTTTATGATGAAATTTTACTGTTATTTCAAAGCACTAACAAGTTGTGAGTTTTCACCCAGTTTTACACGACATATCATCATTAAAATGCAGTAGTATTTAGTATAGTGATGTATTTTTTTAAGTCTTAGCCCATGCAGCCCTTACAGTGCGAGCAAAGCTGATCACACAACTACCTGTGTGAGCAGAATTTTAAGTACAATTCTTTGCAAAATGTGTCCCTTGGCAGTGCAGCCCTAGATTTTTCTTTACTGGAAGATACCATGATCAAATTATTACTTTTTTGTTCCTTGCTGTACTTATCATGTCTTGCCATCTGTCTTGTCTTCCACATCTGTCTTGTGTCCTAGTTCCTACTCCATCCATTTACTATCTGTCTTACTGGTCCCATTTGCCCTTACTCTGCATTTTCATTCTCTTCATGCTGCTTGCATGCTTTTGCTTATGTTCTACACTACCTCCTCCTCTTACTAAGAGGATCTCAAGTGTGTTTAAATCATTCTTGAGCATCCCTCTCCTTTTCTCTGAAATTGGCCTTGTTTATTTAGAAAAGACTGTTTTGCTGTCCTGTCATTTGCATTATTTTTGTAGCTATGTTTAACATACAGCATATTTTAATGAATCAAATAGAAATCCAGCTTTTGATGCAATGGCAGGTTTTGTTTTTAATTTGTACCTACAGACACACATCTGTAAACCTCTCCTTCACAAAATCAACCGACAGAAGCAAACAGCTCTCCTTAGTGCTATTGCTTTTAAGATCCTTTCCCATAATGGTGTTGTAGCAGAATTTTTTCACAGGGAGTGAGAGAGACAGCAGCATTTTTGCTATAAAGAGACCTTTATTAGATTGGGGGGAAGAGAAACTTTGGCTGGTACAGGATTTGGAGATCTCAGTGCTCCTTTCACAAGAATGGAAGATGATAACAGATGAAGGGGCCTTTGAGGGACTCCAGAACTGTGTACACCTCTTATTTTACGTTAGTCTAATAAAAGTGTAGCTGTTTCTACATTCAGCTGCCGAGTTCAGTTGACAAGAACTACATTTTCCAATAAATCATTTTCTAACCTCTTTTGATATCAATTCCTTTGTGTCAAGGATAGGTTTCTGAAAAAGCAAAAGTAAAGAACTCTCCTGGGCAGTTTTTCAGTGGCAAATACCAGGCACAATGGATCCCAAATGCTGCTGGGCACTTATGAGTACCTGTAACTGTGTAGTATTCTCATGATAACAAAACTTCCAGGAGTGTGTTGGCTAAGAACATGACACAGTATTTGATATACAAGCTGGAGCAGGGGAACCTGAGTCTATGTCGCTCTTGTTCTCCAACGTGTGGCCCAAGCAGGTCACTCTGGGTCTCTTTCCTGTCCTGCTCCCCACCTGCTTTGCTTGCAAGTTCTTCAGAGGGAAAAATGTGTCTTACCAAAGCGAGGCACTGCTATTATTTTAGAGCTGCGTTCTCTTCCACAGTGCTACTGAGTAATTCAGTGCTTTGTGTATGAGGTATATTTCTAAGCAAATTGTACAAACTAAAAGTTAGAGTTGCACAGCCACCACTTTTTAATGCCCAGTTTCCTAGGCTGTTCAGCCCAAAGTGATGCCAGAGGGTGGCAATTATGTTGGCATTTGGGATGTTTGTTACCACTGGAACATTTCACTCTTGTATAATACCAATGATCACAGAACTCCGGCATGAGGGATTCATCTGGTGACTCAGTTTTTTTTTCTCCTAAATTTGGAATGAGAAGTGAGGATTTCTTTAATTTGTAATAGCATTTGCTTGGTTTCTATGCTTTTATCATGCCTCATATATGGCAGTATCACCCAAGTTTATAGAGACTTCATATAAGGGCATGGAGTGCCAGACAAGAGGGAGTCGCTTCAAACTGACAGGCAGAAGGTTTAGATTGGATATCAGGAAAACAATTACCCACAGTGAGGTGACGAGGCCCTGGCACAGGGTGTCCAGAGAAGATCTGCCCCTGGATCCCTGGAAGTGTCCAAGGCTAGGCTGGATGGAGCTCTGAGCAACCTGTGATCGTGGAAGATGTCCCTCCCCACGGCAAGGGTTGGAATCAGATGATCTTTAGGTTCCTTCCAACCCAAACCCTTCTGTGATTCTCTATGGATCATACATAAAGCTCTTGATCAGGTTACTTCAACCTTCTTCATCTACCTATATATAAAAGAGCTATCACATTAAGCCTCATCCAAGAGCATTGCAAGCCCTACCATATCACAAGCTTTAAATAAAAATGATCTGTATTTGTCATTATTGCTAATTACTTGGTCTTGTAATGTCACTCACGCAGTCCATTCACGGCACGTCCATTTAGTTGACCCAAAGTCAAGGCTGCTAAATGGAATGACTTTCTAAAGAACAGCCTGTAAATAAAAGTTTGTTGGCGTTTTATATTTAGACAACATAAACATGCTGTCATCTCATCAGTCAGCTCAGTATAAATATGCTTTTCACGTAAGGTTTAATGTTTGGCATTGTGCTGCTTCCCTTGCTGACCAAGAAGTACTTTTACATGCATTACATGCCACATTCATTGCAAGCTAATGAATTATACAAAAAATAAAATTAAAAAAAAAAATTTAAATATTTACATTCCTTTGAAGGTTTAATACCAGATATCCCTAATGGCTGCATTTTCTCATTTCTGCATTTTATAGTAATTGCTTCCCTCACCATGTACTCTTTGGTGATTTTCCAATTAATTGCCAACCCGTCTGACCACCTTTACTCTGTGTTTTATTTCTGGCTTATAAAAGAAATTTAGCAGCTGTTAAGAACATCATGGTAATGTTTTTGACTGCTTATGAATCTGAAAATGCTAGGCAGACATTAATTAAAGTCACATAATGGTATTTAACAGACACCACTATGATTGATGGGATTACTTTGTGCAGTGTATATGTGTAGGCAATTCAAAGCACAGTTTCATAGGGATTCCCAAGCCTGGGTTTCACTGCTGAAGTCCTCTTAGGGATTAATAGAAAATTTAACTCATAACATCAACAATATGACACACTACCTAAAACCTGTGGCAGAAAATAAACGGCAGCCTGACAAATGTTAAATGGTACAAAAAGCTACAAACATTAAATGGTACAGAAAGCTATGCATTCCACTGAGTCTTCATATGTTTTGTATGTACAGACTTTACTGTATTGAGGGTTTAGAGCAATTTTTCTCTTCAAAAACCGTGAATTAAGATAAGGAAGGGTGTCATGCTGCAATGCCTTCGTGAAGCAAATTTAAAAAAAAAAAAAGGCTGAGCTATATTGGCTCTGTTTGGTAGGGTTTCATTTGAGGTCCTAATCGCAGGAACAAGATTTGTTCTAAACTGTTTGCATTTGCTTCTGAATATCTGGAAATTTGCTTGTTAAGTGTTCAGGTGGAGGAAAAAGCCTTCTCAGGTGCAGAAAGAAGTAATGCTGTGCAGTCAGTGGAAAGAAACATTCAAACAATTATACACCCTACTGCTCCAAGTCATATTAAAACAATCTATAAGCTAATTCAATGCTAACACAATGTCTCATAAATGGTAAACGGGCCGGATGAACATCCCAGCTGAGCAGGCTGGATGAACAACCTTCCAAGTCAGGAAATGCAGTATCATTGCAGTGTTCAACAAGGTTTTAACTGCCAGTTACACTTTATACCTGCTGCATTTAATCAGTGTTGCCAGCACAGATTTGTTTCCAGAGTGTGTGAAGGCAAACCAGTAACTAGCAAGCAAGATTCTGAAGTCTGATGATCTTTTACTTTTCTTATTTCATTCCCATATTTTTTCATACAAGCTGGTCAGTAGAAGATAATCAGAGAGATTAAAACAGAGGTTTAAAACAGTTCCAGGAGGAATCTAACCCTAGCTCCCTTCTCCCCAGCTCTACAAGCTCCTCCCACAATTTATGTCTGATTCTTCAAGGTGAATAAGGGTGAACTGGTATTTTTGAACTTCCTAACTTTTTTTTTTTTTTTACCTCTTTCCTGTGAGGCAAAATTGTTGGAGCTAATCATCATAAGCATATTATCCACTTTTGGAATAAATAGAGGAATTTTACTGCAATCCTCTCAAAGAACTGATGGGAAACCTAAATTTGCAGATGACGCTTAATGCCACGTTGAAGGTTTAGTAATGAGCACTTACAGATCTTCTGATTGAAAATTCAGCTGGCTGCCTAGCCCCTAAGATAACTTTAAATTAATAAAACTTCCAAATACTTTTTTTCTTCTTAATTTTTCATGATATTTCTATTTGATGAAAAAGTAAAGCAAAGCAAATTGTGAAGATAGACATTAGAATTCTGAATGCTGTAAATCCCAGGAACATCACTAAGGGGTCTCCAGTTTGCAGATGAGATGACAGCTTCATCTTTCATACCCTGGAGTATCAGTAGGATCAGCTGCAAGATTTATCAGCTGGGATATATGAAGAGAAGTACTTGCAATAATGCTCCAGGTGATTCTTGCATTACATTCATAGCCTTACTGTCTTTAAAAATAAAGGTTACTCTAGATCTGACAATCTCCAGGTAAGATAAATATTTTAATAGAACTAAAAAAAAAAAAGAAAAGAAAAAAAGAAAAAGAAAAAGAAAAAGAAAAAGAAAAAGAAAAAGAAAAAGAAAAAGAAAAAGAAAAAGAAAAAGAAAAAGAAAAAGAAAAAGAAAAAGAAAAAAAAAAAGTAAGTTTGGATGGAAGGATATTTGAACAGTAGAAGAAATTTTCAACTTTTCCATATTGCTATTTGCAAGCCAAAGTAAGCTCTTTTAGCTCATTTCCAATCCCCTCCCCCCCCCCCCCAAAAAAAAAAAAAATTTATATATTTATATATATATATATATATTAGGTCTGGAATATGTCTTGAAAATCCAAGACAAGAAAAGACAGCCCAGAAAGACAAGGTGGCACATACCATCTGTCATGCATCCCCAAATGTTAATTACTTATGAGTAAGATTTAAGATCAAAATGGAAATGAAAATTATCTTCAAAGTGTAACTGAAGAGCCATGGCTGCAATTCAGCTCTCTGTACGTCTTGATCCTCTTTTTCTCACACTTCAATTGAAGTATGATACTTGGACTTTTCACAGAACATATATTGCAGCACACTTTACTAATCTGGTACAAACTTCTGCAGCACTAAAGGGCAATATCTATTTGGAATGGCTGTTACAGGAAGTTTTGTATTTATAGAAAATTCAGATTGCAATTAGAGATCTTTAAATAGTCTTTTCCCCACCATTTTTGGTACGATGCAAAAAAGAAAGAACGGTGAATTTCTTCATATTCCATTGATATTATTAAACCTACAGAATGGCAGGGATAGAGGAAAGGAAGGCAAAACTATTGATCTAATTTTGAACCTCTAGATGTAAAATGTTGGATACAAAGCAGCTCAGTAATTTTGATTCCAAGCTACATCCAAAACTGAACAAAGTCTATTCTTTTACCCTTAAGATATAAAATAATGTTTTTGTAATAACTTCTGTTCACTGAAGATTTTGCCCTGAGAGGAACAAAAGCAGCACAAAAATACCTAATCTTCAGGGGTTTCTATACCTTACAAGGGAAAATTCCTGCGCAGAGAATAATCACTTGAAAAGAACTTATTTACTTAGCCCTCAGGTAGAAAAGAGTTTATGCACACACAGAAAATCCAGATAGTGTCTTAAGCAGAATCTGGGATATCTCACACACAACCTCTATCCATCGCTTTAAAACTGAGTAACAGCTCCAAAATAGCTGTTGCCAGCATCTCAGGGGGAGGAGCTGAAGCTAAGCACAGCTATAAAACGTTTCCCAAAAAGACTAATAACATTTTGCGATGTAAGAATGGAAATCCTAATGTTCGGCTTTTCTTCGAAGAACAGTTTCTTTGTGTCCTTTGCTCAGAGAAGGCGAAGTGGCTGTTCAAAGCCCCTTGTTTTGCTGAGGAATGTTTTTGTTGTTACTGCCCCACAGTGGCTCATTGGAATATGTATGCAGGGTGGTTGTTTTTTTTCTGCCTGAGCAGGCATTTGGAGACGGAGAGGGTTGCCAGGGAATCTTTTATTTTCACTCAGCCTGCCTTGCAAATGATCTACAGTTATAGGCAAATACAGCTACAATCCAAGAACTCGTTTTCTTTCACATCCTTATTACAGAGCTAATGTATTCCTTGCCTCAATGTATAGATTATATTTTCTGCTTACTGATGCTTCTTTAGATTGGATGAAATGGAAAGATTTAGTAGATAAATGGGGGACTGATTCAGAGAACAGGCATTTCATTGAGTGCTCCCAGTGACAGTGAATCCTGCAGTATGCCATGAATGGTAAAAACCTCAATGGGTGTAAATACACATCCGTGTGTGTAAATACTCTTTTCTCACACACTGATCCTCTGTACACACTTTCATTTAACATGACTTATTCTGAGAGCAAAACCAAAACTAACTTACAATGCCAATAAAAGTTGTTCTGTATATTTAAGACGTGAATTTAGCAACCAGGAACTCCTTTTTAGGTTAGTGGTCTGAGCGTTTCACTACTGTTATGGTTTGGCACAGTGAGCACATTGCACAGTGACCCAGATTCTCCCTGTGCTCTGTGGCTTTGGACTGCTCTGCCAGCGTCATCCATCTCCTAGAGCAAAGGGAGCTCCAGTCACATATTCTCAGCCCAGTGCAACTCTTTGCTGGGGCTCATCAGAGAAAGGAAGGGTTACACTGGAGAATTCCAGTGCCAGCTCAGCCTCCTGGCCCCCTTAGCCATGGACATGGTGCCTCAGTTCTGACACTGGCCTTTGTGCACAGCAGCAGCACAAGATCTTATCTTATGTGATAGCATAAGAATAAAATTACCTTTTTTTAACTATTTTTTTCTAACAGTTCTTGCCTGTTTGAGTTTAGATACACTTAGTTTTGTAGTCAAATGCATTTTCAAATTACTATCAGATTAAAAGAGCAAAAAGCATTCTGGAATTCACAATTGCTTTCAGTCAGTGAAGCAGGGAGAATGTTACAAAACACAAATTCACCCTTCAGTCTGACCTTGATTTGCAATCTACAATTTAGTGAATCTCACATCGCATCAGATGTTCACTGGGTTAAAAAGATCAGTGAGCTTACCTGCCAGTACATGTGTAGCTTATCTCTTTGTTTGGAGTTCAGCTTGTCAGCACACTAGTGATCTGTGCTCCATCTGCACATGGAAGCAGAAATATTCTGGTCTCATAATACATAGGCTAGCACTGCCCTGTAGTTCCTGTTTCAGCTGAAGAATGTTTATGGGGCTGAGCATACTGGTGCTGTCATCCTAATTTTTCTACATTGTTATTGTACCAGCACAAAGTTCTTGCAGTGTGTGGTTTAAAATGCTGGCTGCTCAGCAAATGAGCTAGTGCATGCAGCATTGTAATAACACAGAAATCTGCATGTTGAATTTCAATTATGCTTTCAAGCTTTCGAAATAGAATGCTTACACTTTCTTTTCAACATGCAATGAAATGTTAGTTGGTTGTTTAGTTTTTTTTTCCCCTTCTCTACAAGCATCAGCACGGCAGGGCACTAGAGAGTTTCCTTCTATGTAAGTGATTGTTTACTTCAGCTCCTGTGCCCTGTGGAAAGCCTGCCTAGTGAGTGACCATGTAAGAAAAGAGGCTCACTCTGTTTTCAAATCAGTTAATGCATTATATCCCTCTCATGAAAGAGAGGAAATTAATTCTGTGAAATGCTTTTTACCTTCCTGTGTTTAAATAGCCAGTGCAGTAATGCATTTTGGGGTTGGTGCAAAGTAGAAGGGTGCCCAGTGATGAGATTTATTTGCAGGAATTTGTCACTGGTGCCTGAAGTCAGCACATGTAAAGGGCTGGCTGCTTAGGACAGGAAATAAGAATCATTATTTCTTGAAACTGAGGTTTGCAACTCACTAGCAATCATCTTTTTTATGCTGGGAAGCATTTGGATTCACCACCCTCTGGCAGGGTAGATTTCATGGTTACTCTCATGGTGCCAAAAGAGCATCTTTAATGACTTGAATAGAACATAAAGTGGAAATAGTGCAAGGCTGGATTCAGCCAAGATGGCAGGGAGGAGCTGGGAAGGGTTTCTACTCTAGCAGAGCATTCATAAAACATGGTCACTGTGACTTTAACCCTGGAATGTTGCAAAGGAGTTCTCAGCCTAAGAAATGCAGAGGTCACCAAGCAGGAAGGCCTGTACACCTTAATGGCAGCAATGTGCAGAAACACAGCAATAAAACCTAAAAGCAATACAATCATATTAGAGTGGCTGAATACAATTATATCAGCTCAGTTTGAAAGGCAGAGTTAATCTGCCCAGCTACTTTTTTTTTTTTTTTTTTTTTTTTTTTATGAAGCCACACTGCTTGAGGGAACTCTGCACTTTGCTGCACTGGTCTGTGGAGAGAAGTCCATGGTCTGTCAGGTCAAGTTAAGCTGGGTTAAGGCAATGGCATCTCCCTCACCATGAGCAAAATTACAGGCTGGAACAGCAAAGTGTTTTTAAAGTTAGAGATAATTGAAAAAGAACAATTCCAGGTTTGAAAAAGATGTAAAATAAGAAACATATGATGCTCGTTTCCCTTTTGTAAGAGCCAAATACTTTATGATTCTTCAAGGTAATGGAGAAAGAAACAATGAGAACCAAAGTTCTCATTAACAATAACAAAAGAGAAGAATGAATTTGTAAACTCTGAGTAACTACTTCATAAACATCATTTATAGAGGGGTGCAATTTAAAGTCACTACTGGTTTACAGAACAGCATAGGCTCAAAATGAAGCTCCAGCAAACAAAATCTTGTTGCATGCAGTTTTAAGAAAATAGAAAGAAATACCATGTACCCTTGGTAGTTGTGTATTGGTCATGGCACCCACAATTGGTCTCCATGGTGACAGTGAAACAAGAGGTGGAGGAAAAAGCAAAGGAAGTAGTGTTTTAACTTTCCTCCTGTGCAACATAAATTAAAAATGTGAGTACTATACTGTGAGAAAGGTTCTAAGTACATTTCAGGGGCCCTAGTGACAGAACTAACCACTCTAGCTCTGTTTTTCAGTTTAGTACAATGTCACTGATGTCCCTGGAGGTGAACAGCTTCATAATCCACAGAAAGTTCCAACACTAATTCTCCGTTTACGCATGCATGCACTCTGCTTTTAGAAAGCAAGAAAACCAAGAGTAAAAATTTGTATTTTTCATAACTAATGAATCCAACAGTAGTCTTGAAACACTGCAATAGAATAGGACGTATATTTGTTATATTTTAATAATTAATCCATTAACATAGCTATAATAATGATAAGGGGAAAGGAACTGCTCTCATTGTCTCAAGACATTACCTCCAAAATTAACACTGAATTGAGATAAAGCCTCTTCTTACAGCCAAGAACACAATCACAATGCAGAGATCACAACCACAATGATTTGAATTATTATCCCACATTTTCAAGTAGAACTTGGCTTCCCAATCAACATGGGTGTTAAAACAAATGACAGAAGGAGCTGTTTTGGTAGCAGCCAGATTTTAAGTTGAAGTGACAATGGAGAAGACTCCAAAGTAAAAATACCAGTCTACCCAGTAGCAGGAGGGGAAGAACAGGACCTGGTCCCCTGTGAATACACTGTGACAACAGAGCTGCTTACAGCAAAGGGCAAGAGGACATCACTGCTCCTCTGCTGTGTAAGCTTCTCACTTCTCAAACTGTGCATTTCCAGAGAGAATTCTTTGCTATAAATTCCAAAGCAAGGGAAAATAAGCCTCAAAGAGGAACAGATATTAAAGATACAGCATTATGTTTTGTGATTCTTCGCTCACATGCTAATTTTTGTTGATCTCATTCAAGTATAACTTCCAGCAACAGACTGTGCAGCACTCCACTGAGAAACTTTACCCTTTACCTTTTTTTTTGTCAGAGATAAAATTGACTCTAGTAGCACTTTTTTGGTGTCCTTGTTATTCTAGCAACATGAAGCTGCTTGAAATTTGCTCCCTGCTAAGACAAATGTAGCTCTGCAGAGCAAGAGGAAGCAGCTAGAGCTGGGGATTCTGATCTGAAGTTTTCTTCTGAGGCACAGCTTTTGTTCTGCACCTGTGAGTAATATGGACAAGCATCTTTCTGTCGCTGTGGGGCACAATAAATGGAGACACGGAGTGGACAGAAGGCTGCTGGACCCCTCGTGAGGAAGAGCCACAGGTTTATTTTCTAAGCTTCTTTTATACTTTTTACAAATGTGCCCACCTTAGAGGTGGGACTCCTGGGAACCATTGATCACTTCTAGAGAAGTCCATGCGAAGTCCCTCCTCTGGGAACAAATGTGGAAAACACGATAGTTTACAATGTGTGACCTTGTTTACCAGTTTCAGTCCCTGGGAACAGAATTCCCTAAAACCAAAACATGGCAGGCACAAATTGTGGCAACATCTTCCAATCCAGTATTTAGAATTACCAGGGGTAAGATGACTGTATGTGAGGACACTGTATTTGTATGGCTAGTTATTACACCTTCCACCAGGAAGAGATATGTTAAAACAAATGAGAGCGCCTGAACAAGACTAATTCAGGCTCATTTGTTTTTGTCACTCATACATGTATGTGTCAGTGGTTACTGATTAATTTTTGAGGAAATGACTGGTAAATATCAGTTCAAATTACTGGAGGAAGTAGTGGATAGACAGGAGGAGAGCAATTCCTCATGTATTACAGGGTTGTAGAACCAAATTAATGTTAGGGGGATTTTGAGCGCTGGAACACAGAATGTCACAAATGGGGTAATACTTGGTTTTGCCTTATTAATAGGCAAATACTGAAAACATTCTAGAAATATATCAAATAACTCCAGAGGAAACTTAAAACTAGTCTGAAAAAACCACTCTGCTTTGCTTTCATTTCCTATTAGTCATTGTGAGAACTGTCTTCTGAGATACTGAAGGTATTATCATGGTTGACTACATTTACACTTAAAACCCTCAGGGCAGCACTACACTTACCTGTGCATAACCTGCAATCAAGTATGAAAAATAAATATTAAGGCACATTTTGGAATCCCTAAGGCCTTGTTTGAGTGGCTTATGCTGTCGACTTTGGTTTATATCATGTTTTAAATTTGGCAGACATATCAACAGCAACGGATACTTTATTTTCAGTTCAGACAAACCATTTTGTTTAACTATGGCTGGAAAAAGCCCCGAACTGCATGGCAGTACTGATTGCAGGTTGAGCTTTTTTTTCCTTCATAGAGCAATGTGAAACATTTTTATTTCAGGTCTAACATCGACACACTCTGCTCTTCATATACAACACGGTACAAGCAAATTATTAGAAGTAGAATTGGAGAAAGACCACAGTAAATTGCTTTTACCTTTTTATATAGTGACCCATGGCTGTGGTCAGGAGAAAACAATATTCTCTAAAGAGATCTACAGTCTATTTCTCTGTTTTACATACTGAAAGAGTGCAGAGCACTGTGGGAATTGTAAAACAAGGCAATGTGTAGTTAAAATAAAGTTAGACAGTGCCATAATGTATATGCTCAGGTGGTAATCATCAATCTGGCATTTACTGCTGCCATGCCTGTGTGGTTTTTCATTAGGACACAACTGCCCACAGTGTAGTTGGAAACCTGAATAGCCCTGTCTTGCATTAAAAGATAACTCCTGAGAACCTGAGGGAGGTTTTACGGAGATCAGCTTCTGGCCTAACTCTCCTCTTACGCCCAGTAAGTCTGACACATAACAGACATTCCTACTATCAGTGTAGGATAAGATTTAGGCTTGATCTCATTTAAATTTTATCAGCATGGCTGTTGATCAGCTGCTGTTATTCACACATCTCTCCCAGTCCTAGAGTTATCTGTTTAACTGCTGTTGTACTGATGCCAGGGTATGCCAGTAGAAACATTTTATACCTGTGTAATTGGATCTACACTAAAGCGATTGAAATAATGATAAAACCAAAAGCTGGTCTTGTCTGTGCAGGGAATTTTATGACAGAAATCTGTCTACATAGGCAGGGGTTCAGGCTGCAAGTGACTACAAGAGCAATGCATGGAGGCACAGCATCAGCTAATCCATGGCAGCTCCTCCCCATGTGCTCAGCCTCTGGGGACACAGGACAGGACAGTGTTGCCAAGTTTAAGGTGATGGAGTCACCAGGTCCTTACCATGAGCAGAGGGCACTGACCTGGCCACCTGCTCAGGTCAGATGATGGATTAACCTGTTAAGCTTCAATAACTTGTGAGTGACTCTGAGTCTCCTCTTTATGTTTCCAGCAATTCTGGTCACTGTGTGGAAATGCTGTGAGGGAAGAGCAGCTTTTTTCTAGTTGACCTTACCCTGCCTTTTCATTTATTCGAGGCACACAAAGAAAACTTATCAAAACTATGGCAGTGACTTTTGTTCAGCAGCTCTCTTTTCTACAAAATTAATCTAAAGAACACAAACATAAAAATTTATTCCTGACAAAGAATCCAAAATATGTGTTCAAGATGGCAAAAGTTCAGGAACTGAAACAGTGGTGCTCAGAACAAATACAGTAATAAAGATCTCAGCTACCTGGAGGAGACAGACACCCTAACACCTAACTCTAACCTCTTTATTTGATGCTCTTGATAATGGTCATGATGATAACACTGAAGATGAGGATGAATATCTCTGGATTATTTTTAAATTTTATTCTTGCAGATTAATTTTCGAACTGAAGCCGAGGCAGTTTTTCAGGGTTGTGCTCAAGACTCCTTCTTGGTCTGGACACAAAGCCTGGCTTCTTCCTTATCAGACAATAAAATTATTCTTCCTTCCTTTCCTATGACCCAATATATTTATATATATATATTATTGGATATATATTATTTGATACTATTGGATCAAATTATTTTCCTTCAATGATATAAACCTAATGTAATACACTAATATAATTTATTTATAAAAACCAAAATTATAAATATTCTGGTGTACTTAAATCAATCAAAATTCACATTATATAAGGCAAAGGGTTATTTTGGTTCATGAGTTTACATGTTATAGAAAAACGAAGTTATCTTCAGAAATGTTAATAACCTAATTTTTAATCATACCCTGAAAGGTGTGGTCTTGAAAACTCATTTGTCCCTAAATGACTTTAAAATGTTTCCAAAGAATACAAGTAAGAATATTAGCAAAAAAAAAAAAAAAAACAAAACAAAACAAAAAAAAAAAACCACCCCACAAAAACACACACACAAAAAAACCAAAACCAAAACAACAAACAAACAACCTAGAAGCATGTAATGCAAAATGTTTGCAGATGTATGTTCTCTAGGATTGTATGCTTTAAATGTATAAAGATTTATTGGACTTGCACCATGTATAGGATTAATATTTTTTTTGCCAGTCCCTTGATTTCTAGTTTCTTTGCCAAACAATTTTGAGCAACAGTGATGATTTATCCTGGTCCTCCGTAGTTCTGTTTTCATTTTTTAGTTCAGTTTCAGAGGAAGTTCATGAAATTTAGGGTGCTTTCGTGCCCAAGTTTTGCAATTTATACCGATACAGTTAAAATGTCAAAACATAATATTAATTGATTAATATTAGTTTAAAAACAGTTATAAGAGTTCAGGGGGGTTAAATCTCACTCACATTAATTCTCCTTGCACCAGGTCAGCTACAGCTTTTATCACCATGACCAAAGCCATAACTGCCATAGCAGTGCAACCAATTATATCTATTTTTAAACTGAATATCTAAGATACTTAAGAAAATGTCACCTGTATATTTTTGGTCTCCTGTTCTTTTCAAATAACAGGCATAAGTAACCATCTTTTGAAGCAAGCTCTGCCTCATCACTAGGTACCACAAATACAAAGTTGCTTGCTTCTTTAAATTATATTTATTATGACACTCTGGAATGGAGTACACACTAATTTCACTGGATAAATGGAAATTTGAGACCTCTAGGCTATATTCATAGCTACTAGTTACGGAAAGTAATGACCATGGGTTGCAAAAAAACCAACAAAATATTTTGTTGTCAATTGTGTTACTATATATCAAATGCATTTTCTCAAATGTCATGGTCCACTTCTCTGTATTATTTCATTGTATTTCAATATTACTAGGAGTAAGCATAAGAACAATATTTCATCTGTTTGGGTTTTCACTTAAGATTCTTTCATTTTAGAAAATTATATGAGCTAACAACTTGGTTTTAGCATGGGAATGGTTTAAGACAGCAAATATACATTTTTTTTTTCCCCAACAGGGAATTTCTTTCTTTAGCAACAAGAGAAATTCTATCTAAAACTTGAAAAAAAATTCACTGAAATCCATATTTTTAAACTAAAAAGCAAAGGAGACCTAGGCTAAGCTGAATTAGACACAGGTGTGTTAAGTCTTGACAAAACTGACTGATCAATGTATTTTAAGCTTTTTTAAACTTTTTTCTCTTGCTGTGGGCTCTAAAATTCCCGTGAGCATATAACCACCATTGCCTTTTTTTTTTTTTTTTTTTTTCCTTTTTGACACTAATTGAGAGAGATATCTCAATTTGAAGCCTTCTGAGAGATGTTTCCCTGGGTGCTTCCTTGAGGTTGGTACGTGAGACCACGGCTCGCGCCAGGCGGCTTGCAAGGTTAAAGCAAACTCCCAAATAATCAGTAACTAGGCAGCGAAATTAAGCTGTAGCGATGAAAAATACCGTGTTGTTTGTTGATTTTTTTTTTCTTCCCCCCGCCCCCGTACCGGTTTGTGGGGTTTTTTTGGTAATTTTTTAGTCGCGGAGCTGTTAGAGGCCGTGAGGGAGTAGCGCTGCCTGGGGCGCCCTCTAGCGGCGCCGCTGAGGGAAACGCAGCCAGCTCCCGGAGCAGGCCCCGGCTCCCCTCGGGAGAAAGGCTGCACCTCCAAAATAAAGGTTTTTAGAGGGCCTGCGGGATTATCGACGCATTCAACAGCTTTGGTGAGCAGTAGGGTGAGATCCTGTAGGACAAACACCGTTTTGAGAAACAGGTAAAAGCATCTTTGGATGCGAGGAGCCTTCCTCCTTTCTGTTTCGTTCAGAACCCTGACAAGCCATGGTCACGAGCGTTAACAACAGGTGTAATTTTGATCAAACAAACAAACAACATGCAATTATAGACTTCGATTAGAAAAAAAAAAAAATCCCCAAACAACAACAACAAAAACCAACCAAACAAACAAAAAAACCCACAAAACAAACAAAACAAAAACCAAAAAGAAAACCCAAACCAAACTAAACCACAAAAAAACTCCAAAAATAACCAAAAAACCCCACCAAAAAAACCAAACAAACCCCAAAACAAACAAACAAACAAACAAACAACCCCCCCCCAAAAAAAAAAACACCACAAAATCTTCTTCAGGAAGTAGACTTAAGAGTGCACACATAATAGCCAAATTTGAACCGAGTGAACACAACACCCTACAATGTCAACCCAAACCCCAGGTAAGACTGGCACCGTACTGATACTTCGGTGTTCTTGCCAACAAGCCATTCCATGACCCTGTTGTGGAAGGAAGGTCTGGAATGTTACACAATCCCTTGAAAACCTTAATACTGAACACTTTGCTGTCGAAATTGAAGGAAAGGAATGCACATCCTGGTGGCACGCACTTCTGCATAACCCATTTGTTCAAAACAATCCCAAGCATTTTTATATGAACAACTTCAGTCACTGCTGAGATACAGCAATCCCTGGAATGGGAATTACTAAGTCCTTGGCAACATTACACAGCTGGAAGCATCCATGCCATTCTCTTGCTATTACTTTTCCCCTGCAGCAGATGTTTGTTCAGCAAGTCCTGTCTTGTACTTGGACTGAATGAATAAAGTTCTTGATGGGGTCCAGGTAAGTGTTCTGTCTCAGAAACTCTGTTTTGCAAAGCAATTTTTTCATTCCCTATCCCATGAGGGAGTCAATTCTTCAAAGTTAGGGTGAAAAAATTGTGAGACTATGGACATGAGTGCCTCTGTTTCTCTGGTGAGCAGTTTTGGTACTTGGATTACAGAGCATGGAAAGCCAGGGAACAGAATTTCCTGCAAATCACACAGGAAACTGATCCCTCTTTGGTATTAAATGACCACCAAAACCATCGGTATTAAGGTGATGTCAAAAAGGATCCTAAAGCATATCCTTTATCCTTACAAAAGAGTAATGTTCTTCCCTTTTACAGAACACAATATACTCAACATGTTAAGATGATGATGATGATTTAAAAGAACTTTATTTCAACAGGTCTTTGTTCTCTCAGCAAGACAATACAAGGAGATCTAGACATGCAACATACTCATAAAATCAATTCCATTTTTGAATGTGAAATTTTTTGAGCTATATCAAACAATATCTGCAAATGTTTTTATTCAAACATAATTTGAGCAACATTTAAAATATTTCTATTACTGACATATTAATTTTCACAATAAATACAAACATAACAGGCATGGGAATTACAAGACTTGGCAAAAGCCAGATTGGAAAGAGAAGCCTGGCAGAAAAGAAAGATGGGTCTTCCAACATCCAGATTAGCACCCAATTTACTGCACCCCTGTTCTCCAGATACAGGTGATCAGCATAGGTGTCTACCTGCTACCCTGCACAGTCACAAGGAGAAAAATTCTGTACCTTTGCATGGTCACTTCTGTCATTTCTCCAGAAGAAAGAGCTCTTTTCTACCCCAGTGTTCATAAATTAAAAATCTCAGTCATTGCTCTAGCTGTGATTATTCTTTAATTGCACACACAATTCAGCTGAAAGGACAATGAATAAAAACGTATTTATTTAAGGTTAACCAATATTTGGAGCCCTATAATGAATATTAAATAGCATTTAACAATATTTATTTGTTAAAATAGGTTAAACGAGCCACTAAAGTAAGGAGGGGGAGAAAAGAAAAAGGATGTGACTTTTCTTGCTAGTAAATAAAATATTCTGCAAAATATCCTGAAGGTTTATTTTTTCTTTTACAGGAAATCACTTGTAATTGCATTAAGTTGGAAGGAAATTTATTTTTATTGTGGCAGGTAACAGAATAGCCTTTTAGTATCTTTTGTTTGGAATATTTGAATAGATATGCAATCCTGTTGGTGTGCATCATTCTGAAATTTATAGCTTTCCAGTAGAAGCTAATTTAAAATAATGAAAAAAATATTGTTTATTCTAGCATTTTTGCATGTCTAGACTGCTTCTTAAACACAAGCTGTGCCGTAAAGTACAGCTAAAGACACAATATATTTCAGCTTTCTTAGTTTGTTTCCATTTTGCAAGACATAAATCCCCAGACACTCTTAAAGATGCAAAGAACAGCACAGTGCAACTTGTTACATTTACAAAATGTATTTAAATGAACAGTTTCTGCAGATTCCTATTACTCAGTTTGCTGTTATCAAGGACAGGTATTTCATTAATTCCTAGCTGGAAGATGTTGTCTGATTTTCATCTTATTTGAGTCATTTTAAGCTGCCACCTGTATTGTCATGGATATCATTGCTGCTGGCTCCAGCAGGGAGCTGGGACCACGAGTTCTCCCTGTCCTGCCTGGCATAGCCAAAGCCCTGCCCTTTGGGTGTGCATGCAGTAACTGTCAAAGCAGAGCATAAAAATTAATGTGTTTTATACATAATTCATGGCATTTAAAAAACATTGTCACTTGACAGCTGAGTTGATAATAAAATTAGTTTGTTCTACCTCCCGCTGTTAAGTACGAGACTTCCAGAGCTGTGTATTTTAATGGTTCTGGCAACACCTCTGTGAGATGATAACCACCACTGGTGCCTGGCTCTCCCTCAAAAATCTGTGTATTTAGAAATTGAGACCCTTCTAAAAATAATTCAGTCTACACTTCCTCCCTATCAGCAATAAGTGTATAATGTCTCCAGTCCTGGGATGAAAGGAGTAGGGTACATATAGATGTGACAATTGTTCATCTCGACTCGTGGCTGTAGGGTTTAGTTTTTTGTACATCTGTGTCATCTCTAGTTATTGTTGTATACAACATAAAGTGATTTGACCTGATGTTATGCCAGTTTCTTGGCCAAAAAATGGAATATTTCCACAAAGAAAAAAGAAGATCAGCCACTATAATTACAGAGTATTGCAAAGGGTTGGAGTCTGAGAGACCCAGACCCACTGTTTGTGTTATTAGCAAATCCAAATACAGGATCAACTGGTATTGATGGAGTGCAATGGAGATAAATATTTCTCCCAGAAAAGGTAAAACTTGTGAATTTCCATTACTGAGAAGCAGAAGCAAAATCCAGGCTAGTGCTCAAAAACCCAAGCGGGATTTATTTTACATTTCCACTAAATGGCGATGAGGAGAAAATGAGAGAAAGGAACTGTTGCTCACATAAATATATGGAGAATAAAAGTCGTATTTGGGACTGAGGCAAAACCCTAGCAAAAGTTGTGGTATGATGTGGTTGCAATTTGTTCTCTGAGTTTTTCTGTTGTTCTGACAGCAAAGAAGAAACAAAGCAGAACTCTGTGAGGCCTTCAGGAGAGAGAGACCTCCAACCTCATCTGTCAGGCTGGTGCAAGTTGTTCCTTTTTGTTCCCTGCACCAGTCTCCACACAGCCCCCATCCCCAGCACTGAAGGGAAGGCTTGTTTCTCTTATTTTCTTGCATAGAGACATGAAAGTGAATTACAATCTTTCTTTGCAGCTGTCATCATGTGGCCTCTCAATGACTTATCTGGCGACCAAAGTAAGGCTACTCAAGCAATATATTTTACGTGACCTTTGCAAAAATGCTGAGAATTCGTCCTACAGGCAGTGCATTTTTATTAACAGGTTTTTCCATGACTGTAAAGCCAGGAGTTGTATAATATCTATGAGACTCAAACATTTTGAGAAGTTCATAAAAAAACCTGGCATCTGTGGGAAGAAGAAGTACAATAATTGCAATCAGGGGAAGGCAGGGGCAGCCCCTGCTATATGCAAGGCAACAGCACCCTGCAAGGCACCCTGCCCAAAATCTCAGGGACCTGCTAGGAAACAAATTGCTCTTAATCAGCCACTGTGCTTACAGCATCCTGAGGAATGAGCTGAAGGTGCTCTATGGAAACCATAGTTCTGAGAGCTTGTCCGTTAAGTGCAAGTTTTAGAAAGGAAGCAAGCTTGACCTTCACAGTATGCAAAACTTTGGCTCTGGTCCTAGCTCTTTTCACATGTGAATAGTTCCTGTGGGGCCTCTTCATGTGCTCAGAGTAACAAACAATTTCAGGATTTAGACCTTGATCTGAATCAAGGGTAGCAGCAATACCTTCTGATGAACAGAAGTATTTTGTTCCTAACATTTTCTGCACGGACAGAGTTAGTCTGACTGGAACTCTTTAGTTTTGTGATGTAGCTGCTCTGGTATGCAAAGGGTTCTTGAACTTTTCCAGGGTTTCTCCCCAATATCTGTTAAATAAGCCACCTACTCCTTACTCTTTTTGTTGTTTTGGGTTTGTTTTCTTTTTTGATATTATTAATGAAATAACAATTTTTTACCTAATTTGATTTCTGGCTGTGCATTTTGAACACAGTTGAGGCAGCATGCTAAATCCATTGAAGCTTAGACACCCCTCAGAAAGCTGGACAAGCCATCCCTCCCAGAACATGCCCCTTGCTTTCCTTTCTGGTTTGGCTGCTGCTATCCCACTTGATTGCTCTTGCACAGGAAAAAACATCGTGAAGGTCATTTGTGTCCAAGCAATCCATAGAAATTCCTTCTCCAATTGCCTCCTCTTACGTGTAAAATACAGTTGCCCATTACGAACTTCGCTATTTTAGAAATCCTCTGTAACAGCAGCTTGGTGAAATGTGTATTAACAGGATTGATAGCCAGTCCTCATCTGTATGCCACCACAGTGATAAACCAAACACACAGAGCTGCACTCTGCTTTTTATTTTTTATCTTTTTGTAGTTTCTGTATATCCCATTTTATTACAAAATGTTCAGGAATGTTGAAAAATAACGCTCACTGACTGGTAGGTGTTACTCTCAGCAGCTTGGTGCACAGCAGCCAGGACATGAACCCTAATTTGTGGGTAATCTATTTGTATGTAACGAGGCACCTCTGCCATCTGTATGCATATGGGACAAAAATAATGAAGTCATAACTTCACTAAATTCACAGAATTTAGCATCCAGTGGAGTAAAAATACAATGGGCATTTGCTTAGAGTCATAAGACTGAAATACGATATGGAAATATGACCTAGAAGAAAAGGCATTACATCTGTTCTGGAGTATTTCAGCATGGTTAATGGCCATGCAATTGTTCATTCCGAGTCCATACTCAAAGAATCTCATTGAATATACGAGTTAACAGGTAAGATGGAGACAATTCACTGAATGACTGGGGATTTTTCAGAAGCTGGGTTTAGAACTTGCTCATCCTCTCACTTACATACCTTTATTTCATAGAAATTCTGGCATTTAAACTATATTTAGCAATAAAAGTGAGGCATCACCTACATCTTGCTACAGTGAAGAAGGTAAAATAAGTCTTTCACAGACATTTTCATACTATTTTTAAAGAAGAGCACATGAAAAATGTGTGCTGTTAGGGTAAGTGCAATGTCTTCTCTTCATCAGAAGAGTTTAAAACTGTCTTGTCACTCAAGTAGAGAAAAAATGCTCAATTATTTACAAATAATTATTGTGTTCACTGAGAAATGCCTACTGCAGGCATCTGGCAAAATACTGCAAATAATACAAGATACTCAAATTATTAAATTCAACACCACAAATTATTAATTGAACTGTATTTTCACGCAAGCTGAACTCACCACCACAACCTCACTGTGCCTTCACTGATCCCGATCACAGAACTGAACTGACTTCACACGGCTACCAGCCCCCATCCCCGGCTGCATCGCCCCAGGCGGAGCCCCCGACCCCAGCGCTGCCCCTCCCGGGGAGCGGGGTCCGGCTCGGGCGGGACAGCCCGGCCCAACAGACACTGGAGGCCGCCCGGGGGCGACCCGAGGCCAGCGCTGCTCCCGTCGGCAGCGGAGGAGCCTTCCGCCGGAGGAGCCTCCCGCCGGAGGCTGCGGCACGACCCCCTGTCTCCGTCGTGGTCTCCTGCACTCCTGAGCTCCGTCCCTAAAGAGAAGCGGCCGAAACGTACGGGACATCCGCCCCAGCCCGCGTCCCGGACACCCAACAGCCCCTGAGCCCGGGCATCCAACACCCCCCGAGCCCGGGCACCCAGCATCCTCCGAATCCGGGCACCCAACAGCCCCTGAGCCCGGGCACCCAACACCCCCCGAGCCCAGGCACCCAGCATCCTCCGAACCCGGGCACCCAACAGCCCCTGAGCCCGGGCACCCAGCCCTGCTGCCGGGAAGATTGCGCTCAGCCCCGGGCGCTGTCCCCCCGCCGCCCCCGCTCGGAGCCTTCGCGCAGCGCCCGTTCCGCAGCGGGAGTGCTCGGCGGGCGGCTGCTCCGCTGCCATCCCGGGCTGCGGCGGGGGCGGTCGGAGCGGGCACCGCCGCACTGACTGGCTTGGAGGGCGGGCGGCGGAGCCGGGGGCGGCAGCTCTTCCGTGGGCACGGGCGCTCTCCCGGGGGCATGGGGCCAGGCCGAGGGTCGATCCCGCATAGCCCCTCTTGCTCCCCCGCCGCGGCGCTTGGGCAGAGGGGGAGCCCGGCAGAGAGAGACAGGAACGCACAGCCGGCGCTGGCTGCCCGGCAGCCCCGGGCTGCGAGCGCCGCGCCCCGCTCTGGTCCCGCTCCGGCCCCGAGTGCCGGTTCCCCGCGTTGCTCCCCTGTCTGGGAGCCGCCCGTCGGGCAGCACCGCAGGGCGGGGGGCGCCGGCGGGGACTGGGGCCGCCCCCCGGCGAGGCGGCGGAGCGGCCACGCCGCCGCTTTCGGGGGATTCTCCGAGAGGAGCGGGCAGGGCGGCTCCGGGAGGGGGAACCCCCCTCGGCCCGGCTATTCGCGTCCCCGGCGTCGCTCCTCCTCCTGGCGCTGATGTCAGCCGCGGGGAGGGCCGGCTGGCAGCGGCAGAGCGGGGCGCGGGCGGCCGCGGCAGAGCCGAGCCGGAGCCGCCGCCGCCGCCGGGACAGCGCGGGCTCCGGGGCGCCGCCGGCAGCGCAGCCCGCGCCCCCAGGGCCAGCCGGGCCAGAACCGGGCCAGCCCCGCCGGGGGCCGGGCGAGCGCCCAGCGGCGGCGGCTGCCCCGCGTGGGGACCCGGCGTTCCGGTGTCCGCAGCCGCCCGGCGAGGGAAGGGCTGCCGGGCTGCGCTGCGGAGCCGCACCGAGTTCAGAGTCTCTCCGCGCAACTTGGGTTACGCGGCCGGACCTCTGCGGACTGGTGCGGGGCTTCCAGGGCGCGATTGCCTTTCCATCATCTCGCGGCTGCAAAAGCAGATAATTGACTAAACCCAACAGAAATAAAACAAACTCAGGCAACCTAAAAGTTAGTATACCTTTTTTTTTTTATTATTCCCCCCCCCCCCCCCCCTCGTTTCTTTTACAATTTTATTCCCTATGTGGAAGTCGCGTGTAATTCGTGCTCGGCACACTGCATGGGAAGAAGCGGCTGGTGCTTTGGATCGAGGATTTGCTGTTGCAAAGCGGTCTAACTTCCATGCAGTGGGGCAGCCTTCACGACTCTAAACGCCTTGATGATGTGCTGAGGAGCCCATGTAGATTGGCATCTTGTGCAGAGAAGGCACTTAAGGTAAGAAGGGGGCTTGGGGAAAAGAGGGATTTTTGTATCCTTTCATATGATACCTTTTGTCCAGCATCCACCCCCCCCCCCCCTCCCCACCTCCCCCCTCCTTGGAAGCAGAGCCTCAGCGGTTCATCCAGACCAATATGAATAGGCTGGAACCGATCAAGTAAAATGAAAGTCTGCTCCTGTGAAAAGTGCACGGAGCTCACAAGTGACTGCAAAAGCTGTATTTATTTTTAGTCTGGTAGCACAGCACGGTGAGGATGTGTGCTCACGGCGCGGACAGTGAGCAACTCGCCTAGCTCGGGAATGAGGAGATCTACGGGCTCAGTCTCTGATGGGCAGTTTGCATTGGCTGCTGCATTTTGTTGAATGTGTACCCCCCGCTACCTCCCTAGAGCATCCCATCAGCCTGTTTGATTTGTTGTTTTTTGCAGATATAGTGCCTACTATTAATGAGAGGGGGTGAGGATGTGAAGAAAAAAATAAACATATGGAACATTTTATTGATGTGATCATAATCCTGTAATGGAGATTGTATTAAATGAGGATTGCATCAAAATGCCAGGCTGTTGGGGAGAGCAGAGAAAGCAAAAACTATGCTGGATTGTAAATGAAGTTCTTTGATTGAAGGATTTTCTTGAACCATGAAGGGATGTCTGTAAGCTTAAAGTTGCTGTGTATGTGGAGTACTGGAATGGGATGAAAACCAGATGAAGCTGAAATGTGCTTTAATTGACTCTAGCTCTGGATACGGTTAGAATTGGTTAGAGGCATTGCAGTGATGCCCAGTGAATTCTTGGTTTCAGCTATGGAGACCACAGAAAGGCAAGGAGAGAGCAGAACACAGAAAGGGAAGGAGAGAACGTGATGGTGTGGGGAAGGGAAGGATGGTTGTGACTTTTGCCATAGTGGTACAAATCTTGCAGCCTGCTGGCTTCAGGCAGAAACCTTGCAGGCGATGTGCAAGGCAAAGGATTTATCTCACTCTCCTTTTGCTGCCTGGGTGTAGTTGCCTGTAAAGTAGCTGTGAGGTGCATGGCAAGAGGCAAGCAGGGACCTATTTGCCCTTCTCGGACACTGAAAGAAACTGAGGTTGGGAGACATGCAGTCGGCTCAGCTGATCTTGCCTTTTTTGAGCTTGAGTTGATAATACATTTTGAGTAATTGTTGCTGCTTATCTCAATCGGCAGAGGAGGGGAGAAGATGTTCAGGTTTATTGGAGCAAAGCAGAGCTGAGGACAGTAGATACTATCAGCTCACCCTTGCATTCTCTTTTGTGCTCAGTTGTATTCTGGCATAGAGAACTGAGCCACAAAGAGCACCTTCTTCAAGCCTTACTGAAGGGAAGCCTGAAGACAACAAAAAGATTAGGTGAAAGATAAATTGTAACTTTTTTGCTTGTCTTCGGTGGAAGTAGCATTGATCTTCCAGATTGCACAGGTCAAAAGAGGTAAGAGGAGGAACAAAGTTATTTATTTATTTATTTATTTATTTACTAACATTTCCCCCACACAAACAAAGTTGGCGTGCAGAGAAACATCCCAGAGCGCGGATGCACCATGGCTGAGCACCACCCAAGAAACAACTGATGTAAACAGCAGAGAAATTCGTGTAAGAATCCTCAACAGCACCTACCTGTAACTGCAAAGGAGTTGGTTAAACGCTAATTTACCAACCAACCCTGAATAGCAGATGTTCTCAGAAGGAATTTGTTTTCCCATTGGTGCACAGAATCTCAGGTAACATCTCCAGAACTCAGTCTCTCTCTTGCTGTGTATTTGGCATAAAGTTGATACAGAAGCACTTATTTTAAATAAAATTAGGAAAAGCAGTATAAGCATATTGAATTCCTCTTAAGCATTTTATTTTGGCAAAAGACAACTTTTCGTGAATTGTAAAAGATTGGTTTAGAATATTCATGGCTAAACTCCAGGGAGCTTAGTGTTAGCTCAGTAAGCAGAAGGTTCTTCCTCTAAAGAGGTATCTGGAAAAGACATGTTTAAATTTCAAGCCATATTCAGTAGAGACTGTTGGTTTCCACATTTTCAAATCATTTTTTTATGCCTCTTAGGGGAATGATGCTTAATCTGGGCAATAAAACAAGTATTCCTAGCTCTCTTTTTTAATGGAAAGAGCAAGCAGTGTGCTCCAACTGTACTTCTGTATGTCCAATAGTTCAGATTTTACTCTATCTTTTTGTCAAATAACAGCTGTGGAAGAAATTTTGTCCTTTGAAACATGATTATCCATGCAGATCTTTGTGGGTTTTGTTTTTTGTTGGTGGGTTTTTTTGTTTGTTTTTGGTTTTTTTTTTTTTGCTACAGAAGAACTCTACTTCATGGTTGCATTGTTCATGCTTTCAGCATTTCTTTTAACGTGAGCCTCACTATAGAGGATAATTTATATTCAGTGTAGTACTGTCTGCACAGTGGAATTGGCTTTATACATCACAGCCTCTCAAAAAAAAAAAAAAAAAAAAAAAAAAGAGATCAAAGATCTGAACCTGTGGTCCTGTATCGCATTTGAATTCTATGTGGACTTGAGTAATCTCATAGTGGAACCATTCACGCTCCCACTTTCCATTAAAATACTCATTTGCTTAGGAATTTAAGATACTTTTAAGGACCGGCTCCAAGATTAAATTGGACACATGTATACAGTATAAAGAAAAAACAGATATCCTAAACAGTGAAGACTAATAGCATTTGTCACTGTTAAGCTGAGGTTATAGAAAGCTTAGTAGAAAACAACACCTGTATGAAAAATTGGGAGGTTAAAAGGGGAAAACAAACAAAAAAAACCAACAAAACCCAAAAAACCAAAAACAACAAAAAACACCCCAAAAACAAACAAACAAAACAACAACAACAACAAACCCAAAAACAGAAACAAAAAGCCCCAGCAAACCTTTCAAAAGGCCCTTGTGGATCCAGGTGAATGTTTCTACCTGGATTTTAAAGGGCCCTGTGGTTGCTAAGCAGGCAGTAGGACTTTTCCTGAAGGAAGAGATCCAAGCAGGAATTAGTCAAATCTCAGTTCATTTTCACAGCGCATCAGAACTAATGCCTTTGGCACTCTTCCAGGTAGTTCTTTTGCGGGTTAAGTTACAAGAACAATAAACCCCAAACCTTGTATTGTAACCCGTGTAGTTTTCCTTTCAATGAGCCAAAGGGAACCATTCGCGTTTGAATGGTGGTGATTGACCCAGGTGTTGGAAGCCTTTGAGGGATTGCTGCTGCTAACTCTCACTTGCCGGGTTATTCACCTGAAGCAGCCAGCTCAGTTAATCCTGCTGCCCATCAGCGGACTGCTAGCGGGGACAACGGTAGAACACTTTTGTCTAAAGCATCCCGAAGTTTTTTCCTGGAATTACAAATACATGTAGGTCCAAGAGTACAGCTGCGCGTGCTATGTAATGCCAATGTTCAAGGAGCACGTTCAAGATGCAGCTTCCCATATTCCAGGTACTTTGGACTGGATGAAATAAATGAGTATTGTTTACAATTTACATAAAAATTCTTAAGGGAGATTAATATTCTTCTGTCCCAATTACCTCTTTCCGCAATAAGTTCGCTGAGGAAATTTGTCTTTCAGTTGTTTTTCTCTGGTGTGGTGAAGTAGCAGTGACTGTATCTTTCTTGGGTCTGTGAAAACTCATCCTCCTTGCAGATACACGGGCGAATAATATGGTGTCAGGAGAAGTTAATGTGAAAATTAAAATACAGATGAAAAACACTGTGGGATTTAGTCTGTGGACACTATCAAGTCATTTTGTCAGTATCATTTGTCACTATCAAGGTAGTTTTGTCAGTAAGTATGAAACTATGTCACAATTAAGCATTCTTTTCCTTTGAAGTCTGTTGTCGATGTGTTTAATGAAATCCTGTTGGAAATTATTTCTGAAAGTCTTTGAAAATACATGATTTTCCCATAGATTATGCAAGATTTATGCTTCTTGATCCAATATGGCCTGAGCCAAATCTTCGTGCAATCTGTGAAAAAAATTGCTAGTGGAACAGAGCCTTCCATAACTGTTTTTTGCCTTACATT
Organism: Phylloscopus collybita; assembly: GCA_027886175.1. NCBI lineage: Eukaryota > Metazoa > Chordata > Aves > Passeriformes > Phylloscopidae > Phylloscopus > Phylloscopus collybita. The sequence continues at coordinate 19,270,945 of JAJNNQ010000004.1, read as the reverse complement.
ACGTACCCACTTTAACTTCTGCCACTCCTTCAGTTCTTCATGTTCATGAGGTACTGAAGGCGTTGCTGTAGAGGAGTTTTGCTTGCAGGGGTGGTAGAACTCAGCCAGTTTAACAGCAAATGCTTTACTAACTTTTCAAGGAAGCTCTTGTTAAATGGCTGTTGATATCCTTAATTTAAGTTGCAAAAGGAACCTACATAACCAGATCATCAAAGAGCCAAATGCGTTGTTAGAGAGACAGATGAATGTTGAAGCCACTGGAGGCTTCCAAATTCGGTAGTGAAAATACAAGCAGAGGTGCCCACTGTCTTTAAAAGCCATCCCTGGGGGGTTTAACATGGCAGTTCCCTGTGCTCAGAAACTTCTGCTTCATCTTCCTGCCAAGGGAACATCTTGCCTTGTGTTCTACTTTGATGTGATATGGTTGTTTGGGGGAAGATTTTCTTCCTCCAAGCAGGTCTAGAAATAAGATGTCACTGGTGATATAGTCTGTTTGCATATCAGTGTTTATCTGTTACATCCTTAAGGACATAGTTTTATTATTGTTGTAAGAATTTAATTAGTAATTATGTACGCTCGATGCTGTCTACTGAAGTAGCAAGAAATACATGCTAAAGGGGAAAAAATCAAGTGTAAGTTTATAATGCTTATGCGGAGCATATTTCATTTAACCAACTGTGCTATCTTGTTAAATAAATAAATGCATATGTATGGAAATCTATGATGTGCTGTATACGTGTTCTCACACGTGGGCAAACTGCAGCCACATGCGCTCATGTTTCCAGCTGTAGTCCCTGGCACAAGGCACAGGCATGCCCACCCCAAGGAAAGTATGAAATGCTTGGGGGATGACTGAACTTCAGGTTCTACAAAATGGAGCTTAGGGAACAGTTCTAAAAATGCCAACTGTCTCCCTCCAGCCTGCAACTCAGATTTCATTAGGTCACATTTTTTTTTAAATAATCCGCCTGAGAAAAGGAAGTTGCATGACTGAGTTTTATCTCTGCTAGTGGACGTAATAGTTTAAACCCATGTTTAGTCATTTCTGCAGGTTCTGTATTGCTTTAGTTGTTATAAAAGTTTGTATCTCCCTGTCTCCTGACACGTGTGGAGTTGTGTGTCCTGACAGGCACACAGTTACCTGGATCATTGGTTTTCCTTAGGTGTGATGGTATTTTTTCTCCCTGAAATGGAGCATAGCTTCAATAGGGAGGCATCACGTCAAGGTGCAGGTTGGATTCACAAACTGGAAAGAGATTTTCCTAGGACTTGTGTGATGTTTCTGATGAAAGACCTAGACTTGTTAAATAGCCAAAGAGAGTGCCATAGCATTCCTGCAGAGGAACTCTAGTTTTTGAGAATTCCATTAAATGGTGACTTAAAAAGAACTGTAACGTGTATATATAACTCTGAACTCAAATGATTTAGGGCCTCAGTATAGTAGTTTGTTTAGATTATAGTTCCTGTCAGTAATTAATAAATATATGTAGGATATACGGATGAAACTAAAGCTGTCATTAAATGGAGTTGTGGCTCCACTATGTCAGTCATTTAATTGACCCTTGGAAAATTTACTGTAAATATGTTGTAAATCAAAATCAGGAGTGCAATGCAACACAGTAATAATTTTGGAGATGAAAATTGGGAAAAGAATAAGTAAAATTAATTTTCTGTTCATCTCCCTGCCTTGTCCTCATTTGAGGTTTTCCAGAATGAATGGATTCCAGTGAAGGGTTTTGTAATAGTGGTAGTCAAGGCTCTCCTCCAGGAGATCAGTTCAGTGCTTGTCAGCTGAGTGTCCATCTAGAGCTCTCTGTTTAAAATTCATGTTCCGGAGACCTGTAATTTTGTGACTTATTAAAGAAAGTGTCATATATAAAGTAAATACAGAGTTTTGCTGTCCTAGTTTGTTACAGAGGCCTTGTCCTCTGACCAAGGGGCAGCTGAATCAGCAGTCATTCCTTCTTTGTCTTCTATAATTCCACCAGAAACTTCAGGAAGAGAACCCATGCACTTGTCCACGCGCAACTGTTTATGGCATTAGTGAAATCTGAGGAGTGAAAGTGACAGAAGGGTCCTCAGACACTGGGAAATAAGTGTATTTTAGTTGTATGTAATCAATCTGGAATAAGGATGATGAGAAAAATATAAGATTTTTGGTACCCACATATTCTCCCACCCTCTTTCATATATAAGTCCTTTAAATATATCTAGGAGAACACCATAAATCACACTTTCTTAGCAAGAAATTCCTTTAAAATATCTCTTTAAACAATTACAGAGTTGTTGGCCATTAGTTACAGTTACTCATGGGGTTTTTTTGACAACATGCTCATTCAAATATGAGTTTGTATCTTGAACAGTTTAGATTTATCCACATAGAGAAAGAAAACCGTTTTCATGAACTGCACTGGGAGTACCCTAAAGCAGAATGCAAAGTATGTTTGAGATCAGTTCACAGAACATTAACTTAAGGTGTTTCAAGCTAGAAAGGGGGAGAAAAAAGACACTTGGCATATCATTAAAAAAAAAAAAAAGTTGACCACTTGGAAAAAAAAAAAAAAAAGCCAGAAATCAAAGACTATAATGCTTTCAAAGAAATGTCTCACTTGTGTCTCTGGTCAGAAACTGTTGTGTTCTAGCTGAGGAATGAGGTGGGATGTGTTGCACGCTGGCAGCCCTGTGAGCAGTGAGCCCTTTTGGCTGTGTCAGTGCTGAGCCATCGCAGCACCAAGCAACCTGAGCTTGTGTGCTGAAAGGAGAGACATTCCTGGTGCCTAAATACCAGTGACTCTCTGAAGAGTTTTGAGTGTTTTAATGGAAGCACTTAAAAATTCCTGCTTTCTTCCATCCCTGAAAACAAAGTAAATTGAATTTATTCCTGCTCTCTCTTTCTCGCTTTTCAAATTTGACTCAACTGTCTTTGAAATAAGTTTGCTAATTGAAGCTAGAAATTTGATGCTTGGGTGGTTGAGTTTGGGGCCAATTATTTCTTATTTAACATTCTGTGTTTTGTGGCTCATCAAATGGTTAAGCATCAAACAGTCTGTCCAGGTAACTGAGTGGAACCCTCAGCACTGGAAAAAGACATGGCTATATTTTAGGAAAACAAGAAATATAGTCAGAAAAAGCGATTCTTTCTACTTTCCAATGATCCAATGATCTAAACTTAGACAGACAACAAACAGAAGTTAAAACACTGAAGAAAGTTTATAAACAGGAAAAGAACTGGCTGGAATTTACCTGAATTTATGATGAAAAAAATTTACTTTTATTCATAGAATCATAGATTCCTTGTAGAATAGTGTGTCAAATCTTAAATCTGTTCTATTATCCATTAGGTTGAAGAAAAAGGTAAATGTGTTGGTAAGTTTTTGTTTTGTTTTATTTTGGTGCTAGGACAGTCTTTTTGTGATTGTATTGCCTTCCACAGCTCACATTCAACAGGGTGTTCCTGACAATATGAATGGAATTTGGCTCCAATTCTGTGTTTGAGTAGTGCTCTTTGGAATCACTGGGTAGGGTACTTTTAAAATACAAAAAAAAATCTTAATTAATAAAGTATTATTGTGCTTTGGGGCTTCTTAGCATCATATACTGGGTCAATTATCCCATAGCTGCTTCTTTAGCTATTTTTTATCTTGCTAACTTAGAGCAGGACTCAGGTTTTTGTCATTGTTCAACATCAGTGGGAAAACATAAATCCCCAGAATATTTGCCTGTTAAGTTTGCTAAAAATTTATCTGGCTTCATAAAAATGCCATTTACTATGAATCCCCATAATGTCTGTGTTTGTACTTTTGTTGTAGTGCACTTAACAAGAAAAGAGGATTTAAAAAGTAATGTCTGAATCAAAAATTGTGCAACATGGCTCTACAAAAAATGTGGAGAGTCTTGGTTCCCTACATGTAATTCATTTTGGCAGGTACAGTGCTTTCAGGCTCTATTGTATTATAAATGCTAAAAAAGCTTGAAAGAAATCATTGGAAAAAGGTTTAGAGTAAGTGATTTAGAAGAGGCTGGCAGGTGGTAGTGTGGCTACTGCAGGATTAACTAAATTCTGGAAACACAATCATTTCAAAGTATTGGACCCTTGTCTTGATTCAGTCATTACCAAAGCAGAAATCACTTTGCTGATCTGCTGAGCTTGGAGGCAGTGGTTGATGGAGGTACTGATCAACCAGCAGAAATTGCTTTCTGAAAAAATTTGGGATGTTCCAGTGATTAAAGGGATAACTTGGTCAGGACACCTCTTTAACTGCTGTGTATGTGGGCCACGTGTACGAATGATACTTTTGTAAAACCGTGGCACTACAAGTAAGTCTTTTGGAAACCTCTAAGGGGAAGTGAAGTGGAAATGATGAAATTTCAAGATACCCTTGGAAACAGCTTCAGTGTTTTACTATGGTAGTAAAATACCTGTTGATGAGCCTCACAAAAGTTAGATGTGCTTGGATATTTCTTAGTCTGATGGCTGAGGGAATTAACATTTTTAACAGACAGTTTTGTGATCCATATGACCAGTTTTAGGATGACATCCATCATTTTGTGGGCCACATTTATGGCAGATTTTCCTCCTTTCCTTTTCTTTTTATACTCTTTGACTGGTGTAGTTTTTACATCCTCAGCCATAACTGTTTTGGGGAGGAGAGACCTCAAATCCAATGTGGGTTGCCAACAGCCATTTTCTTTCTCAGCTTTTGAAGATCCTACTCAGTTTTGTGAAGGACTCTGGAAATGGGACCCCTATTTGGAGTCACATATTTCTGTCATAATGAAGATTTTCCTGCTGTCCTTGATATCATTGTGATTTTAGGCTGAGTGCTACATGCTAATTTGTACTAGATCCTTTGCCATTTTATATTTCCTGAATGTAAAAACTGTATTCATTGAGTTTCCTAGTGATTTGAAGTGCTGCAAGCACATGAGGTAATCTTGGTAGTAAACCAAAAGAAATCCTTGAAGCGGGTTCTCCTTTTTGCACACTACAAAAAAAGTTCACTTAATATACAGAAGTATCCTTGGAAATTTTCAAAGCTTGACCTAAGGCCCTAAGCAGCCTAATGTAACTTAGAAGCTTGAAGCAGGTCTGGCTAGACAGACTCTCTAGAGGTCTTCCAGTCTGAACTTCCCTGTGGTTCTATAAAAAGACATTGACTCCTCTATGTAGGTCACTGCTTTTTGCCTTGTCTCAACTGTGATTTTTCACTCAAATTCAGGAGCTTGCTCTGTCCTTGCTGTTATGGTTGTTCAGCTGGTGAAGAGGAGAGGAGCAGGACAGGAAGAGGAACCTACTAGTGAGCAGAAGAGAGATGTTATTTTTGTGTTGGATCTCAGCATTGGATGCTATTCCCGTCTCACAATGTGCTATTTGGTGTAATTTTGGAGGCCTCCTTCAGCTGAGGTTATAGACACAAGGCTGCCACTTCAACAAGTCGTCTCTTCACTTTGTGCAGGGCCCTTCTGAATACAGGTTGAAGTACTGCTTTTGATCTATAAAATTCTTTTTAGTTGCCTTTCTCCTTCCGAGGAAACCCTGCTGTTCGTTTTTGTTCTTCTTTAAAGGCCAACTGGAAAGCAGAAGCCTCAGCTTTATTAACAGAGCTGAGGGCAAGAGAACCTGAGACTGATTCTTTTCCCTTAGTCCTGCAAAACCTAAGTTAGTTGACATTCAGAGCTGTAAGACAAACTTGTTAATTCAGTTTTTCCTGAGGGTTTTGTGGGGTGGACACATTAGCTGGAGTGTAATTTTGTTTGTATTTGTGAAGAGCGTTCTGCTGATGCTTGATGTTGATGGTTTATTGCTCTTGACTACAAGGGTGACTGGGGGTTGATTGACAGATTCCCTACAGAAAAATGCAAGAAATGCAGTTTCTAGAGAGGGACTTAACAATGTATGACTGTGAGGATACCAGAATAAAATCAGTTTGAGAATAGACAATATTTTTATGGGCAGAAATCTAAATACTTTCTCTCAATATGATAGAAGATACCTACAAATGAAACCAAGGATCTTAACAATTCTGTTAAAAGGATATTTATGGTTACAGAAGTTCTAATTTATTTGTTGTTTTATCGTGGAATTATTTGTCAAAACAGGCAGTCAAACAGAAATTGTTCACCGGAAAGCTATGTTGAATTTGCCTGAATGTGAACAAGCATTTAATGATTTCTGTTGTTAAAGATAGATTAAAGTATTTCTTCATTTCTGGTAGTTTCACTGACTTTCCATGCTGTCTGTCTAGCATGATGTCATTGTAATTTTTTTTTTTTTTTTGTACATCTAAAAGGGCTATAATATGCCTATGCTAAATTTAGCTGAAATTTAGATTAAAAATTACTTCCGTGGGTTTGTGTTGGTTTATTTGGGCCAATTTTAACTGAAAGCTCAGCAGAATACTGCAAGTACTCATTCATTATTTTCTATCCTTGACTCTTGCTGTACCATTTTGTTTCTGCTGCCTGCAAAAGAACAATTTCCTTTAAAAAATACTTAGGTGTCACTAAATATTTTTCAATAAGTATTTTCTGCATGCAATTCATTGGACATTAAACATAGTTGTTCCACAATTATGGACTGTTTCCTTCAGATTCCATTGATGAAAGCTTCTTATCCTAATTATTTGTTTATCTTAATGAGTGCCTGGTAAAGGCTGTGTTGCATTTGTACCATTAGACACTCTCAGTCTGATATTTTCAGAACCCTGCAGATGTGGATTTTAAATAAATTAAAAGAGCAGATGGCATACAGGGAAACCTTTGGTAGGCCAAGAAGTTAAATCAAAGTTTCCCTGAGTTCCAGGAAGTACCTTATGTAGGGACTGCTTTTCCATCACTAGAAAATTTAATAATAAACTGTTGATTTACAGTATGTTGTAAAATCTCCTAAATATGCAGAATATTCTTTAGGAAAACCTGCAACATAGGGAGAGATCTGCATCGTGCGCTCTGCTTTTTAGAATGTACTTAACGTGGGACTTAGGCTTGCTTTGAGACAGTCAACCCTGATGGTGCTGAATATAAAAAATGTCAATATAATTAGTCATCTCCAGCAGAAAATAATTTTTGACTTTTTTTTTTCCCTGTGTGGAGGAGAGGATGAACTGGTTTTCAGTTACTCTTTATCATTTTGGTTTCTATTTTTGCCGCTGACTGGGAACATTTATCAATTACTTTCTTTCCATCTTGTATTTAGGGCTGGGCTATCTTATGAGATAAAGATTTAGAACTGAAATGCCCTGGTGAACCAGGGTGAACTGGTGGTAATTCAGCAAAAGCTACTTCTTGTCTGATGGAATAGAACGCAGAACTGTCCATGGTCAGCTTTGGATACAAAGTGAGCTACTTGAGGCACTCTAGTCTTAATTCACTCTCTCTTAGTTAAGACATTGCAAGTGTTATTGTAGAAACTTTGTATTAAATGTTCTGGGTGAGGCACTTATATATGAACTGCTTCTGTTTTGTTTTGCATTGGTGCAACTGCAGTAAAAGTTATGCAAATGAAAGACGGTACCCAGAAAGTCAAAACATGGATAGTTGTTCTGATCCTTCCCTGATCTGAATAACCCTAAAAAAACCCCCACAAAGATCCATCATTTCAAGCATATTTAGGCAAGAGAGTGTAATTGAAATGTATAGTTACTATCATAGATACCATGTATGGGCTCTGTAACCACAGGGAAATCAGAGATTTTCAATTTCCCTTGGAATGTGTTCATTATTAGTGTTACCAGAGCATTGTTTGTTGTAGGAGAAGAAAATCCTGTTCAAGTTTTTAATGAATCTCTTGAGAGATTAATCAGATTTACAGGTTAAAAAAGCTGTAAACATTCTACTGAGAACAGTCATTAAAGGGAAGATGAATGTGAGTTATCTGCACACTTCTTCTGAAACAGAAGCCTTGAAGATGATTTACAAACCAAAAAGCTGTTTCTCTTTAAATGATCTGTGTTGCTGCATTGTGCAATGAAATACAAAGTACAATTAAAGTAAGTCTGTTTGCAAAATGAGAACCAGATTCAGTGTTTGGAGAATTTTATAGGTGCGGCTATAATGATCTGAGTTTGAAGGGAGGAAGCCTGAGACAAATGGACAAATGTTTCCATCATTTCTAGATTATAAAAAGCAGTAGAGTGCAAGAAAAACGCCTTCCTGCATGGATAATCAACTTGGAGGACCTTGTGTTAGAAATCTGACTTCCTAAATGAAATAAAAATGAATTAACAAAAGGTTTATAGATTTAAAAAAAATAAATAATTTTTAAAAAAGGAAAAAGAAAAACCAACAAAAAAACTCAATCCTCAGATAAGTTACTTTTTTTGGTAAATCTAGAAGTGACAGCAGGGGCCTGACAAAAGGTTTGCATTCCATGAGGTGCTTCATACCCTTGGCTACTCCCTCAAGCTTGACTGACCCAGCAGCAATGCTGTTAAAAACTCATAATTTGTGATGAAATTTCTTAATATTTTTTTCTTATCTCGAGTATTACAGGCACAATATTGTAGGGAACAGTTTTGAATATACCACTAAAACATAGAAGGCAGCTAAGTGTTTCTAAATTTGTCAAAAATTTGATACTTGAAAGATTTTAGTTGGTCATCTAAAATTCCACTGAAGATGTATTGGTAGCCAAATCATCTCCTGTTTCTCCAGAAAACTCCAGGAAAAGCATGGGGAAGAGTTTTGTTGTGGTTGGGGTGAATTCTGGCATTTGTTTTGTTTGGTTGATGTAGCTCCTCAGTGAAGCACAAATGCTCTGAAAACTTGGAAAATGATGAAACGTGAACTGTGTCCCAACCGCATCTGTTGAACACAACAACAGTGGCTTCACAGTCACTCAGCTTTCCAAGAGGTCACCCCCTCTGCAAATAATATGCATAACAAACTGCTGCATTCACAGAGCCTCATCATTATGAACAGGGTGTATTTCAGCTGACACTGCCATTCACAACATCATGTTACCAGTTTAGTACACGACTACCAATCTGATCTTATTGTCAGACTGGAAGTAATCAGGGCTCCAAAGTAAAATCACCACCACACCAAGAGGATCAGTGCTTCTGCTACATTTTCTTAATATTTTGTAAAGATTATCTGCTCCTGAGGAGGTTGGGTTTTTTTTCAAGATGTGTGTATGTATTTTACTTTATTCTTTTTTTTCTATTAAAAGCCTATGTGGGTACACATATATGTGTGGACATGCTGTGGCCATAAAAGGCATAATTTATGTCCTTGGTCTGAGCTGGACATTAAACTTTCAGGTTTTGGGCAAGCTTCTTCATGAGGCAGACCCAATAAAAATCCATCTCTGACCTGGCACGTCCAGAACCCCCTTGAGCAGATTCCAGCCATGGCATTTGTAACAGCATGGCTTATGCTAAAGGTAAATCAAGACAAGAATAAAGACTTCAGGCTGCTCCTTCCTAGGACTGAAGTATCACAAAATGTAAAGGAATGCACTCATTCATGCAGAATTATTTTTGTGATGCCTGTTGGTGGGAGGTTAATGAAAAATTCTTGTGACGTGTTTTGTACTGACGTTGTGTTTGGTTATACCATAAATACCAGTGGTGCAATGTTAGATCTTATGTTCTTTACATTTCCTTTTGCAAGAATTTGCTTTTGGACTGTCATTTCTCTATGTGACTGGAAAGCATTTTGCCAGTTTTCGTTTTCCACTGCCACTTTTCTGTGACTGTTTGTCTCCCACTGACTCCTACTTTTCCACAGACACAGGCCCTAAAAGGAACATTTCTTGCTAGGAGAGCTCGAGGTGCCAAAAGATGATTTGCCCTCCTCGGACTATTTGCTTCACAAAGGCTTGCAAGATTTTAGGAAAGATGCCAGCTGTAGCAGAGACAGTTTGGCTCTCCAAGCCCAGCATTAAAGTTAACAAGTTGTAAATAGCTGCATGTTGCCATTATCTCTAAACCCCGCTGTTTTCTGGACACCATGAAGACCATAATAAGAATATTGTTCATTGCTTGCTGCATTTTTTTTTTCCTTCTCTTGCCCAGCACTTACCGAAGAATAAGGTTTACAAGTTGGATGGCTTGTGATGGGGTCTTGATGTGATTCTTTAATCTCACTGACCAGTGAGTTACTGATGGAACTCTTAACAAATGGATCACTGAGATGAGGGGGAAAACCTGAACCCAAACCTGCCACTGCTTTTTTTTTTTTTTTTTTTTTTTTTTTTTTTTTTTAAGAATTATTTATAGGAATGAATCTTGGAATAAAAAAAAAAGATTTTTTTTCTACAAAAATAAATACAGTGTTAAGACAGCTGAATATATTTACAGTATCTCGTGTAAACTTTCATATATGTGCAAGGCTTTCTTGCAGCTATATAAATCTGCACATCTTGATTGATGTCTTTTAAGCTGTGCTGACTTATAAAAAACATGGATTGTATCTAACATATGCCACTCAAAGTTACAGTATCTCCTTTTTCAGACATATATAAAAATTCAACTCTGTGCATTTAATGAAAAAAAAATATTTTCAGTGTTTAGGAGATGCTTGCTTTGCTTTGAGAATGTCTAATGTATTAACTGTTCCATGAATGCTTAGTGAAGCAGCCACCTTCACAAAAAATGATTAATTAATCTTTGTTAGTATATTTTTTTTTCATGCAACAGTCATTTCCTGAACCAGGAAGAGTTTCTGGGAAGTTCTGTTGAAATGTGGAATTCTGTGTGACTATTTCTTTCCAACACTGATCACAGAGACACATTAGCCATGGACGTGCTGTGAAAGGAATGAAGCCTGATGTCATTCTCCTGTTAGTGTCCTCTGTCTGAAAATGCAGAAAAACCTTGCATGATTTGGTTTGAAGAAGAGTGAAATTGCTCTAGAAATAAAATGATGTAGAAATTAAATAATGACAGTAGCAACAAGAGTACTACACCAGCAGTAGTAGTGATGGTACCACTGAACAGGTGACCCAACCAAGTGCAACAAACTTCCCATGACTTTCTTCCCAGGCATTTTTGATGTATCAGAATAACAAAGAGAGAACAATCTGGGCAAACCTCAGTGCATTAACTTTCTGTCAGTAGTTGATGATCATTCATTCATTAATTCATTTTTGCCCATTTATTTTGGAGAGGTAGGAGGGATGGAGGAGAATACCTTGCATTACCTGGGAGTGCTGTGTTGAGTGTCTGAGCTGTGTCTGCCCCAAGCCTTGTAAATTTTCAATGAAGCTGAAAAGAGCCTCCTGTGTGGGAAAAGAGTTAGAGCAGAGTCTTGGAGGAAATTTCATAGACGTGATGACTTGGCTGTAGAAGTGCATGGCTGGAACTGCACAGCACTGAGATGAATATGCTGCAATGTGAAGGCAAGGTGCCAGGGTGAAGGGAGTGTGTTCAGAGAAAGCGTGGCATTGGAGCTTCACAATAAAGAGAGGCTTTGAGGCATGACACTGAAGTACTGAGGAAAAAGAAATATCAAAAATCCTCAGCTGTTTTGTCAAGCTATCAGGGAACACAAACCAAGATGAAACATTAAATTCTCATGGAGAAGCACCCAAGTGCTAAAGGAAAATGCTAAAATGTGCAGATGAAATCAATGGTTCCTAATGCAGAGTGCTTAAAAGACAAAAGCAGAAGCACAGACTTAAAAAAACGTTGAACATAGGATGCATGGAAGCTATCAATTTTTTTTTTTCCTTTGGAACTAAGTTTTTGGGGAAGATGCTGTTGTGATTCAGTCTGACTTTGATTGATTGCCTACTTATGGCAACATCAAAGGATTTACTGGTGTTTTGGTACAAATGGGACACTTTAACCAAAGCATAGGACAGAACCACAGAGTTCTAGTCAAAAAAGTACTGGGTTTTTACTACAAAGTTATATGAGAGATGCAGAAATGTTTTGCTTTATATAAGATCCAAAGGGGAAAATTATTTTGGTTAGAATTCCCCTTAGGAGGCTTAAATTCTACAAAATCCTACCCAATGACACGACATACCTCAAGATCAAAGGCTGGCATGTTTGCAGGTTTATTGTGTATGAGTCCTCCTGTTAAAGATCTTTCATGGAAGGTTATTCAAACTTACCCATTTCATTTCAGTTCTGTCAAGCTGGTGCATAGTCATTCAAGAAAAGGGGCTTGTTTTTAATATGTCAGAAACGTACAGTTTCTTCAATATTCAGCTCATGAATATTCATGTATTTTTGTCAGTATGTCTTCATTTCAGTAGTAGTAAAGGGACTACAAGACAGACAGTGTCCTGTGAGTGGTGTGGAAATTTGCTGAAGGGAAATGAGATGCAGGTTTTAGCAGAATGGGAGACACAGCCCTTCTAGCCCTTATTTTCAGGCAAAATGTGATGGAACTGTAGAAAGGTTTAAAATTCACAGAGACTCAACTCAGCCCTGAGTAAACTTGTCCCAATGTAATAATGGCTGAGGAACCAGAGTGATGACAATTTGTGTGTGAAATTGTATCTCTGTAAAATAATGCACGTTTGTCATGGTTCAGTGCCCCTTGTAAGAGAACGCTGCATGTACCACACACGTGGTGGTGTCCATGGAGTTGGTTAGAGGCCATTTCACTCTGTGCTTTTACTTTCATTAGAAATTGCTCTGTCTGCACTTGTATAAACTATTGCTGCATGCAGGCACTGCCTCAGACTGCCAGCAATGCTTTTTTCATTGTTGAAGAGCTTTTCCATAGAGATAAGGCTTTTAGTTTGATGTTAAGAGACAGTTTATTCTTTTATTTTCCTTTAGTTTAAGGGTTTCAAGTTCTGATTAGTGTGCCAACAGAAATACTGCCTCACCTGACACCACCAGGGTTGTTTCATTTTTCTTCACCTGTTTATTCTGATAGCAAATGACATATGCTTCCAGAGGATACAGTATCTCCTGTTCTGTGCACGTTCTGACAGACTGATTGGACAAAACACAGAGCCAATCTGAAATATGGAAAATATATGTTGATCGCCATCTCCCATAATGTCCTTTTCATGGAATAAGAGGAGAGCTGCCTGGTGCAAGGTTTTCAAATGTTCAGAGGCTAAGTCACACAGGAAGGATCCTTCAGAATGGAAAAGAAGAATCTTGGAGCAGCCAAATTTTTCCCTTTATCCTTTGAGTGTTTGCAGGATTGGTGTGTAGCACTGAACACACTGTAACTCCATAGGTACTGGAAATTTGGGGGAGAATTGCTGGAGATTCAGAACAAAATTTGTACATGATCCAAGTTTCTCTTGGGCAAATACAGCAGTTGGGAACTTGGGAAGAGTGTATGTTATGTAACCAGGCTCAGTTTCACAGCTGATTTAGAAAAAAACGCATTTGTGTCCCAGAATGAGATCTGGGGAAAGAAATTTTATCTTGATCAAATGCAGCAGCTGCTGTAGTTTACATTCAAGTGTGATGCAAATCAAGCCCCCTTTTCTGCTCTGTTCCGTTCTGCCCAAAGAGGGAACCATTGTTGGTTTTCTTTTTTTCAGAGAACTGGTCTGTGATTTGACCTCAGCAATTACAAATGATTAAAAAAAATAAAAACTGCAAGTTCTGGAATATTGTAATGAAACATATAAACAGTTTAAAAATACTTAAGTGATGAATCTGTGTTGTAAGAGCCAGCTGCAGAGTACTTATAACTGGAGTATGTTAAACCATTTAAATATTCCAAACATTATGTACAACAGATCTTGTACTAATTCATTATGAAAACAGCAATTTCATTTAATCATTTATTAGCTATTTATAAGGTGTCTGCATATCAAGTATGCATACAGATTGCTGTTCTACCTGGAGACCAGTATAATGTTTGCTTGTGCAATCACTGATGATTCTTTTTGGGGATCATTGTTCTCAACTACTCCTCACCAGCACAGTGTGGTTCTGAGACCTGTGTGTTTAACAGAGTCGATGAGTCTTTGTCCCCCCAAGTGGGGAAAAACCCAGCAAATTGTTCAGAACAATACCCAGACTTGAATAGAAGTCGTTCATTCCTTATTTCTGTTCACTTCTAGGATGTGCCTTTGCCACTGTCACCATAAAGGCAGCGGAGCAAGGCTGCCCAGAAACGCTGTATAATATCTGTCCCCAGAGATTTGCAAGATCCAACTGGCCAGAACCTGAAGCAATCTGGTGTGAATTGGGTACTGACACATATCTGTGCAGGAGGTTGGACTGTGGCCCTTCCGAGGGCCATTCCAATGGGAAGGATTCACTGACTTCCTAGGAAGTCACAGTGTGGGGCTAAGCAGAGTGCTATTAGTTATCTGTTGTGTTTCCAAGGTTGTTAAACACAGTTTGATTGTAGCACACAGTGTTGGACTGTGACGAAAAGAGAAGCACATCCAGAGGAAGCAAACTGTGCAATACTCTTGTCCTTCTACCACGTTGTGTCCTGATCCTTGGTATTTTCCTCACACTGCTGCTGTGCTTTGGGGTTTTTTCATCACTGACATGTGAGCTTCAGCTTCCCCCCTTGTGATAATTAGTCTTTTTGATGGGTCTTTCTGTACTGTAGGTGTAGGTACCACAGGATCCAGCTCTTATTAGCAGGATACTGTTTGTTACTTATCTTACATCCACATCTTCATTATCTGATCATTAAAGCCTTGAGAACCTCAATCAAGAATCTGCCACCAAAGTAAAAAATATCCAAGACTCCCAAATGCTAGAGCCATGACTCTTATCTATGTCCCTTAAATATTTACTATTTTGGAAAGAGCAGTGTATTTAACATGATGTAATGCCAACAATAAATTTACAATGTGCAAAAGGGAACATGCAGCCACCTTGCTGAAATGCACCTGATGGGGTTCAGAGAAATCTTTTCCATGCCTGGCCATGACTTTGTCTGCTGCAGAAACCAGGATGGGCACTAAGTTGGGCGTAGATTGAACATGACTGGTGAAATTCTTAGACTCTGTTAAAGTTCTCACTAACAGGATTGTTTATGACACCTGGTCTTACTCCAGAAATGAGTGTGTGAAGACTGGAAGAGAATTTTTAGGTCACCCAGCCATATAGTCCTTTTCATGAATGTACTTAAAGACCATTTAATCTTATAAAGAGTGTGGAAAAGGGATAAGATTTTTTTGCAAAAAATAATTTTCTCACACACCTCAGAACTTTCATTTCTTTATTTTTCCCTTCCCAAGTAGATAAATGCAAAATCAATTCTTTGCTCCTGCCAGCAAAGAATTGATAAACTATTGAAGACTTCAAAATTGCAGCTGATTCATTCCCATAGTGATGTGTTGCTTTGTCCTGTAGGTGTTAAAATCCTGGGTGCAAGTTTTTAGGACTGATTTGAGGACAGCTACACCATGCATTTCTTGTTAGGTGATTCTCATAGACAGTGAAAATGTGAGTTATTCACAGAGACTTGGCTTTGTTTGTGATGCTCTACGCCAGTGCACCTGCATTAGCTTCACTCTTTTTAATACCTGTGCTGTTGCCATTTTTAAATCTGAGTTTACATTTTCTGTAAATGCCTGTATTTGTGGTTCCAGTTGCCGTTTCTGATCTATAGGTACATACTTACACATAAAAAGTCAATGGTTGATAAAATTAAATGGCAGATAAGGAAAGCTGTGAAAGGCCTGAATCTCAAGTTACACATCAGTACCTGTGGGCCTTCAAAAGGGTGGCACAAGATGGCATTCAATCAAAATGATTATCATTACAGCAGCAGCAATTGGGCATAAAGTATTTCAGGAATTATTGGCAGACTGAAAGGAGCTGCTGCTTGCAGTAATCAACAAAATTCATCTGGCTGTTAATCGCCAGGTATACCTGCAATGAAATCTTCATTGCTGTTACGACTTAAAATCGATAGAAACAATGGTATAGATTCTTTTTGCATAACAAACATTCTTTTGCTGTTTATTAATTTTTTTTTAGGTATTTGTTCCTGCCACCTAAGTATATTTCCTAAAATAGCATAGAGGAAGGAAATTATCTAAAATTGTCTACAAGGGCTTGTATAGAGTGCTGCTTTTGCTGCTGCCTAGAAGAAATATGCCAGTCAGTAACTGGCTCCCAAGCCCGGCCTAAAATAAACAAGAATTCAGCAATGATGGAAAGCACAGCAAATACAAAAATCAAGGTTCATAAAAACATTTGTGTATCCGCATGTCTGGCACCCCGAAGAGTGGAGAAGTAACATCTTTTAATGTATAGTTTGGTGCTCAAAGTTTGATAAATACTTTCATTTATTCTCCTTTTCCACCAGTGCACTTACAGTGACTTAAATGAAAACTGTCTTTAGTGTTACTTTGTGTTACATTAACTTCCAGAAGCCCATTACCTGAATGCAGAATGAACTGCTCCTTGGACATGTGACTGCCATGAATTGGTAATAAATACTTTATTGTGGAAATCATGGAAGGAAAACCTGAGAATGCTGTGTACTGAGATCCTACAGGAGGAGTAAGGAGTCCATTTCCAAGCAGTGGGGGTGGCTCCCAGTGTGCAATCCAGTAAGCAGGAAAGCCAAACCTGAGTTATGATCTTGTATTCCTTACAAAGCAAACCAGATGGAAGAAAAATCACATTTGTTACTTGAACAGACCTTGGGAACCTCTTCCTTCCTCAGTGTGGCCTGATTCTGTGTTATCACCTGGATATCCTTTTATCTGCCTCACCAAAGTAATCTCTCTAAATTCCTTTTCAATTTATGCTTAACCAGGCTGATTTGCATGCACGTAGAAAAGGAAATGAGAAAGTTTTAAACCAAAAATCTATATTCTTAGAATTTGATATTCATGCACATTTTTATGCATGGAATTCCCATTAAGATTACTGCAAGATTTACCTACAAATCTTCCATTCTGGAAGAATGATTAAATTCCCAAAGTTTTATGAGAAATAATGTATCTTGCTTTTCAGTTGTCAGTTAATGCTAATGAGGATATGAGCAACTATACTCTTGTATGTTTAAATTGACCAAAAGCTATGTGTGAAGATGGTTTGGAAGCCAGGGTTGGATAAGAATCCATGAGTTATTCATGTCTCAAAGGACAACTCAACTTTCTGGGTTGACTTTTGCTTCAGCTGCCGAATAATTTTTATGTTTTGTTTTTCTGCAGGGAAAACATCTTTAATAGTAATGTAAATATATGTAAGTCTGTGTAAAATAGATTATTGCATGAGTATCAGCTAAAATTAGTATCATGTTTCCCAAATAAATTGTAACAATTTAGATAGCAAGCCCTTGTTTTTTAAGGCTATTTTTTTCAATTTAAGGAGTTTTCTGGTCTGTTAAAACTATCAGTTTTTCTGAATGTGGTCTGTTGCTTGTGATGTAGCAAAAAATTCCCATTCCTATGTAAATTAAAATACATTTCAACTTCAACCCATCCAACCGCAAAATGTCCCAGAACCTCACTTCATTTTCTGTTTCTAGGGAAGCAGCACAGAATAAATTATTCCAAGTTTCAATGCTGCTCTCCAACTTGCGGGAAACACTTGGTACATCATTTTGCCAGACACATTATACCAGAAAACTTGAATTAATAGAGGCATCTTAGTCTGGTAGTGATGAAAAGCCCCAAGAAAGATCTACTGATTTTGTTTGAGCTGTTACACAGTGATATACTGTGCACTCCACACTGTGCAGCTGTTTAAATCTATATGGTGAATTCAAGCAAGTGCAGAAGGAATAAAACTGGAAAAGCTCTGAGAAACATTATCAAGATTGCTTTGCTGTAGCATGAATGGCTTCATTTTTTATCTGAGAGAATTAGAAGAATCTTCATTGTTCTGCATGGTCTTCTCTTTGTATTATTTCTAAGTAAGTAAAAAAAACTCTAAAGATTATATTGCATTTTAGGGCACAATCTGTCCTTTCTACCTATAGGTATCTCCAAGGAAAATATTGGCAAAACAGGGGTTTGATTTTTCTGGTTAGTTTCATACTGGAAACAAACAAACAAACAAATCATAAATTGCTTGAAATCCATCCAGTAAATCCCAGAAATTATATAAGAGGTGTGAATTCAGGTAGCAGCAGTGCTTCAGCATAGCACTTACATTGATAAGGGCTGAGGCACTTCAGTGTGTTCATTTTTATGCAGAGTGATCCTATTTTCAGACATACAAATGCCTTGTGCAAGGACACTTTCCTTATGAACTTGGGCAACTTTGCTGTAGAAGGGGTTGCTCTGATTTATCAGTGCTGAGCACAGGCCAAGCAGAAGGCACAGACAGTACCTGTGTGAAGGCTAGAGTGTTTGTGGTAGAGATCATGAAGGACTCTGCCATCAATTCCAGTTGCTCGCTGATTTATAAACTCCCTTTTCCCTATTGTTTTTATAAAGTATATCTAATTTTCATTGATTACCATGATTCTAGCATAATGCATTTTTCTTAAATTTTACAGGCACAGAGATTCAAATATTTTGCATCCTTTGTGCTGTATTCAGCATCGATGTATGTTGGAGACGGTTTGGCCAAGTATTTTACACACAGCAGCTGTTGACTGTTTTCCATTCTAACTGCATGGAAGGGAGTTTTCTGATTTAGAAAAAGCTATGAAGTTCTTTCCAGAATACAGATTCTCATGGTAGCTTATTTTATATACATATATAATATTACTCTTCAGGTCCAATATTGTGGATGGCAGTAACATCCAGGCCTTGTCTTGTCTGTTACTACTGTGTACACATTCATATTCCTGTCTTCCATAATTCTGATTTGCCCTGGCAACTGGATACCTAGGATCGTTGTCAAGAATTCCAGAATTATTGGCAGAGCAGGAGAATTTCATCATGCCAAACATCTTTATTTTTGCCACTTCATTTAATGCCTTATGCCTCCTGCTTGCATTTCTTGACTTCCTAATTACTTTTGTTTGGGTGGTTTTTTGGTTTTTTTACCTGTAAAGGAGGGATTAAGCCATGAAATTTACAGCCAAGAACAAAAAAGAAAGCAGCCCAGATTAAAAAATGAAAGAAGAAAAGACAAAATGTAATTGGTATAAAAATTGTTTAAATGAAGTATCTTATTATTTTTCTTTAAATAGTGAATTATTCAGTGTTTTGGTGTTAATAATTTAACAGAACCCGAAGTAAGATATCAGCAGGACGTGTGTGGGATGGGTGGTAGTTCAAGTCTGATCTAAAAGGCTTGCCTTTGTGTTGAAGTTGGGTTAAAGCTTTGATCTATTTATAATGAGTATTCTAAGGGTTTACTAATTATTTTAAACCTGAAGAGAATCTCGGAGTCCATTTTTCTGTTGGAAAGGAACCAAAAATAAACCTTGCTGGAAGGTAAAGGCGGAAAGCCATAAAGTTTGGGCATGTTTTTTAAAGTTAAAGCACGACCGCCTACCGGCTATAATTGCTGAAAAGTTTGGTGGGAAAATGTGTTTTCTGTCTCCTTTTTACATTCTGTAGCATTAGGAATTTTCTGAGGTACTTCTGACTAGGGATAAGGCATCCTTTGTATATCACATCCATTTAAAAAGTTTGCAGCTATAGAGTTTAAATGCAAGAATATTTTTTGTTTCTTCAGAATTATATTAAGATTTAAAAATGTATGCCCATTTCTGTTACTTACGACATTTATTCTATTAACAAACTGAATTAGCATACATATTTATGAGAAATTGTGGGGTGCTAATATATTTACAAGGGAAACTTTATAAACCATTCATGATGGTAGGCAAGTACAACTTTAAAAATAAATCTGAATTTATATCAGCTTAGAACATTGCTCAAGATTTGGGAGCTGTTTTTGAAAACCATACTTGTGTCTGATCCATGCTTAATTCCATCTTTAAAGGCAAGATCCTTATTCCACTTTGTTGCAATTTCTTTGTACGATAATTTTGTCAAATTACAGAGATCCATGCACTATGGAATTAAGTGCTATTTACATCATGTGAGAAAATCCCCCCTCCTCAATTTTCTAGGATTTTTTCCAGTTTTCAAAGGATGCTGACTAGTTTAATGAATCTATAATGCATGCAAAATAGTTTTTTTCTTATTTATTTTCTTCCACTGAAACAGTATTTGGGATTAAAGGTGAACCTCTTTTCATGGTTCAAATCATTTTCATTAGCAGGAAGCAAAAACATGCCCAATAAGCCTGGTACTGCAAAAGAATTACTTAAAGTAGTCCTGAGGAGCAATTTTTGCCTTTTCAATTATGCAAATGCTCGTCAAGTTTGTGTCTTTGGTAAT
Source organism: Phylloscopus collybita (assembly GCA_027886175.1). Classification (NCBI taxonomy): domain Eukaryota; kingdom Metazoa; phylum Chordata; class Aves; order Passeriformes; family Phylloscopidae; genus Phylloscopus; species Phylloscopus collybita. Next base: position 19,250,787 of record JAJNNQ010000004.1, on the reverse strand, counting down.
CTTTGGCTCATACTAAAAAACTGACACTGACTTTTTGACCTGACACAAATGTAATTGCTGTGAAGGTTTTCTCCTGCCTTTGCCCTGGCACAAGATTAAAGAAATGCAAGTACTGCGTTCCATAAATCAAGCTCATACTTACACCTGTATCTTGTCCTTGTGATTAAATTTTTATGGAGTCATAGAATAATTCACATAGGAAGGAACCTTGGGAGTTTCTAGTCCAGATCTCTGTGTGCTCAGAGCAATGTCAGGAGTGAATTCAGATCTGATTGCTTTAGGCTTTGTCCAGTTAGGTCCGAACCTGCACAAAGCCTGCTCCAAGGTTTCATTATCCCAGCTGATGGCTTTTGGCCATAATATGCAGGCAGAACCTTCCTCGTTACAGTTTTTGAGGCTGTCCCTTTTTGTCTCACTGTGCACCTCTGTAAGAGCCTAGCTTTTCCCTACTGGGATGTTTTCCACCTTGGTAATTCCTTCCCTCCTTGAAGCTTGCCTTTAGACTCAAAGACCTCTCTCTAAAAGACTGAGGCAAAGTTTAGTTTCTCTTGTCTTTCTTCACTTTCATGAGCTGTGTATGGATGAGCTCAGCCATAAGTTCCCTGAGAAACCAAGGCCTCCTGATATTTCTGCTGATTTTCCTGGGCATGGAGTGTTGTGCTTGCATGAAATTGCCCTAGCAGGGCTTCCAGCTCTCTTGGGATTCCTTTCTTTTCAGAGTTCCTTACACAGGATCTCACCCACCTGAAAAAATCCCTTCCTAAGCTGAAGTCCGCCCTCAAAAATTCCAGGGTCTGTACTTGGCTTCTTGCTGAGATTTTTTTTTTTCAGAGAATCTGAGGATATCACAATAAAAACAAGTATGGTGAAAATAGTTTTAATAGCTGAATAATTATATTTATCATTATGTGTTTTTTACCTATAACTAGACTTCTAGAGTGCTATAACTCAACAAATAATATATGGGTACCTCTTAATTAGCATACTCTTCTAACTAGAGAAATTTCTAACTACACCAAATTCAGAGAGGTGTAGGTGCTTTTTGTTAATTAATTACTGAGTAATCATTTAAGAATTTGTCACTGGGATCTAGAAAGAATGGGTAATGAGACTGCCTGTTACAAAGTCAAATGAATCTAGAGAGGAAGTATACAAAAAAGAGTCTTAGAATTACACCTAACTGATCACTTTGCTGGCTGTACCAAGTAAAAAGCTGATAAAGAAAAAGGCCTTTATCAGTTCACTCACAGAATTTCACTTCCAAAGTGCTGTGCTTTAAGGTAAATAACACACATGCTGTCCATGACTAGTGACTGCAGCAGGAATTCTTGTTTATTGCCCTCAAATAAAGCATTTAGGGGGCAAAATCTGTTATGCCACAATCTTAGAGACAATTTATGGCTTTTAAACAACAGATTTTTTGCTATGCAAATGTTTGTGACAGATACAAGAGCTGAAATTTTGTAACAGTGAAACTTTCACAGTGTCAAAGTTAACACTGGCTCCTCTCAAAATGGGGTAAAGGAAATCTTGTCCAAGTCAATGGAAGGTCAATACAGACCAAAATAATGTATTTTGATGGGCATACTGTTCTTTTAAATTAATTATATCTCTATGCTATTTGCTTTGTTGAGATAGATTTTGGCTTGAAATATTTTGGTATTTATGATATTTTTGAGTTTAGAATATTTTTGTATTTAAACCAGGAAGATGGTTGGAAGAATGGTGGTCATATGGAAAAAAAAAAAAAGTTTATTTTCTTTCACTCAGTTTTTGCATCCTTTCTGTTTTACTAAATTCAGTGGAAGAAGAGATTTTTAAAGCTCATGGAATCCTGTCTGACATGTAACTGGAGACCATATATGACAAACCACAGTGCTGAGCAGCCATTGTTTATTGTGTAAATTGAATAATTATTTCCAATTTATTGTGTTTAATTCTTGAACTTACTGAATAATCCACACATGATGTAATAATCAGCTAAGTAATACACAGTAAACCAGATTGTTTTCTTCTCTGCTCTTTGTTTTGCCAACATAGGTGATGTAGAGAGGAACCCATCACTTGGTGCTTGTATATATTTGCCTTGGGGTTGTAATTGTAGTCTGAAGAATACTAAATACTAAAAGACTAAATACACAATATACAGAAGATACAAATAGCTAGGGCATATGTAAAAGCCTTATTCAAAACACACTGAGTTGTTCTAAATGTTTTATTTGATATTTTAAACCGTGTTTATATCTGTTATTATAAAGCGTGTGGTGGCACAAGAGCAATTTTCCACAACATATAAAATATTTAAGTATTTATTCTTTGTCTCAGTACAAGAACACATTTGCTCATATGAAAAGAAAAATAAATCACATTTCTTCACCATGGCTTAAATATATTGTTGATATATATTCATGAGATTTCATGTGTTCACTTTGTGAACACGAGAATATTCTCTGAGTATAAAAAGGAAACCTCTTCAAAACTTTTAAAACCAGGAAATTCAGTAAGGGCTTTAGTTTATTTCTCATTATTTGACATAAATAAAAATACTTCTATGTAACAACAAAATAAAAAGAAAAAAAGAAAAGGAAAGAGGGATTCTTGCATGCCACCAAGGACTGGAAGTGTAAGCAACGTACACAAATAACTTTCAAAAGCCCAGGCTGCTTTCACTCAGTATTTACCATGTTTAATGTCCCTGAAGACTGCCATAATTAGTTTTCTCCCTTACAAGTAATTATGAGCACCTGTAATTTAAAAAAAAAAAAAAAAAAAAAAAAAAAAAAAAAAAATTTGTATCTGAGATACGATCCCTCGGGTATTTTTCTTTTAGATCCTTCCTCATTTGCTCTTAGAAGTTCTTTTCCACTAACTTCTACTCTTGGGATACTTAAAATGGGATGAATTGTTCCTCTTCAATTACTTTTAAAACCAGGTGAAGCCTGAAAAAAAAAACACTTTCTCAAAATAGCAGCATATCACTCTTGAGGGAATTATGCAGTGCCACACACCAGGAGATCTTTTGGAGATTGAAAACCCCCAGCATTATGTTCCTCTCCCCTTCCTTCTGCTTGGAGGTGTCACAGGTCAAACCCTACAGAAATTAATCTTCCATACCTGAATGTTGGCATTAGCTTTAAGCCTGAAGATTTCCTCAGAAAGAATTATTTAAGAGTAATTTTGCTTAATGCGAGGAACTGACAGGATAAGCCATGAAGTCTACAAAGAATTGCCCATTAATTTGGCAAACCTAAACCGCTGACTATCTGAGAAAAGAATTTGATTCAGTTTTTATTCTAATACCATATTGATCTGAGAATGTTCTTGTCATTTTTTTGGGGGCAGCCGACCACTGATTAAATTTTGTGTGTTTTCCTTTCCATAAGACATTTTGCAATTTCTCTGTGCATTGCATCACTAGTACAAGCTGAGGGAACTTCTTCATATAAGCAAATTCTCAGTGATGGGTGAAAACCACTCAACATGATTTGGTTTCAAAAAGCACTTAGGTGTAAATACAGTTTGTATCCCTCCATATACACATGGCTAGAGATGTGTAGCCTAAGATTTTAAACTGTTGGGTAAATTATAAAGCACAGAACTGTAAAGACTTCCCAGGTTCTCGATGAAACGTCCATTATGGGAATTTTCTCAGTCTGTGCTGAAAAGGAAGCCCTTTCTGCTTTTTTGTCCTCCTTTTGTAGAAAGAAGTGCCAGTTGTACAAGTTAAAAGGTGACATACTGAGGCTTACTGGGAGACCAGGAGCTCCTGTTGTACAGCTCAGCAAAAGCCTAACTGGCTCTAATTTTCATCCCTCTTCTAATCCTCCTTAAAGACAATGAAGAGAATATGTTCTTGGAGGGCAAAAACATCCACTGTCTTTCAGCTGTATCAGTTTCAGAATTTCTCTGCCTTTCTAACACATAAATATCAAACTAAGAAAAGGTTAATTAATACAGAACCCAGAAGTACAGTGTGCTCCAGAACACCCTTCTTCTATCCTGTCATACAAATACTTTACAAGAATGGTGTAAAGCTATTTATGTGAGCCCTATGCTTAGCTCAGAAATTACCTATAGAAGGTCTTTTCAAGGAGCAGTGACCATTCCCTTTAAGACTCCTGAATGTTTTTTTGGTTTTTTTGGGGGGCATCAGCTCCACTTGGTTACATTCGACCTTTTGAAAGGACTGCATTCAAACAAAGGGGACCTAATCCAGGTTTCTCAACAAGACTAAAATGAAAGCAATCACTGGCTTTTCAAAACTTGCAATGGTCCTGGCTGGATGTGCTCACCTTGTAATTGTATTTTCCTCAAGAGCCTTTCTCCCAAATAAGAGGCTGGGATGCTATTGTAATGTCAAATCTGACTCACTGTTACAGTTGCTATTAAAAGTTAGCAGCTGTAATTAGGGAAGAATTTTGAAGCTGCACTGTTGTATTGTCAGTTGTAACAGCTTTTAATTATCTTATATTTTTCTTTAAAGTGATCAGCTTTGCTGAAGTTGAATGTGCTTTTATCATTTTTGCTCTGGAAATGAGCTGACACATTTAATATAATTTAGATAGAAATACTGTTGCTGCAGAAAACAATTGGAATCTATGAACTTTTTAGAGGATTTTGAGCACAGGAGACAGCCATAGTGCTTAGAGGGATTTTGCCATCATCCAATTAAAATAGTCCTCCAGTCCTTCTAATACCATTCTATCTGGTCTTAAAATGCGTAAGACTAATTACATTAGCCCACAGAGGCTTGCATGGCTAATACTATTGGCCATTTCCCCAAATAGAAGAATTATAAATGATTAAACACTTTGCAAATAATGGCAGTTTTGCTGCAGGACTCGATGGGATCCACAGATACTCTGTCATCTCCCCCCTGGCTCGCAGCAGCCTGTGCTGCTTGGTCTCGGAGCAGATGCCAGTGCTGGAGCTCCAGCAGCCAATTCCATTGTCCCCACCAGCTTACTACAGTCCAGGAGGAAACCAAACCCTTTTGTTTCTATTTCTACTCTGGACTTATGCTGAGGATAGAGAGAATAAAGACAGAGCCTTATAGATTAGTCTGGTAATAGGACATGCCTTGTTATGCACGACATTGCTGCCTTTAAATCCTTCCACTTGTATTGGGGAAAAAATTTAGCTTTCCAGGGAAGGATCCTGAATCCTAAGGATGTGGAAGAATGCAGCTGCTGTAGGAACCACAGAAGAGTCTGGGTGAGCAGACTGTCCTGTGGCACTGTGCAGCAGCCTAGAAGGCGAGATACAGCTAAAGAAATGCTGCTCTGTATTGTCATTTTTGGCAGGCAGCGTCCTTGTCAATATGCATGAGCACTCAGCAGAGTGAGAGAACCTGTCACCCAGGGGATGTTACACACTGATGACAACAACCAGGCACAGGTCCTCTAACATGTTCTTAGATTAAGTTCATTTACAGTTGTCACTCCAAGAGAAGGGAAACTGCTAGGCAGGAAAGGACAAGCAGCATTGGTGGTGCAGCCACTCTTCCATCATTTCCACTTTTTTGCATCCTGCTTCATAATTGATTCTTCAAGACTGGGAAAAGTGAAAATTCTGTCTGCTTCAGCAGCTCCAACAAACCTGAAAATTAATCCTTGTAATCCTTATATTATGATGTCCCCATGAGAAACCAATTTAGCCCATGACCATAGTGGGAAGGCTCTCTCACTCCAGCGTGTTGGTATTGGAATGGATTGTTTTGATGAATACTGATTTAATATATAATGTTCATGTCCAACTAAAAATCCACCATGGAGAGATTCCCAGTCATGTCATGATCTTGTTCATGTACTCTCTTTTAAATTATCCCAGACATTCTTGACTCTGTCACACAGTCACCAGATTCTTTGGGGTAGGGATTAAGTATTTGCTCAATTTGCTTTTTAACCTGTTATTAATGTTTAAGGAGGTGTGGTGCCTTTCAGATCACAAAAGAAAAAGTTATCAAAGGGGTGTGGATGGGTGTCCTTTGTCCTTCTAATACCTGACTTGCAGATATCAAGAGATGGGTAATAAAGCTATAATTTCAGAAAGGATAAACCTCCTCTCTGTGAAACTCCAAAAATCTCACAAAATGCTACAGGGCAATTTTACTGTGGTGAATCTACATATCAGAATTGAGATTTGGCATGTGGGAGCATTAATTTACCACAGAGGAGAAGATTATTTTCTTTGAAACACATTCAGAATTTAATTCCTGTTCTAGGCAGATGCAACACCTTGGCCTGGATTTTTGTTTGGGTGTTTGTTTTGTAAATATAAAAGCCCATCAGAATAAATCTCATCAGTAGGAAATGAAGTGCAATGTAAATGGTGTTGGAGGGTTTTGGGCAGTTTTGTGGTCACATTTGCCTACAGAGTTCAGTATCTTGTGGAAAGGTAATCTCTATTACCTTGAGCAGTTTTGTAAATAGTAGGCATGTTCTACTAAATTTTGCTTTAATGCTCAAAAGAAGTTTATTCCACTGAATGCTTTTCCTTATTCCTTTTCCATATAAGCACTGCATGTATACTTACAGATCTGTAGACACATAAATCCTAAATAAGTTTATAAATTGAACCAGGAGATTCAGAGTATTGTGCTTTCCTGCGTAAAGAGGTTTAAAAAAAATAACTTTGGCTTTCAGAGCAGTGGATGAGATACGCAGAATTGGATACACATTCCCCAGTGCTGGAGGAGCTCAAATTCCATTGAATTTCAGGGATACCAAACCACTGATTCTGACTGAACTATTTGTGATCTGACTTACTTTCATGGTCACATGTCAAATGAGGATATTTGAAAATTATTCTGTAGAATCTGAATAAGAAAATATTTCCAGTATCTTCTTATACCTTTGAACACAGCCTTTCCATGGGCTTAAAACCTCACTATTCTGAGGAAAGCACTGAGGGTAATTGAAGTTTGAGTAAAGAAGCAGTCTTTTTTACTTTGAGGGACTATTGCCTGCTTCTTGAGATTATTGAATTTTCATTCCAGTATAGAGAGAAGCAGTATATCGCCAAGATGAAACAGAAAGCTTAATAGGCACTATATCTCTTGATGTTTATAGAAACTTAGGCAACAATCTTAAAAGACACTGAATTGGATTCTAAAATACTGACCCAAATGAATTAGGAGGAAATAGCTCTTGCAACAGTACTGCCACATGTGCCATTCATGCTATTAAAATACGACATTATTATTAATTTTCTTTTACTAAATTCAAAATTACGTGTGTTGGAGAATAATCACAGGATAAGCTGGGTGAGAAGGGACCCACAAGGATTATTGAGTCCAGCTCCTGGCCCTGCACATCCAACAATTCCAACCTGTGCATCCCTGGGAGAGGTATCCAAACACTCCTGGAGCTCTGGCAGCCTCAAGTCTGGGAATGCCCCATCATCCTTTAGAGGAAGAACCTTTTCATAAAAAAGGACTGGCATTTTTTTTTTTTTTCAGCAAGAGGCTGTAATAACAGAAATAAGTAGCTAGAATACCTACAAAATGAATTCTCAGAGAAAATAAATTATTTTCTTAACATGACAAAGACGTGTATCTATTCCACATTTAAAATTGTTAAAGGAAGCTGTCAGAATTCTGCCTGGGGGAAACTTTTCTATTATTTTTGCAGAGGTTTAGCTTGGCAGCACGATTTTGCTGCCAGGTGAGTTAGGTGGTGTTACTCCTTGTGAACACTTCAGGTCGTTGCAGAGTACTTGTTACTGTCAGGCACTAGGTGGCCTGCTTGCTAAAACATCGTCATGAAGCCTTCTGCTGGCAATTTGCAAAAGCACTGCGTGAAAAAAAATGAATAAATGAAAGTGCATCTTTAATTTCTAATAGAGGCTGAGGGATTTAAACTCTGCTATTTAAACTCTGAGATATTTAAACTCTTCCAAACACGTGGAAGTCTGCAGGTACTGTAACCTACCTGAAACCAACTCAGCACACAATTACTTTATTCTTGTCTTGCAGACAACATTCAGACAAAAGATCAAAGTTTCCCACTAAACATGGGATACTGACCTGTATGGTCTCTAAATCATAAGCTCCTCTGAAGGAAGGTAAAAGCTGATAAATGCAATATAGTATAGCATTTGGTTTAGCACCCTGATGGTTTGGTGTGTTATGAAACAAAACACGAAAAGGGTCAGAATTTATAGTTTCTAAAGGGCAAATATAACACTGGTGTTCCAGGGGTTAATTATACTCATTCTGATCTACAGAAAACCAGAATTAAGGGCAGTAAGCAAGGCAAGACCTTGCTGGCTTTTTCTTGTTGGTTTGGTTTGGTTTGGTTTAGAGTGACAGAAGGCTGGACAAGAGCTGTGATCTCTCAGTGTTGCCACCTAAGTCCTGTGCTGGTACAAACCATGTTAAACTGTGTTTTTTGGCAATTCTGAGGTTTTCATTTGTTCTGTGACTCTTTTTAGTGTCAGTAGCTGTGTGGTGATCACTCAGTTTGAGCTTTAGATATTAAACTTAAAAAAAAAGTACCTGCTTTATTTATTTTAAATGTAATGAAATAATTTCCATGAAAAGCCTTCATTGAAATAGTTTTGCTGTTGGGTTGAATGGCTAAAGTGATTAACCACTTTAACCAATGATTTCAATATGATTATTGAGCTTCTTTATTTCAGGTCAAATGCAAGACAAATGAGATGGCTGAGATGGGAAGGATCATTTTATCTACCACTGGTAGAATTCTAGAATATTAGTGGTCAAGAAGGATGCAAATTTTTGCTGTTCTGCAGAGACCACGTGAGAAGGATGTGTTTGAACCAAGGGATGAACATAATCTCCATTCCACACAGCACTGTTGTGGCCATCAGCTTGGAAATTTATCGTGCACACATTTTTCAACTGAATTCCCCTAATGTCTCTGTTCTAAACCAGATAAATGAGCAAACAAGAGAAAGCCCCATTGCACTGATTTCTAATTGTACAGGAAAGGGCATTGTGTGGCTTGTGTAATTACATGTTTTGTTTTCTCCTGAAATCATACTAATTTAAACAATGGATTCAGGTAATTGATCGTATTTTTCTAGGACAGGAAAGATATTTCAACCTGATATTTGTGTCCTTTATTCTGAGTAAGAGTAGAACACACCAGCAAATATATGGCAGAATATGGTGTGTTCCAAGAAAAAAGTCTATTTTTTTTTTTCTTTCCTCCAAGAAAACATTGCATCCCAATAGAAGAGGAACTATAAGAACTTGTTGTTTTGTGATTTGATCAAAAAGTGTATTCCTCCTTCTCCAGCCAAGTCTGAGCATGAATCTCTTGAATTGATTTCAAAGAAAGCAGACTTGGCAGAATTCTTCAGGTTACAGAGAACGATTCTCCATTTAAAGCAGCGCAGCATCCATCCACACTGAACTGAGAAATAAAGTGCCTCCTCAAACTCTGCCAGAAAGAGACAAAAAATCTGTGATATGTGGCACACACACACACATTCATACTCACACACACGCACACACACACAAAAATGTCCTATCACTAAAGCTTGTAAGAGAAGCAGTGAACAAATTACTGATGCATAGAGGAATATCACTGTGAGATGTCAGACTGCCTATAGGGATTTATCATGCCTGGATATCAGAAAATAGGTGTGATGTACTGCATCACATCAAACACAGCAGAATTTTATTAGGAAAACAGATCTGCAGACTTTAAGATACTCTTTATGTACTGGTATATTTGAAAAAAATCAATATATCTTATAATTTACTGTATACATGGGACCAGCACCATGAAGTTGCAATAGGAATTGTGTCTGCTTTTCAACAGCACAGCACATTAATACCTCCAGTTTCTATACCTGAGTAAAACTTTGTCCTAGGGAATTTTGTTGTGGTGCATTTAATAAATATCTTAGATATTAGATATTCCACACATCTGGAATCCTAACAGGTCTTGGTAACAACACCAAGTTCTCTTTACTACACAAGATGTGAATGTCGTAAGCTCTGAGCTTTTATTTTACTGGAAATCATTACAACTTCTGACTGACACATGATCAGATGTTAAAGATTTGAAATGTTATTATTTTCTCTATTCATTTAATCACAAATCAATATTTCTGCTCCTTATACCAGTAATTGATGGAGCAGTTAATCTTGTCACTGTTGTTCTTCCATCTTGTGAGGCAACATATAATTATGTCCTTGTGTCGCTTGTGTTGATCTAGTTTAAGAGATTCAAAACAACCTCTGCATAGAAAGGAAAACATCAATTTTCTTGGCAGGTCTTGGATTTGGAGGCGTAATTAGCTGATGTAAAGAAGCAGTCTACCAGTTGTGTTTGCATGACATTTCTATTACAACCCTAATACAAATGTCTAATTTCTAGAAATAATCAAAATATCTTTGGTCATTTTTAGTTCCTTGAAACAGGCAAAGTAAGCAAAATGTGAAGCACGATAAAACTTACAAAGTATACAGTATTTTGTACAACCTCATGTTATTCAAAAATTCTCTGTATAGTAATGTTTTCAGCTAATAGACTGGTTTGTGGTTTTGTGATATTTTTTGTAACCTTTTCTGACTTACAGCTAAATCATAAGCTGTTATCAAGTGGAGAAGTCACTCTATTTATAGCAAAATTAGTTTTTTTCACTTGGGTCTGTGGAGTCTGTGGAGGAACATGACTTTTACACAAAAGAGAGGAAGAAGGATTGAAACTTAAATCATCATTCCCACTACTTTAAATTTCTACTTTCAAGAACTAATATGTGATTTTTTTAAAGAATGTTCTGTGTAGTGTACCAGTAATGATAAAATGCATCAATGCCCCACAATACTGGGTGGGAAAACATGCTTCAACAGGACTTTTAACAGCTTTTCCATGAGCATGGTGACCTTAAGGACTGATATACAGATGCACACGGCTCTCATTATTAATTATACCTTTTGAAGCTGTTTATCCTGTTGCACTATGTCAGAAGAAGGAGAATGGATGGGTGTAGAGGAAGGGAATACAGGTGACCTCACCCCTGATAAGTCACAGCTGTGTTAATTAGCCAGTACAGCCTCACCCCTGATGAGTCACATCTGTATCCAATAAGGATGAGATAAAAGAGGGGGTGAGCTGGTAAGGGGAGGCTCATCATGGAGGAGGAACTTTCAGGGGCATGAATGAGAGAATCATGAAGAAAGATCCTGGGGAGAGAGGACCACTGCTGTGAGGTCCGTCTGGGTCTGCAGTCAGAGCCTGTGGTTGGAACCTGTAGCCAGAGTCTAGCTGGGTAAAAGCTGCAGTTGCAGTCTGCCCATTAATCCCTGCAGTCACAGTCTAGCTAGGTGAAAGCCTGCAGTCACAGTCTGCACACTGATCCCTGCAGTCAGAGTTCAGCAGGCAATAACCAGCCCCCTTTTTAAGGAGAAACCTACAGCAGGAGCTTGCTGCAGCCAGAGGCAGTGAATAGTTGGAGTCAGGATGGCTGAGCTGTAAAGAGAAATAAACCAGGACCCTTTTTATCCTGTGATAAACAAGAAGTCTGTGCTTTGGTTTATTTTTACCCTCTAATAAGAAGGCTGCTGCAACAGATGGGAAATAGCATCCCAGATATTCCAAATTTCTCTGTTCTCCATTACAAGCCTGGATGTCTGCACATCTCTTGTGTCTGGAGATCGTTGAGATTAAGCTGGCCCCACCAAGTCAATGGAGATGCAGATTTCCAGCCAGAAATGCTTTGTCCACCTTGCAGAAGCTTAATTGCTGGCAGGATTCAGTCAGGAGGCAGGGAAGAAATGAAAAACAAACAGACAAAAAACAAACAACAGAGAACACCCCCCATTTCCCACTATTTCAGTACAGTCTATGAAGGAGCTGCAGTGTTTTTATGAACTTTATGGCTCTGGGCAAAATGTTAAAAATCTGGTTTTCTGAGCTTGTTTCCATGACAGGCTTCAAGAGTATGGCCTGACCTTTGTAATTCAATCTAAAATTAAGCATTTAATGCTGACACATAACAGTCTATGCAAATATTTAATAAAGGTCTGTTGTTGAGGTGTGCAGGTAACTTAACTTTTTGCTTAAGTTAAGGAATTTTATTTCCAGAACTATAGTTCCAGCAAACTTTGTAAAACCTGGAGAAGACACCACTAGTTTCAGTGGGCTTTGAATCAACTTAATTGTTGACCAGAACTTCCCCTTCTTAAACCATATTTACTCTACAGGTAAAATGAAATTTAAAGAATCAGGCTCTGCACATCAAATTGCTACTGCACATTTTAAAGTACCCTTAAAATTCTGTTTTATCCAATTTTATGACTCTTCTTACTGAGTACTTTTTGTACAAGTAGTTTGGTTGGAATTTGGTAGCTGCTTTCGCCTAAATCAAAACAGCTTGCTCCATCGTCTCCATGGGATGATTTAGTTTTCAATCCCCTTTCCAGAATCACATCAGTGTGGAATTCTCTGTGGCACAGAATTTGCTTTGAGAAGCAATCCATGTGTTTTCAGTCTCTGCAGCAGTTTGAGAATCTGTCAGGATGGGAGGTGTTTCTGGTGAAACACACCAGAAGCAGAAAGATTCTGGTATCATTTTCATTCTTAAGATAACAGGAAAAATCTTTACATTTTTGTGAATGTAAACTATAAAATTAAAGAAGTATTTTTGTTATTTAAAGAAGTATTCATTGCTATTTTGTTATCAGGCCACCAGCTGAGGAGCTGCCACTGCTAGGCAGCAATTCCCATCACAAGGCTTCCGTGGCTAAAGATGATGATTTGTCTTTGTGTTCATGGAAAAGAAAATAAATATTTTTCCTAGGAACTTCCTGAGGGTCATGGAGGGAGTGAGAATCTCCTGACTATGACAGGGCAGAACCACCACAAGGAAGAACCAGTCCGCCCAGGGAAGGAAGAGGAGAGGAATTTTGCTCATCATCTGCTTTTGGTTTGTATTCAGATATAACCCAAAACTCTGATACAAACCCCAAATTCTGATATTGTTCTGTCCTTGGAAAAGCCTTTCTCTCCAGTCACCTTCTCTTAGGAGTTTTCTATTGCACACTGCCATGTTTTATTCATGTGGTGTGTTTAGATAGGGCCAGTTAGCTAAAAAATGTGTTGATTGCTTCCCTGCTCAGGGGCCCATCCATAAATGATGAGAAAATTCCTTCCAAGATGTGCAATTAGTTCTCAAGTTCATGGTTGAGTTGAGTTCCAGAGTTGAGTTTATGATTTATAAAGATATATTCTCAAGTATGGTATCCCTATGTTGCCTGTGACAACTTTGGGCAGATGTGGTGATTAGGCTGTTAATTGGTGAGATAGGTGTAAGGTATAGAATATGCAATTTATGGTGTATTTGATATTTTAAACTCTTGGCTAATACCTTATAATTTGATGCTAATTTGCATTCAAGGTGTCTTTAAGAAGAACAAAAAAATACCATATGAAAATGAGCAGCTCTGCTGCTACTGGATAAAAAAAAAAAAAAAAAAAAAAAAAGCTGATTTTTTTTAATATGTTCTGCTAAGGCAAAGAGAAACTGATGAAAATAACAAAGTTTAGACATCCTTTTGGAGTCCAATATATGTCTTCTGGCACCCAGAAGAACTTTTTTCTCCTTGAGGAACTGGGTGAGACTAGTGGAAAATTCCAGATATCCTGAGTTTAACAGGAATTACAGAATATAATTAGATTATTTTTTTCCCTTGCAAGTCATGACTTTTTAAAAAAGAAAAATAGCAATTTTGATATATTTAATTTTCGTGTTTCTTTTTAGAAATTTTGGGAGCAGCACTCTGCTCTCACAAATGGTTACATGAGATGTGAATTACTGTGGTTTCCTCATCTGTGTGTGTGGAACTCAAGGGGGTTGGAAGAAGGTGACTGATTCCCACTCCTCTGGAATTCATGGAATGTATATGCCTGGGCTCTTGGCAGAATTGTGTTTGGAATAAGTAGGGCAATCAAACACAATATTACCAATATAACAGCATCTCTGCCCTGATTCACAGCTACTGGAAGTGCTCAGTAGACACTCTGAAATGTGGATTTTACCTGTGAGAAATGAAAATTATTAACTGGCAGTGAGGCAATAAAGCAAAATGCATTATGTATGAAACAGGTGATCTTGACAGTTGCCATTCCAAAGGATTTGACACAAACGACTGAAATCAGATTGACTTCCATTTTTGAACAAATAAAAATGTGATTTACGTTGGAGTGCATCCAACAGCCACATATGTGGTTCCACATAGTTTCTTATTGTGGTCCCATATTCTCTTGCCAGTGGTTCATAGATGATTTTCCTTTTGTTTGTTTTAGCAGAGATTTAATTTTCAGATTTGAGGCATGAACAGATTTTCAAGTACTGAAACCAGAGCAATTTCCATCTGATTGGTAAAATGTATTCATGTAGTACAAACACACAAATAAAGCGCAAAGAAAATGACATTATGAATCATACCATTAACAACCTGATTTTTTGTAATGTTTTTAGAAGTCAGTAATTGAATTATAGTGAATATATATTAGAATTTGGAGAGCAATGTTGTGTTCACTTTGGAGTTGTAATGGTCTGCAGCTTTACAGTAGGGGGTTTGGTGTTGGGTTTGGTTTGATCTTTTTGGGTATTTTTTTTTCCTATTTTTTCAATCATCCCACTATCTCTTTCTAAGAAAATGAAAATAGCCATCAGAGAGACCTTCAGCCTTTTTTTCCCCCCAAGATTTCTGTTCTCAACCTTTAGCTTTTATGCAGCTCCAATGCAAAAATGTTCCACTGCTAAAAGCAGGACCATTTCCTAGTGTCACTGGTATATAAATAAATTTGACACTGCATATTCTCACAGGTCTCTGAAATGAGTTACAGGATATTTTTAAAGTATTTCCTGGGTGGCTGCTAGATGCATTTTCCCAAATGTGGACTGTACTTACTCTTCTAGTAAAAAAGGGACTTCAGCTTTAAAGGGATTAATTTACAACAATTAAAATAAATTACTACTTATGCCATATATCAATGTGATTGAGTTTAATTTGTTCAGCATGCTCATTACCTGTTGTGTATTTATAATTCTGTTCACTGTTTCCAGCATTTTGATACAAGTTTTAATCAACACTTCTCATTAGCTGCAGATTACTATAAGAAGTAGAGAATTCTATCTAAGAATTTATCAGTTGCTTGTTTTCCATGCCTTGGCTGCTTCATCATGTGGCTTGAAGAACCTGTGCTTTGGTCATTAACTTTTTATTTCCTCAAGTGAAGAGCATTTCTTACCCCCCTGTGATGGACTAGTTATAAAAAGGACTAAAAATACTCTATTTTTTTTAAACAGTGAAGACCCTGAATCAGGAGAGCCCACAACTGTAAGAAAGCTGTGCCTCTCACTTAATTCTTTTGTTGACTTAAATGGATGTGGGGTGATGTTTTCTCCTGGTGATAAGAATTTCCAGTTTCATTTTGTTCATCACTGAAGAAAAATCAAATTAAAGAAACCTCATTGAAGTCAGTACCATCAAGCTCATAAAAAATAGATCAAAGAATGAATCAGTCCCTTAGTGGATTTAGAGTAAAATCATATGAGGGAATGAATTTGAAAGCCCTGATAATATAACAAATTGTCTGTTTCTCTTTGAGGTAGGTCTTTTTCTTTGGATATGATAATGAAATATCTTGTGTAGGGAGTGGATCCTGTGGATAAATATTGATGGCTGCAAATAATTAATGTTTGAAACTGTGGAGCATGACAGAGAGTTCAGGTGGGTTGGTGGCATTTGAGCCTTAAAAAAACATGAGGGGGATTTCTGTCAGGCAACAGCTTTGTGGTGTTCCTTATTGTCATCAAAACCTGCAAAATACCTGTAAATTCTGCACCTTTTTAAAAATCAGTCCCACCAAACCCAGCCAGCCCCTTAGACGACATCTGGGCTATGTGGTGGCAAAGGAAAGACCTCGCTGTGTGCAGCCAGGCCAGTGGCTTATGGCAAACAACAACAAAAAAAAAACAACAACCCCAATGCAACAACTGAAACCCCAAATGCTAAAAACTTACAGCATCAAAAATTCCCACTTTGAGATAAAGCTGAAATCCGTATCAGCGTGGTCCAAGAATTCAAAACCTGTCCAGAGCTGCCTAATTGTCAGTGGGCACTTTGGAGGGAGCCCCAGTGAGGTGGAAGAATTGCAAATAGCTTGCTCGTCAGTGAAACAACGTGATAATCACGGAATTGACTGACAGATGGGAGCTGTGTAGTGGGGATCTTTTGCTCTGAGAAACAGCATTTTAATACAGGGATTTAAATACTCCTGTTTAAGGAGCCCACAGTGGATCAGCAGCAAATGAAAAGGATATGATATTGAAAAAGTGTGGTGTGTGCTAGCTAAATTTGTCCAAATAATTAAAATAGGTTCGGGAATATAAAGATAAGAATGGGAGTGATATTTTCAGGATTTTGTCTCTACTATGATTTTAATATTTGGATATTGATGTAGCTTTGGACTTCAATAATCCTAATTTTTAAAAATATGATACCTTTGTCTTTGAACTTGATATGGAAGTTACAAAGTACCACCACAGCTTGTTTGTTCTACTCTTAATTAAAATCTGAATCCAAGTATCAAGGAATGTTTGGTTTTTATTTTTTTAATCTGAAAAGGACACCTGGACTCTTCTACCCCCTTTACTACTTTTCTGAGATCCTCTTAAGGAAGAAATAACAATTTCTGTAATAAGGTAAAGGAATTCTCGCTCAGGTGGGACCAGATGGAGCCTTGTGTATAAAGAACAGATTTAGATTTTCTACCTTCACATCCTGCTCCATTAGTTGGTTACAGTTTTTATATTCTCTCTACTTTTCAAGGTATGATTTGACAGCTGCTAAAAGAAGATGATAATGAACAGTGCTAATATTTAAATGACACCATTAATATTTGGTGTTGGAGAAAAAAGCAGGTATATTTGAGTGCATAGACAGCCAGATGAAAAAAAAAAAGGCAAGTTTAAACTTCTTTTTCCCCTCCTCCTTTCCATCTTGTCCATCTGGGCCATTTGCCTTCCTAGTTGGGAAGTCAACAGCACAGACAGCAATGCGTTCTCTTGAAAGCTGGGAAAATGGCTTGGCAAGCTTCATGTAACCTTCTGTTAAACAATTTGATTTGTTCTT
Organism: Phylloscopus collybita; assembly: GCA_027886175.1. Classification (NCBI taxonomy): domain Eukaryota; kingdom Metazoa; phylum Chordata; class Aves; order Passeriformes; family Phylloscopidae; genus Phylloscopus; species Phylloscopus collybita. The sequence goes on along the minus strand of JAJNNQ010000004.1, from coordinate 19,233,668 downwards.
AATTTTTTAATTTTTTTTTTATTATTATTTTTTAACCGCCGTAGACGTGCAAGCGAGTGCTGGAACCCATGAAAGGTCCCTCAGACTTGGGCTGCTCTATTCAGCCTTCTGTACTTTTGTGTTTCCTCAGCGTTCCAGGCTGGAAAGCTCAGATTTCATAAATGCCTTTGCTTGCTAGAAGGTGCCTCTTGCTCCTTGTTCTTTGCATTTGCTGTTGCCATAGTATCCCTATCAGTGCTATGGCACAAATGACAGGCAACGTACAGCTATGACTTTATAAATAGGATTCTGGAAGAACAACACTTTCCTCAAAACAGAAGATATTCTACTCTTTATCCAAGCAACAAAATTGTGTCACGTGGGGATTTTTTTTTTCCTCCTTAAATTCCTACAGCTCTGGAATAGAGCTTCAAGACTGTTACTAGAGTTATTTTGAAAGAAAAGAAACAATTTTTTTAAAAAAATAGTGTATTGTGCAGAAGTTCAAGCATTGTAAACCACTGTTGGTTGTTTTTTTCCTGCTAAACTAACACTGTCTATTACATGTCTATACCCTTTAGTCACTCAGGAAAATCTGTGACAGCAAAAGACACCACAAAAAGTCATGTCAGCGTTTATCTAACGTGGTTTATAAGTGTGCTCTGCTGTTCCTTTGTGCTTTAAAGCGTTTTCTTTACTATGACACAAAAAGGAATTTCAATACAGCGGTTCAAACTTGGTTTAAAGTAAGCAAAAATATGCATAATAATGTAATGTCAAGTTCCACCCTGCAGTTTTCCTTACAAAACTCTTTTGAGTCCTGCTGTTGTTATTTTTATAATCCCTGGAAGCTCCACTGCAGATGAAACTGGGGTTAAAGGCTTATAATTTAGTTTGAATATAAAGTATCTCCTGGTATGATCTCAACTTTCAGAACTGATTCAGGGACATTGTTGATGAACTCTTTAGATTGCTGCATTTATTATTCATCTTCATATTGCTTTGTAAAAAAAAAAAAGTATTTATTTGGAAGGTTTATATACCTGTTTATGCAACATTTTTATATTATTATCATTTATGAGCAATACCTGCATTGGTATTGCCATAGAAGAATTTGGGATAAGGGCTAGAATTTGGGTTTATATTTGTGGTAGGTGTTGGTTTGGTTTTTTTTTTTTTATTTCCTTCCCTCAGAAATGTAAATTTAAGATATTATTCTATAAACATCAGGATTTGAAGCATTTTCTACCCTGTTATTTTTCATTTTAATTTGTAATAGAGAGGAAAAAGTGGCAAAATATTTCCTTTTAGTATACACAAAACATGAAACCATTCTGTTTTTTCTTTTTTTTTTTTGAGGGGGGAGGGGGCAGCATCTAAATGTCAACTTTTCACTATAATCCATACATTTTTGTGTTTTCCATAGGAAATAATGTAAATTTATTTCAGTAACAATGGATACAAAGGCTTCCTTTCCTGAAATAAAGGGCTCTCTGCAGGTTGAATGTAGGTGGGCAATTACTTTAGTGGGGTGACAACTTCTGGAGCTGCATTTAAGGAGACATAAGCAATTAATAAATAAAACTATACACTTGTACACTATCACCAAGTTATTCATTTGGCTCACAGGGTGTTACCATAATGATAACCAGGAGCTGCTGGTGACTTCCTTATTTGCATATTTAGAATGTGATGTTATAATGGTTTATAAAAGGCTGTTGTTCCTGCACTGTGGCTTCACTCTGGACACCTGGCTGGTACTGCTTGGGGTGTTGTGAATCCCTGAAGTCCAGTGGTAAATCAGGGAATTCCTGAAATGCCATCCCCTTCTCTTCCATGTCAGAATTCCCTCCAGGTTCATTGAATTGAATTACTCAGGGAGCAAAGCCTTTTTCCATAAGTGGGGGACTTGCAGCACTGGGTTTTTATTTCATGTATAATCATGGAAATTGTATAATTGTCTCCTTTTGTATAACCATGAGGCCAGAAAATGCTGTCCAGTTAGATGGTGCTGATGTGGGGACCCACCTTGCAGACTGAGTTGGAACGTTCTTTATCTGTCACTTGCTTCCAACACAAAGCATCTTGCAGTGTTTAAATGGAATAGCAATATTAATTCTTCCTAATCTGTTTCACTGTAAAATCAAAGGGTTTAGACTAAATTACCCTGCAAGTGGCACTGCTGAAAGGCAGTAACTAACAGGTGAAGGCAATTACTGGCATCAGTAATTTCTTCAACCACTGCAACTTGATCTGCAGAAGTAAATCAATCTATGCTATGACAGGGGGAAAAAATGAGAAGAGACAGGAAGAAAAATTGCACTTTTACCTGCACAGTGAAAATAATGTAGATGTGTTAGCACAGGTATATTTGAAACAGGTGCTAACCTGATGGGAGCTAAGATATCATTTATGAGAAAAATCAGTTTACATGGAACCCTTGAACATTTACCACAGAGAAATGCTGTCCTAGCAGATCCTAAATTCTGGAATGGCAGAATTATGTAAAGATTAGGCAAATATTCTATACATGGAGTTCAAGAGAGTGATTTATCTCTTAAAAATTCTTGGCCTGAAGGCTGTATGCAACTACACAGATATCTGTGTGTACCTGTAAGTCTTCCTATTCCACTTCCATCTTTCTTGAGGTTGTTAACAACCTCAAGGAGGGAATATATTGTTATTCAGAAACCATCTTGAGAAGTACAGATTTTTCCTCTGTGCAGAACAAGTTTCTATCTCCCTTTAAAGGTATTGATGTTCCAGGGTACTACGAACAGGCATCACCAAATACAAAGTTTTATTAAATTTCTTACAGTTCACTAGGCAGATTTCCACACATTGTTGGCTAAAGTTCACCAGACTCCATTTAGATAATAACATTTTCTTGCCAGTTTAAGTTCCTGACTTAAAAATGTCCAGATTTCTTTGTTGTTGTTAACATTATATAATTTTGTCAGTGCAAAACCTGGGGGGAGAATTAAGACAAGTGTTCTTCTAGTCCCATATTTACACAAGAGGTATAAAAAGATCTGGTCTTCAGCAGATGGTTGCTTGCAAACTTCTTGCTTACTTTTTTCTTTGGAAAAAAAAATGAGGACAATGTGGCAGAGAGATCAAAGGAAGAGATTTTCCTAAGGAGCAAAGGAATATCTCACACTGGAAATAGGGAAATTCCTGTACTTATTTCTTCATTCAATATGATCTAGCCTTAAAATGCTTACCTCAGTATTTAGTTGAGACTTCAAAGTAAGAAGTTGTGCAAGGAATTTTATACATATGATGGAAGGATCAAATGTGACTTTACTAATGAGGTTTTCAAACTGTTCATGTTGTTGTTGTAGGAAAGGTTCTCCTTTAGTGCCTCTTTAGGAACACAATATTCTGTGGCTTCTAAAGGATTTTCCTTTCCCCTTTTCCAGCTACTCCTGGTGTTCTACACGGATACTCATTAGTCATTCTGGAGATGGACTTGCTGTCTGGAACCTACCTCTTGGCAGTCTTGTTGGCCTGCATCGTGTTCCAATCTGGCGCGCAGGAGAAGAACTACACCGTGCGGGAAGAACTGCCTGAAAATGTCCTCATTGGCAACCTGCTCAAGGATCTCAACCTAACGCTGGACCCGGACGTGCCCCTGTCCTCCCCGCTGCAGTTCAAGCTGGTCTACAAGACTGGGGATGTGCCCCTGGTGAGGGTGGAGGAGAACACCGGGGAGATCTTCACGGCCGCCAACCGCATCGACCGCGAGAAGCTGTGCGCCGGCATCTTCAGCGAGAACCGCTGCTTCTACGAGGTGGAGGTGGCTGTTCTGCCCGACGAGGTCTTCAGGCTGGTCAAGATCAGGTTCCTCATCGAGGACATAAATGACAACGCCCCCCTTTTCCCCTCGACAGTTATCAACATCTCTATCCCCGAGAACACAGCCATTAATTCCCGCTACTCGGTCCCGTCTGCCATCGACCCGGACATCGGGGTGAACGGTATCCAGCACTATGAGCTCCTCAAGGTGAGTTTCTTTCCTCCTTCCTCTGTTGCTGTCTGTGTTGCTGTCGTCCCACGAGTGTTGCCAGTCCTCACCAACCCTTCAAAAACTCAAAGCTGTGAATTGCAGTTGTGGTACAGCTCAGGTCCGTGTCAGAATGTGAATCTGCAGCCCTGAGTGCATTCTGGTGCATCTTGTCCTCACTCTGTGGGAAGCTGTTTATCTACAAGCATAACTGTGTAACAGTGTGATGAGACATTCACCTCTCCATGAGCTCTGCACCAACAGTCTTCTTGGACCATTAAAAATGTGTCCTTATTGCCACCAGCACAGCAGTGCCAAGTGCAGAAGTATTTTGTACTGTCCCATTTTTATGGAGGCTTTTTGGTTTTTTTTAATGCCTCTCTTGCACGACTGTTGGACTTGAGGAGTAGAACTTGGCCCAGAGGTTGATGTGAGCTCCAAGAGGTGGACAAATGCAAGGAGAGCAGTGACCTTGTAAGAGCAGATATTTCATATTATTGTTTCTTTTACACTTTCTAGCGAGTAACAGGGGAACTGGGATTAGGGAACAGAAGAATAATATAACATGTGATGTTTATATAAACAAGAGGGTGTGATTGCTAAATAAAGGATCACTTTTGTTTGAGTTTACTGAAACAAACTTGAGAACAGGAAAGAAACCTACCCTGAAATTGTTGGGGGGAAGCTGAAATAGCCCTCATTTTTTTTTTGATTTGGGATAGGGAACTATTTTGTGGTTTGCCTGCTCAGCAACCAGTCTGACCCTTCTTACTGCCAGAAGAATATAGATTATATTATCCAATATCTTGCTTGACTGATTGGATAGATGATATTCACTGATATCAGTACTTACTAGCAATTTAATAAAAATAAAGCTCTGCCTTTTTTTAGCTCTTTTAAATTGCTTGGAATGTGAAGTAATTGTGGCAGTGTGGGTGCTAGGGAGTGACAAAGACATAAAAATCTCCTTCAGGAAACTGCATCCCACTGGGCATTTCTGGCTAGCTATCAAAAAAAAAAAAAAAATATATATATATATATAAAATAAAAGATCCCACACATGTCTGTCTGCTCTCAGTGCAACCAAGGAACTTAAAACTTTCCAAGAACTCGCTATAATGTTTAAAGTCTTTGTAGTAAGCTCTTTAAAACTTTTCTTGAGTTATAGCAGAGCAAGTATATATACATCTACATGTGTGGGTTTTGTTTGGAGTTTTCTTAGCTAGCTAAGCAGAAGCATCCAGTAGGACAGAGTTTTCTTTATGTGGCATATTAAATGAGATTTTGGGGAATGAATAACAGCATATTAAATAAATAACAGCAGGAGTAGAAAATAATGAAAAAGCCAGGGTCACACACAAAAGGGGGGAAATATACCCAGTCTGAACAGAGAAATGTGAGTTATCAGAGAGAAAAGTGCTGCTACTGTAGGAAAAGGAAAACTGCAGAAAATGGCAAAATCTGGAGTTCCTGGGCCTGATGAGCAACAGTTCAGGTCACCACTATAGCAGTCTTGTTTGGTGAGCTCATTTTTGGCCTATGCATTCAGAGGGAGGATGTACCAGACCAGCAGAGTGGGAACACATTTCTGTCACACGAGTGGGAGCTCATCTGAAATCCAACCTGCAGCTCTGCCCAAGGCCTTGGCTGGGGATGCAGTGCAGGAGAAGAGGGTCTGCCTGAGAGGTTTTTCACCAAGAAATGTGCAAATAACTTTTAAATATCAAATTATATAATTTTTAATTAAGGAGAAAAAAAATAAATAAAAAAGGACGAGTTGCATGTTTATGCAAGTGTCTCTGAAAAGCTGCTTTTGCCACATAATGGAAAGAAAGGTGGTGAGGTTGAGCACATGCTGGTATGGACTGGAAGTTCTGAAATCTTGTGCTGCATGTGCTGCAAATAAAATAATTTGTGAAATCACAGCCTTGTAGGCAGATCTCCTGAGAGAATTAATTGCATTTTTCCCTTGAACGCCTGTTGGTCAGGTGGGTGGGTTTGTTGTTGTTGTTGTTGTTGTGGGGTTTTTTTGTTGTTTGTTTGTTTGTTTGGGGAGTTTTTTTGTTGGTTTTTTTTTGTTTTGGTTTGGTTTTGGTTTGGTTTTGGGTTGGGTTTTTTTTTGTTTGTTTGGGGTTTTTTGTGTTTTTTTTTAGTTATGGATCTACTGCCTTTAAATGAGCCAGCAATTTCACATACCTTGGAAATTATCTGTAAAAACGAAATAGAAGCTTCTGGCAGCTAGACACCATTTGGAATAGTATTTCCAGGTGTTAGTCTACTGGTAATTTTCAGAATGTTGATATCAAAAGTAATCACAAAATGGATTAAAAACCCCCAACACAGTATATAAATAAAGGATTCTGGTGAGCAGGGCAGGAAATACAGGCAAGAGAGGTTCAGGAAGATAATTAAAGGGATTAAGCACCTTTCCTATGAGAAAAGGCGGAAAGAATTGAGTCTCTTCAGGCTGGAGAGAAGAAGGCCCCAGAGTGACCTTACTGAGACCATTCAGTACCTGAAGAGGCTGCAAGAGGGACTTTGGACAAGGCCTGGAAAGATATGACAAGGGGAAAAAGGCATTTTTCTAATAGAAAGAAGGCTTAAATTGGACATTGGGAAGAAATCCTTCCCTGTGGGGGTGGGCAGGCCCTGGCACAGGGTGCCCAGAGAAGCTGTGGCTGCCCCTGAATCCCTGGAAGTGTCCAAGGCCAGGCTGGACACTGGGGCTGGGAGCAGCCTGGGACAGTGGGAGGTGTCTCTGCCCATGGCAGGGGTGGAACCAGATGATTTTTAAGGTCCTTTCCAACCCAAGCCATTCTGAGTTTTGTGTTATACAAAGATCACTGGGGAATACTGGGGAGGTGAAGAAGGAAAGGAAGAGTGGGTGATGCTGAAATAGCAGGAGGGAGAGGGACAGGCACACTGGACTGATGCTGCCTTCCCTTCCCTCCCAAAATGTACTTGGTGTGCATTGCCCTGCTCTGGTTTTTGCTGTGTGCTCTGTGGTCTGGTGGCTCCTGGCAGTGTTGACCTTTTTCCTTCCTTTTATAAGCAGCAAGCAGAAAAAGTGGGGGCGGCCTGCAGCACAGGAAACTGCTGTGCCCTCTGAGCAGGATGGGTCCAGCACTGGAGGGAATGTTGGGAAGGACCAAAAATATAAAATGGGTGGGCAGGGCAGCTTGGAGGTGGCATAGGAGTTGGGAATGGTAAGATGTGGAAATCACTTCACAGGAGCAGAAATGCTGATGCCTCAGTGTATATGCAGCAGCAGAGTGAATTGTGTTGCTCTGTTTTTTGGACAGAAAGTAATCAAAAAGTGACAAATTGTGAAAAGAAGAGAAAGCTTTTCAGTTGTAGTTTGCTTTAGAAACAAATTTTGACAAGATTTGCTTATTGCCTGTGTGAAGCCAGGCCTATTTTGCCCCATACAGGTAGAAACAGACTCTGTCCATAAAGAATTCAAAAAAAGGTGCTGTTTCTCACTACAAACTCACAAACTCAGCTGAATCATTTATAGGCATTTAACACATTTTCAGCACCTCTGTAGCTCCTTGGGAAGGTAGCATCCATGTTTTAGGATATTTCCTTGCTTTGTTACACTTACCTTACTGCTCCTCTCATAGGGTGTGGAAAAGGTTGCATGTAATTCCTGCATTTAGTTTATTTTGCAAACTAGATAAGAAATGATAAAGTCTTCAAATCAGAATAAAACCCCTTAAAGCAGTAGAAAGCAAAACTTTGTACAAAGTTATATCCTTGTATTTCAGATTCAGGGGAAGCTTTGCAAAGCAGGATTTGATTTATTTAAAACAAGACAGTGCTTTAATTACCACGCTGATTAACACTCCGGTATTTTTTGCCTGCCTGCATTTTATCAAGGTGTGCCTGAGTAGAAAATAACTTCTTTATATGTAACTGATTCATGGTACTGCATCCTCAAACCTTTCTGGGTCCCTAACTTTCCCGACCCTGTTTGAAATACATGAACTCTAAAAAGGCAACAGTTTTTACTGTTAATAGAAAAGAGGAGACAGTCACGCAGAGCTCCTTGCTGTTCCCCAAAGCTGCTGTGCATGGCATTATAAAAGATTGTGTTTCTCTGCTGAGATGCCCCAAGGTGACCATAGAGGGAGTGACATTAAGGTTTCACATGATAAACAGTGTTTGCTGTGAACGAGGGGAGGAGGGAGAACTTAGATATTATTTAACAACAGAAGAAAATTCATTTAGAATGAGAAATAGCAGGACTGGGGAAGGGGATGGCATAACACTGATGGTGGGAGCTGGGAGGTGCAGCTAAAGCAAGAAATAAATGGCCAGATGGAAACCCAACCATTTCTGTCTCAGCTGAGATAACTACTTTAAGTATAAATGGGAAATGATAGGGGAAAAAGAGCTGGGCATTCATAAATAGAAGTAGTATGTGAAAACAGTGAGATGCAGGAGCAAATCGTGCATTGAAACCTTAATAAACAGTGATTTTTGATTGGGGATGAATCTGCAAATAGTAATGTTCTGGTTTAACCCAGGGGGCAGCCCAGCCTACAGGGCTTTGTTCACCTCTTCAGGGCAGTCCCATTGTTTGACTGACTGACTGACAATAAAATGTGCTTTGTGTCAGGCAGTGCCACCACGGTGCCATAAATACCTACTTGCTGTTGTTGATTACACCGTTCCAGCACACTTATATCTGAGCTCAAGGCAAGCTGATACTTAGTATAACCTGATTAATACACTTAATATTTATAGGTGTCACAGGCTTTGCTTTGTCTGCAAAGATTTTAGTGTGAAGCATTTCTTTGTTCTCTTAAATGTTAAAAAGGTGAGCTGGTTCAGAATAGGTTTTGAATAGAAAAGGATTCACACAAGTGCGCGTTTTAAATAATATTATTTTTAATTGATTGCTTAGCATTTCTTGTCAGCTAGGTATACCATGTACACTAGAAGTCGCAGAGGTGCAACAGGAACGGAGCATTTCCTTCTGTGAGCTGATCCTGTTTGCTAATTTATTTTTTTTTTCCTTTAATCCTTTGCAGTTTGGGGGAAATTAGATTGGTGTTAATGTTATAGTTCCATTACTCTTATCCATTACAGTAATTTTGCTGTATTTACCTATCAGAAGCAGCTGGTGCATCCCTTCTAGAATAATATAATAATCTCTTTGTAGCTCTCTGTTCATACTTCTGTAATCTGCCAAAATAGATTCTTGCTCAGTCTCACAACATGTCACTCTTGCCTCTGATGAGGAGAGTTTCATCTCGCTGCTCAGGATCATCTTTGTGATGCCTTTCAATAGAAGATATCCCCTTCCTTCTGATACAGTTTGTCAATTCCATGACCCATGGAAGATGGAAATCACGGTTCTTCATCATACTTCAAGCATCATATTTCATTTTTGCAACTGGCTATTTCTGAGCCTCACAGCAGCCTTGGATCAAGTAACTCATATCACTGTCAGGATCAAGAGTGGGAGATGTGTTTTGTGTAGAAATAAATCTAGGAAGGTAGGTAGAATTATAGACTGAGACTAGATTTGTAGTTAAATGGGTATCAGAAAGTCATATTAATGAACTCTTTGCTGATAATCCTGTTGTAAGCAGGGATATAAATGTGAAAGTCAAAAGCTGTTAACAGTGGAGGAGGCCAACAACCTCTCCCTGGTCTGTTTATGTTTTAATAAACACCTGTGGGGTTCAGTACACAGAGGAAAAAAACCCAAGATAGAATGGTTAATGATGAGGTTTTGGTTTGTTTGTTTCAATTATTATGGGTTTCTTTTTCTTCTCACTCTCCTGTAGCTTAGACTAAAATTTTGAGTTTCTACTTGGAGAGGGGGATGGCTTGTTTTTCTTACTTCACAGTCCTCTGGAAAAAGTCAAACCCCACCTGATGTGATGAGGATTGTGCTTTAGCAGACAATCTCCAGAGGTCCCTTCCCACTCCACCCACTCTGTGACTCCGTGGTCTCCTTCAGCACAACTTTGCAGGCCAGGCTGACTTCACCCTCTCTGGGATGTCTCAGGTGGATTAAACTGCAGACATGTGTGGGTCAGTACCATTTCTTCTTTCCCATTTTGTGTGCCAGCATGGAAAGGGCAGTTAATGGATTTAGGGAGCTCAAAAATAGATTTAGGATGGTTTTTTTTTTGCTTTGGAGTTGAGCTCCAGTTGAGCTCTAAGGTCACTCTCTAGTGCTTGTAATTTAATAAATAGGGAAAACTGGACATGTTGTCTTTCTAAGTTAATTTTTAGCTGCCCTTTAAAAGAGGCTTTTTTTTTAGGACAGACAGGCTGTCTTTTGAGTGGTGCCGAGTACTTTTGTCCTAAGTCCAGCGTGGGGGAATAGGTCAAACCCAAAACATCCTTCCCTTTTTCATTTGCTGATAGAAATTCAGAGCTTTAGTTAAAGTTAACACATCTCCATTTTTTTTTTACAGGGATGGTTCCCCCTGCATTTTTTTTCCTGTGTAATGTGCTTAATTACCACTGAATTTTTTACATCACCTTTGCAAAATAAGTCTATTTTCATTCTTTTACGCTGTAGCCGAAAATCCACCTTCTTCCAAATCCTCCACCCCATTTGCTCATTTTTATTCCAATCCAAAATACCAAAGCATATGATCCTTTAGAGAAGATTTTGCACTAGAATAAAAATATTGCTCAGTAGTTATTTGTCTGGAGAGATCTGGACAGACAAGTGGTCATCTGTGAGCATTATGTTGAAAAAGTCACTGGGTCCGAGCTTTAAAAGGGAAAACCAGCTGATTTGCATTCCTGCAGCTGTGGCTTGGTGTCAGTGAGGAGATAAAACTCAGCTCCTGACTGGTGGTAGTGAGTCAGGAGTCAAGGTAATTGCCTCTTGTTGGTTGATACAAGGCTCCTTTAGGGTGGTTTATGGCACTATTGCTGTAAAACTGTCAGCTCCCGTTATCCTGACGTCCCTTTGGGGATTGAGTGAGGACTGGAGGAGAAAGTCTTGCTCCAGGCACAGCGAGTTCAGTGAGTTAGGGTGAGGGACAAGTTGGTGTCTCTTTCTGCATTCCAGGCTCTGATTTTCACACGAGTTGTCATGGAACAATAATATATAACTTAGCATGTTTCTGAGTGGGGAGGATGATAGACCCGAGCTGCGAGGCATGGATCTGTCAAATGGGGAGCTGCACTTCATCTGTCTTAGCTGAACATTATCGTTTGCTGATGTCTGGACAGATCAGTTTTAGCACAGATGTGGGGATGCTCTCTGAGCACAGAAGGCTCAGGGTTTGTTTGCACAGCCCGTGTCTATGGCAGCTCAGAGAAAGGAGCCTTTTCCCAACAGCCATGGGGAAAGCAATTGTGCCATTTATCAGGAATTGCCAATTGCCTGATAGATTATACTCTCCACTGATAAACCCCAAAATGCACCAAAATACCCCTTCTAAATGAAATTATACTTTGGTTTGCATAGCTGCATGATGTTGGAACTGCAAACATGCAGTTCCGCGTGAAGTTACAAAAGGTGATGAAAGTCCACTCAGGACAGATTATGCTGCACCCTTAATTTTTCCTACTGCCTCAAAATCTACCAAGAGGTAGGAGTCTTTTTCAAATGCCATAACAGTATTGCCATGGTGTTGGGGCATTATTTTTACATATCCAGTGTCTCTATCTGTGAATACAGGTGCCTCTCTTTGGCCTTTATTTTATCCTTAAAGAATGACCTGACCCAGGTGTCTGAATTTCAGACCATTTATTTATAAATTATGTTAGTGCATCACCTTGCATCCAACAAGCATTTAAATTTTTTTGTGGTAATTTTTGTAGTTAAAAGTCAGCAATAGCTGTCATCATCCAGGCATGAAACATTTTAAAGACCATTATTTTTTTCAAACAAATAAAAACAATTTTCACAAGTTCTGCAAGAGTATCAGCTAATGGTTACTGCATGTACTGTAAAAGTTCTTTGGATCCACTGTAATTCTTGTTTCAGAATAACTTTGCAAGGATTACTTTTTTCTGCTTCCTTTACTTATTGTAATGGATGCACCAATGCACCAATGCGTGGCTTACTTGTATTTTGGATGGTTATCATGAGAAAACTTGAATTAGATTTCCAGCAGATCCTAATACTATTCTGCTCATTAAAAATTCCAAGTTATTAAGGAATAGCTGTCTTTTTTCACCAGTATTTATGAAGTTATCAAAAAATTCTGCTGTTTTCAAAATGCTGAGTAAAGAAAATTAAAAAAAAAAAGATGAATATTAGTTGCAAAAGATTTTTCTTTTGTCTAACTCACTTCTCCAAGACCCACTTTTCATCCCACTTTTCTAAAACTCACTTTTCATCCCATCTATCGGAATGAAGATTTGAAGATTTCCAATTTTCAGGATATGTTTTAAAAATGGGAGAAGCAGTTTCAGTTTTTTTGTGGTTTAAGTTGTCATAAAACACACAACTAAAATATTCAAGTAGCTTTTATATTGTTTATATTGTTCTAGATTTTTAATTTTACTTTTAGCTTTGTGATATTGAATTTAGCAATAAAGATTTAAATATCATAACTAGTTTTCCCCCAAATACCCTGCATAGAATACTTTCCTTCCATTTAAGAAGAAAGATCTATTGAAGAATATATTTAAATCAAGTGTCAGCTGTGGTTCATGGCACTTGACTGCATTAGTACAGTTATTTTTATTCCTGAAAGAAAGGTGTATTGCAAAATAATTTATATTCTCTAACCCAGAGACATAATTGGTCTGAACACTTTAATCCCGTGGAGCTTTTGAAGCTGGGACATGTAGCAAAGACTATTTCAGACAATTCTGAAGAAACAAAAAAGAGACATTGCTAAAAGAAACGAGTTCTGAGTCATCAGCTCTCAGTATTGAAATACATTTTTCTCTCATTGTGCTGTAATTGCTGGCTCTATTAATTCGATGTATTCTTGCTTTGGTTATTGCTGATGTTCCAAAGTTGAATAATTGTAGTTTTTTTTCTCTGCTTTTTCAAGCAAATTGACATTTTCTGTTTTGTTTTGTTGGGTTTTTTTTTATTTTATTTTGAGTCAGGATATTCCTCTGTGCTTTTCAGACTGGGATATTACACAGTTTTTCACTGGGAGAATACCTTTTCCTCTTCATCTTTACCCCAGCCATATAATTTTCATCCTCATTTCCATTAGGAGTTTTTCAAGATAATTTGTTGCACCAGATTTAAAGGTATAAACAAAGGAATAACATCTATTTTGTTTCTCATCTTCTTTCCCATCTAATATCAAAAATAGCACTCTGGCATTTATATCAGACTTTCTTTGTGAATTGGCATTTGTTGGGAAAGCCAGGAAATATGGTGAATACCACAATTTGAAAGTCAGTCTTAAAAATAGAGCCTAAACCACTGACAGAACTTTCCTGTCACCTTTTATTGTTTTACAATAAATGGTTTCACACTTTTTGTTTTACATAAATGAGGTATTTGCCATGATGAACATCCAAGATACTTACTATGCTTGTACAATATCAGAACTTGGATGAGTTCCTTGAAGTTTCCAGATTACCTGCTTCTTTGTAATATTCTACACTAATGCTTATTTTTAAATTCTGAGGTAGTTCAACCCCTCTCTCATAAAAAAAACACAACTTTGATTTCAATAATTGAAACCTTCAGCTGTCAGCGTCATCCAGAGCTCTTGGCAATGAAGTTCAGTGTCTAAGTGGACCTTTGGCATAATAGTGTGTGTGTGTTTTAATATCTGTTTTCCTATCTGCTTCTGATAATTTTACTGTTTGGGTTTTGGAGTGCACTATGTTAAGACTTTACCACCTTTGCTGGACATCTTCACTTATTGTCTGAATTGGACTTTGGTCTTCTCAGTCTTTGCTTGTCTCTGCTTCTAAAGTCTGCAGCTTCCTCCCAGGGGGAGGAGGAGGGCAGGCATTGATTTCTGGGCCTGGCAGGATGAAAATGAGTTTCCTCTGATCTTGTATCTGTCTCTAACATTTGATATCAGATGCTTGGGAATCACCAGAATATTTTCTCAAGCTGTTCCTGAGCTTCTGCCAGTTTGAGGCTCACAGATTTCTTGTGCAGCAGTGCTGATTCTAATATTCTTATCTGTGTGGTGGCTGGGTTTTGGTTGTGGTTTTGTTTTGTTTTGTGCTTGTTTCATTTTTGTTTGTTTGTTTTGTTTTTTATTTTGTTTTGGGGTTTTTTTTGGGGTGGGGTTTTTTTTTGTCTGTTTGTTTGTTGGTTTTTGTTTCGTTGTGGTTTTTTTTTTTTCTTTTTCTTTTTTCTCTCTTCATATGTGCAGTTTTTCCAGTGGTATTTTGTACCTATTTTTGTACCTATTTTGTAAAAATCCTAAATTGTAAAATTCGAGTGTTCAGACCATTGTCAAACCTTTAGACACTGCATTGTGTGATGATCACTTGTTTTAATTTCTGCTTACACCAGCCCACTGGTGGCATTCTCATACTATGAAAACAGCCCTGTCTTTGAAATGTATTTTGGATGCAGTGATAAAAGACTTCAACTTTATTATTTAACTTTAAAAAGTATTCAGTTTTATAGGCTCATGGTGGAGCGGAGAAACTGTGCAAAGACATTTTACACTGATATCCCTGCCCGCTGTATTGCATTAAATGGAAATAAAATTAATTTGGTTCACATTTAAAATGTGTATATGCTTGAGCTAAGGTGGGAAGTAAAGCCCAGAGATACAACCAGAACTTGTTCTGCTACCCAGAAATCTTTGCAACACTAGAAATATGCTTTTCCCCTAAGTTTTCCTATGTTCAAGAACTAGGAGAACAGTCAAGCCCTCTTCAGAAGTGAATTTACTTTTTTGGAATAAAGACCTCTGTGAGTTTTTTATTGATTAACTTTAATAACAACTTCAAAATTACTTGGTGGTGGAGTGTATGATTCAGGGTTCCAGCTGGCTGAAAATCTCTGTCACAGGCTTGAAATCTTTCACAGTCAGTGCTCTGTCTGTGGCTGTTGAAATCCAGGGCACTGGAAGAAGTGGCAAAAAACATTAGTCTCCTCATCACTCTTGTAATATTCAGATAATACTAGGAGAGTTCCTGCAAACAGGGGTGAAGTCTTTCAGAAGCTATTTTGAATATTGTTTTAAAGTTCAACAGCACATTTGTCACAGCACAGCATATGCTTCAGGCTACTGAGTGAGTTTCACAAGCAAGGTAGCAAGGAAAATTCCCTTTTTGTTACTCATTGCCTCTAACAAAGACTTGAATAACGTTTATGCACAGTTGATTTCTATCTTTTTTTTTTTTTTTTTCCTCCCTTTGCATATCGTGGGTGGAACAAGTTTATCCATCAGGAAAGGTTTTAGTAGCTTGTATTATGCTGATCAGGAGCTTCTGCCATGGTTTGCATTTGAAATACTGAGCATGGGGGTAGGTAAATCGGGATGGGGGGGCGAGGGGCAAGGGTTGATGCTGCAGTGCTGTGTGCTACCTGGATCTGGCATCACTGAAAGCTCAAGGTGCTTTACTTGAGTATTCCTGTGGAAAGATGGCTTGGCTTTTCCTGCTGGGCAGCTGTTGGAACTAATCAGATTGTGCCTAAGAGCATAATAAGGAAAAAACTTTAATAATGCTTAGCCCTCTTGGAAGCTCCGTGGCTTCAGCTGTCATTCCCACTTTCCCTAATTTAGTTTAGGTTTGCTGTTCTGTTAAAGGCCATAACGCTGGATTTCAAAACACATTTCACTTAATTTTACATTTCACAATGGGTGCTTCCACATATAACCACAGTAGGCCTCTTCTTATGTTACCAGTGAAGTTAATTGAGTGTGGAAGCAGAGCTTTGACTCTGTAGGTAGAGCACATAAAAAATTTAGTTTTATAGTGTCACCTTAGGATTTGAAGATAGTGCTCTACTTTGAATCCACAAAAGTAACAACTGAAACCTGATTTTTTTTTTTGCAGAGAGCAGTCCTGCAGATTTCTGTGAGCAAATTGACTCAATCCCGTCTTGGAGAGTACTTGTGTGTTCTTTCAGTGTCTGTGAACCTGATGAATAATGACAGTTGTAGTATTTGGTAGACCATCCCAGGCATGTTTTAAAAATAGTAACATGCCCAACTAAATCTTTGAATTTAGAATCAACTGTTTGTTTGGCTGACTGCTTCATCAACATAATATTGTCCATAGCTTAATACCTTTATAGGCAAGAATCCTAACAATATGCTAAACCCTCTCAGATAAAGAAATAGAAAATAAATAAGGGGACAAATCAAGGACTAGATGAAGTCTTTGTGTCTAAGTCAAAAAATATTTAAGACTGTTTAAGTTAAATTGTTTGAGCTGTGCTTTATTTTCGATGGTTGTTTTCCCAGATGATGGACGTAAATTAATACATTTTTTGCTGGATTTCAGGATCAAATATTTTAATGGTTTTGGTTTGGTAGAATGGCTTGTTTGCACCACGTTTTTCAAATATGAAGGCTAAACTTCACATTGAATTATCCAGAGCCTGTTACCATCCCCAGAGGGTGCTTTGTCCCATCCCTGCTCCTGGTTCCAACCTGTGTTCCAACCTGAGGGATGCTGTCCGTGCTAGCAAGAATCTCAGAGCAGGATGAGCTCTCTGGGCAGTGTGCTGGGTGTTTAGCCAGAGGTTATCATCAGGGAGGAGCAGCTGGGAAGGGTCTGGGGAAAGTTTTCAGTTCTGGTTTGCCACCCTGACACTTTCCTAGCTGGAATTGTGGCAGCTGCCCCAAAGTTGTTTGTGTTTTTCACTGAGGAAGAGGCCTCAGGTCCAATTTCTGTGTGTGCCTACTAGGGAGCTTTATTGTACCACAAATAATATGTGAGCTGTTATTTGGGAACATCTGTTTCAGGACAGTGATTGAATTAACCTCAGGAAAGTACTTTCTGTGGGCCCAGACTTGGGAAAGCTTGGATTTTCCCTTTGGCTTGGGCTGTAGGAGTTGTCACTGGGCAGAAATGGCTTCACTCACCTTTGTTTAATTTGCTTTTTCTGGCACAGCACGCTTTGTGAGAGGGCAGTCATGCTGCTAAATAACTCCTGAGCCGTGTTATTTATTCTGGCCTTAACCTTGCTGAGGTGATACACCACTCTCCATCACTCACCTTACTCCTAACATTCACCACTCTCTGCCCCTTTTCCCATGAACTGTAGGAGGGTTTGTCTCAGTCTAAAATTTACTGGAGGATTCACGTTACCTGATGAGACTCATCTAGAGCTCTGCAACAGGAGATGGGTGTTGTATTTACCTTCTGAAGCTGGTGTTCTTCATGCTTAAATATTGCCTTATTATGTTCTGTGGTCTTATGATTTTCTTTGATTTTTTCCCCCCTATTGGAGGGAAAAAAAAAAAGTCCCTATCCATTAGCCATAATTTGTAGTGTATATTCATGACTAAACTGCTATTAGGGAATATAAACAGCGAGCAAAAAACTGAGCAGAAAAGCTGGAATGGAATGATGAGTGCTTGGTGTTTCCCTTGTAAGCATGCCATTCTAATATTCTTAAATTTATTTTCTTTCTTACAAATCAGTTACATCAATTCCATCTCTGATTTTAAGACCGAGAAATAGCTCAAGTGCATTCAATTAGAGTGAAATTGGAGTTTTATTTTTGTTTTTAGAAAGGAATATCTTATTGAGTAAAACTATATATTGAAGTATAAATCAAATACACTTATAAGATTTTTTTTTGATCCCAAACTCACAGTGAAGCATTTTCTCAGAATATAACTCATTAACTGGGAAGTCAGGACAATTTATTTGCTAGAACTTTCAATACACACAGGTAGCAAGAGATTTCTTTTCAAAATTGACTTTCAGACTCAAGTTGCTGCCTTACAGTAAGGAAATATTTCTTCTTTTTTTATCTAGTTCTTGTTCTAGTGAGTCAGATAAATAGGAGTCAGTAACACTGGAGGAGGGAGAAGTCAAGTTCCTGAGAAATTCAGCATCAGAAAATACATTTTTGGTTTATCCCCTACACTCCTTGATCAGTATGGTGAAAAGACTTTCATTTATTGAGTTTTAGAATTCAGTCTCTCTGGAGCTATTTTTAGTGGTGCCACTCTGTATTTCTTCTCGGCCATCATCACCCATTTATTTCTCTGAAATTGCAGTATTATTTATTATCTTCCCATGTGCAGTGAAGTGGCATCTTGCACTTGCATACGTCACATATTCTTACAGTTTAATATGGGAGCCTCACTGTTATTTTCTGAGAGTAATAAAAAAAGGATAAGTTTTCATTCCTTGAAAAAGTATAGCTTTATTTCTTTCAAAAGCAAACCTGATCCTGTGGCAGTTAAATGTCACACGCACACACTCTTCCTTATTTTGATTTTTACAAAACCCTGCAGAGTGGAGGCCTTGAGAGAGGCTTATGATCAGGTCATTTCTGCAGTAGTTGTGACAGGTCTAGAATTCCTAAAGCCTGCTTGTGGAAGCAGTGGAGGATGTAAACTCTTTTCTGCTAGAGTTTTCTTTCTCATCCTGCTATGTTTTTGCCCAGATGGGTTGTGAATTTTTCTGCATTAAGGATGTGGATTTTTAAATCAACATTCATAAAGCAGTGACACATGGACATTGAAGTGCTGTCTCTGCACATGAATTTCCTTGTGTTTCTGGAAGTGTGGGGTGTTCCACGAGTGTGTGAGATGCTCCTGCTATTTAGATGGGAGTTTTGTCAGCATTTTTTTTTCCTGCAAGCGTAAGCATAAAGGGAAGATACAGTGATTTTGTTCCCAGCTGAACTTGAGCTTTAGAAGGGTGTTAGGTCAAAGAAGACAATCTTGCTAAACAACTTGTTGGAAAAGCTGCAGCATCAGAGGTTAGAATATGGATGTTTCTTAATGAAGGTGCCACATGTTTAAAGGCATCATACATTGAATTTCTGTGTGCACGTATGTATAGGAGGGAATGGGATAACTATACATATTTCATGGGTGTTGATGTGCAGATGTGCAGCAAAGCACAAGGGTTCCAGTCTATTCCATGTTTTGTTTCCCCATTTGCCACAAACCAAATCCCCACATATCCATTACCCCCAGTCTCCGCTGAAATCTCTGTGAGCTGGGGGTGCTGCACAGCCCCTGCTTTAGGGGAAAGGAGTTTTCAGAACTGTCAGGGTGGTTGTTTGTATTTCCTGCTGTAGAAGTGGCTGCCAGGTTTAATCCCCTCCTGCCTGGCAGTGCTGATGTGCTCAGGAGCAGGCTGCGAGCGGGAGGGCACAGCAGGTTCACCCCTCACCAGCACCTGGCAGCGCTCACCCTGAGCTCCAAATGTGCCACTGGGAGCTCAGACACCGCCTTTGGCTGTCGAGGCAAAATGAGGTTGTGATTTAGGAGCTGTTCTGAGCAGCTGTACAGAATTGTTAGTGCTTCCCTCCAAAGGCACAGCGCTGCATCGGAGGCTTGTACTCATTTATTTCTCTTTCTCGCACATCCTCGGTTCTGTGCCTGTTCTCAGCCAGGAAATAGAGCAAATATGTAACTGTCACCTTGTATAATGC
This sequence comes from Phylloscopus collybita, assembly GCA_027886175.1. Lineage (NCBI taxonomy): Eukaryota > Metazoa > Chordata > Aves > Passeriformes > Phylloscopidae > Phylloscopus > Phylloscopus collybita. The sequence goes on along the minus strand of JAJNNQ010000004.1, from coordinate 19,214,181 downwards.
AAATATCAAAATGCACTCGTTGGGTGTATTGTTGCCTGATATAAATCCTACTTCTTTTTTTTTATTTTTTTCCCCCTTCATTATATATCTATAGTGAGACTCCAAAGGCAGAAACATACTGAAAGGCAAGTCAGGTGTCTGGAGCTTTATCATGGGAATTCAGAGCAAAGCTCAAACATGTTTAATACCTTAATCTGAATATCCTCAGGGTGTTGAAAATGTATCTTTTTGTTCAGTAGGATGTCTGTGAATATTTCTGAACAACTATAATGGAAGAGATTAAGAGGGGAGGTTGGCTCCCTGGTTGTTACCTGCAGCAGTTCACCTCCCTTGTTTTGGTCAAAGTGCCTCTAAATGAAAGAACTTTGCTTGAAGTTTACAATTCTAAAACTTCAGCTCCTAAAGTTGCATTCTAATGGTTAGTTCCCTAAGTTTAAAATTCTAAACTTTAATTTTAAACATGATTAATGACTCAGAAGTGGCTGCCTTTTTCAGACCAGTATCAAACTTAGGACCATTGATAAAAGTGTCTCTGTACTTTAATTTCCTGTCTTTAGTTAGTCTACAACTATTTTGTAGACTTGTGTGATTATCATGAAACAGAAATTCCATGCAGTTTTGTGGTCCAGCTGCATATTTTTCTGAAATATGTAATTGTTATCTGCAGTGCATTGTGAAAGATCACTCAAGTAAAGGCCCAGTTTCTTGAAAGGAATTTCTTGATAATTTTGTGTCCTGTTAATGCAGCAATGTGGATCCACCATTATTCCCAACCTAGTTTGTAAAGGTGGATGAAGTGAATTTCTATTAAAAGAATCAGGGTTCTGTTTTAGTAATTTTTTGGTGTTTGTTTTTTTTGTTTGTTTGTTTGTTTTTGTTTTTTGTTGTTTTTTAGTTGTCATCCATGTTTGAAAAGATAAATTAGATTTAATTAAGAATCTCCAAACAACACAACTTGAAACAACATTTCAAAGGCCAGAGATGGACAGAAAACTCTCTTTTTATTCATGAAACCTGGTGTGGTCCTGAAAAATGTGAAGTTCATGTGGTTTGTCAATTTTCAGCTCTTCATGTACTCTCCCTTGTAAAACTTGTGGTTAAAAATGTTAACACCTTTAAGTTAGGGAGTTTCAGGCTCACTTGAAGTGTAGATTGAAGAACATGGGGCAGCAAAAAAAGTAAATAAATCAAAAATATAATATTTGCTGTCCCTAATTGTTTCTCCTCAATGGAGGTAAATGTGATCTAATAAACATGTTCTGACAATTGAATGCCAAGAATTAAGTAGGATGAAAAAATATTCCATCTCAGAAAAAACACACCTATCTTACATCTACTTATATTAGAAAATAAAGTAGACAATGTTTAGAACATGACAAGAAAACGTCTCTCAAAGAAGGGACCAGCTCATCCGAAAAGTTTAAGGAGACTCCAGCAATGCAGTTATTAGGACTGTTTAAGTTTTGTAGTAGTAACATTAAATTTATATTTCCACAGAAGTAATTTCCTGTTTGGGTAAACCTCCTAGTCTTTTTTTTTTTTTTTTCTCCTTTACTTTTTCACAAAATTGGTATTAAATGCTTGGATTGTCCTCTTCTTCATTCCATGTTGTACATTTTATTGTTCCTTTCCAGCATAAAATGGTTCATTATTATCCTTGTGTTCTATTGACCCCATCCACAGCATTGTGCTTGCTCTTGTTTCATGGGACAGGAGCAGTTTTGTGTGTAGTTGCGTGTATGGAAAGGAAATTTTGGCTGTGTTCTCCATTTATAGGAGCTCTTATGTAATTGGAGGTGGAAAAGCAGCAAGTTATGGTGTAGACATTGCTAATAATATGATGTCCTCAACTCTTATGTAGGAATGGAGCTAATTAGGATTCCAAATGCAGAAAATTATGCATAATTGGATGCTTCCAAGTCCTATTTTTACTGTGGTTCTGAACCTGAAAGTTCAGTTTATTCCAAGCTAAACTTTTTTCTTGCTTCAAAGGAAACCAATGGAAACAATGCGTGACACTGACAGAAAACCATAAATTGAACAAAAGTCTTAAGAATCTTGGCCTACAAATTAAAAGGCTGCATTGCTTTGACAATGAGAATGTTTCAAATCTGTAAGCAACTCTGCATCTGCTGAGGTGTGCATTATAGAAAATTCTTACCTTTGTAGTGTGTTTTTTTCTCCTTTGAAGTTCTGCCACTCAGTTCATAAGGTAACTGCTGGTACTAATGATACTTATTTCCAGTAACTTTGGAATGTAAGCTGTGAGGTGTCATGAGAGGAGTGACTGTGGTGTCTTTATGCAGGACAGCTGTCCAACAAATGGTAATTTTCTAGAATGTATGGACAGCAAAAATTGCACACTGGGTGAGTAATAGCAGACAAGGGACCTTTATTAGAGCTGCACCACTTAGGGTAGTTTGGATCTGAGTGCATTCATATGCACCCATTATAGACACATAGATCCATCATTGCCTACCATCTGGAATGTCTTGTGTTTATTTAAGACGTTAACTTGGCTTTGGCAATTCACAATTTCACAACCAAGCTATCACCTTTTGAAAGAAAAACACAAGTTGAATTTTCAGCTTTTACAGAAAAAGTTGTCCACCGTGTAACTGTGGTCTGTTTTTTCTGCACTAAGAACTGAAGTTGTGCTGCTGTGCTCTCTTCTCTGCTGATAGACAGCACAGTCACAGAACAGTTCCATATGTCTTGGCAAAAACAGGCAAGGAAAAAGTGTCTTGGACCCGTCTTGTAGTTCTGCAGAAGACTTGCAAAGATTTTCTGTGTTGTGCCATGTGAAGCAACCAGCCTTTAGCAAACATGAATTATTTTCCGGACTTTTTGAAAAGATATTAGAGTCCTTTGGTCTCAAAACTACATTTCAGCCAAAGGTTTTTATTTAAGTAATTACTTAAAGAATTACTGATTTACTTTGTGATGAGAAACCAATATTTTAATATTTTTCTTCTTTTTTTTTTTTCTTTTAAGATGACTGTTTACATGCTATAAGTGTGTACTTGTAGCTTGTTGCTACATTAGTCAGTGAAATAGTCATTGAAATGAGTTCCTAGAATGTTAGTAAAAATTTGAGTGTTCATGGCCCTTGACTTCTGTTTGAGTTTCAGTTGAACCAAGGACATCACATGATGTATTTGTCATTTTCAGTGCCTGAAGTATTGATAATAAGTGTAGGGTGAAGCTGTAGCCACAAAACAATGAGTTGTCTTTGCTCCTGTGGCTTTGTCTGGAGCTTCAGACTTCTCTTTTGAATGAAGATGGAGTTGATCCACCCTTTGTCAGCTAAAATGGATACTTGTTACAAACAATTACCTCATTTGTATGTTTTAAGGAATAGTTGCTGGTAGCCCCTCTCAATTTGAGTCCTTTGCATTACAAGCCTTGGGTTTGTAGCATTATTTAGCACAAAGTCCTTTCCCTTCCCCACTCCCCAGTTCCTGCTTTCTGCCAGCTTACTGCCCTGCAAGTGTAAGTCCATAGGATGTTTTGAACACAGTGGACCGTGTCTCTGTTATCAGCACTAACCAGAAGCTGATCTGTTTTCCCATCCTTCCCAACAATGTCCAGGCAATCAGTACCCCACAGATTTAACAAAGTCCTGTGGTGAAATACTATGATGCTACAGTATCTGTGTGTAGACTCCTGGTGCACTTTGTCACATCCAGTCCTGTCTGTAGTACTTAGAAGCTGTTCTAGCTCACCACACTATGTGTCTGTGTATCATTGAATATGTCTTTATGAAACCACCTAAATGCTGCAATTTTTAAAATACTCTCTAATTTTTTTTTTATTCACATGACAGCCCAAAACAGCTCCGAAAAGGACATTTGGATCCATTACAAATGACCAGGTAAATATACACAGTAGGGAAGGTTCAACAGGAAAGTTTCATTATTTGAGAGACTGTGTGTGTAATTCCATGGGAAAGGCTGTATGAAAATTGGGTAAGGTAACACAGCTCATTATTGCCCTGATAAGGGATCTTGTGAGCAGGGTCAGAACCTCTTTAAGCCAATCCAGGCTCTGAGATGGGCATAACTTTGGTTTGCCTCCAATAGTTAGTGCTTAAACTGTATTTTTAAATTTATGAAGTCAATCGCTTGTATTTCTCACTCCCATTCTTCTGTGAGGGTAGAGATACCGATGGAGCAGATTATTTCTGCCAGTTGTTTTAATGGGCAAAGGTATCTATAACTGTTAATTATCTATTGTGCTTTTCCAATGGACTCTTGCCCTTCCCAGTGTGAACAAATCCTTCAGATCGCTGGGATAATGTGGTGATTGAGGCGCAGTTCAGTCCAAATAGAAATCTGACCCTAATGGAAATTTTAACTTCACTGAACTTTTAATGATGATAGAGCTATGTACTTCTACATCAAGAAATTAATCCTGAAGGTTTCTGTTCATGTTTCTCATTTTAGCTCTCAATTTCTTTGCTCATAATAGAGAGAATTAGATATTTATAATCTTAAAAATATATTTCTTGAATATTTCATCAAATTTTTTTTGAGTGTCTAGAATGTGAGAACTATCTGTTCTTAAAAAATGTGTTTGTTAATTTGCAGCATGTCACACCAAACCTTATCCCTCAAACAACATGAAATAATCTTGCTAGAGTTAAGAGAAAGTCTACTTCTCTGTAATGGTTTTTCTGTGGTTTAAAAAAGATGTCTAAACCTGTAATTAATAGGAAGAAATAGACATGGATAATATTTCTTTCCATAGAAAATTATTCAAGTGTTAATAATGAACTTGGAAGAGATCTTTGCATTCTCTTCTGTTCTCTAGTCGTTCACTGCTAGTGACGGGGAGCTAAAGCACCATATTTTATATCAAACTCATCTGCCATGATGAAAAAACCCTCTCCTATGCTGGAAAAGAAAAGCAGAGATGGGCACACACATGCACAGCCATGTGAATTCTGAAGTTCTTGTTGTAGCTGTGGGATCTAATGACAGAATAATCAGTGCCCATCTGTCACCTTGTGTACAAATAGAGAAGTAAAGAGAGCTGACAGGTTGCTTTTACTCTGGCTTCTGTTATTTTCTTTCCTCTGGAATGTATGTTAAAGCATAGAATATATAAATTATAATTTCTTAGTAATTATGAAATTTATTGCAAATAATTGCTAGCCAGATTGAATATGAAGAGGAAACTCATGCTCTGCTTCCTATCAGCATAGAATTATCATTCTAAAATTTACCCTTATTGGTTCAAAATGTATATCTTGATTTAGAAACAATTTTCAGTGCTTATATTTTCATGCCTTCTGCTAAAGAAGCCAAATCTGTATTTGTTTTATTACTTTAAAATGTGTTCCAGTTTACTTTATACTGTCCCCAGTTGCAACTTAATGTTGCCACAAATGCTGTGCATGTTGGCACAAGTGCTGTGCAAGTCATTTTGGATATGTGGATGAATAGTTCTGTACCATGAAATAAAAGATGGCTTATGTAAGGTCAAAATCTGGCTTTGAGAAAACAAATCAGTGAAAGAGTCCAGCCTCACTCAGAATTGTAGAGAAACTATAAATGCACTCACTTAGTAGTGGATAGCAAGATACAGGGATTACGTATCTTTTGCAACTAATGAGAAGTAAGGAACCTTGAACACTGGGAACATTTTCTTTTGCTTTGCTCTGGAGTGTGTCAAACCAGTTTAGAATACAACAGGACCTGGTCCACTGAAAGGTGCCCCTGCCTGTGGCAAGAGGTTGGAATGAGAGGATCTTTAAGGTCTCATCCAGCCCAAACCATCTATGATTCCATGGCAGTTGCCTGAGTAAGGGCGAAAGACTGGAAGAATAAGCAGAGAAAGAACAGTTGTTCATTATTTCAAATATTACACATGAAAAGAAACTCCTGTTTAGTGCACAATTTTATTTATGCTTTCTCTTTTCTGGTCATCCCGTGCATTCAGCATTAGTCATCTGCATTCTAGCCCCACTCTAATGGAAGGTGTGGCTGGAAAACTGCCTTTACCTCATTCCTTTAAGTAGGGAAAAGAGAATGATCACACTGTTCTTAGTTCATGTTTGTCTGAAGAGACAGCACAAGAGCGAGGGAATTTCGTTCTGGATTCCAATATTTATTTTAGCAGATCTGTCAGCACTACTGCTTTTTGGGGTTTTTTTTAAAGCTGTGTTTGTGCAATATGCGTAGCATTTTGGTGCACTTCCAGAGATGTTCAACAAACCCCATGAAATAGATACAGATAATTTTCAAATTGATCTCACAGCTCTATGATATTTTTTGAAATAAAAATAAATCTTCTTTTTTTCCACTGGGATTGTAACTTTCACTACAAATATAAAACATAAAGTGATGAGTACTATAGTTAGGAATAGTTTTAATGAGGTTTTTAAATATATTTCTGATGAACTATTAGGACTTTGTCTGTATCATCTTACATCTGAATTGCGTAGTAAGCAGTGATGATATTGGGCTTTTTAAATTTTTATTTTTATTTTTTTAAATTTATGCTTATGGTTTCAGGTCATGTCCAGAGTTGCTCTACAAACAGAGAAATAACCCCTTTATCTTTGTTGGTTTCCTTGAAATTGAATATTGGAATGGGTCCTCCAGTGGCTGAACTTTGGCTTCATTCCTCATTTCCACACTCACCCATAAAACAGAGAAACTGAATTACATCTGTCCAGGAATTTAATAACTTTGGTTTTTTTTTTTAGAAATAGAGAATCTGGATGAAAAAATCACCATCACTCCCACATTTCCCCTTTTTCTAGAGTTTATTGCCATGTTTGCTCCAAAGCTTTCTCAAGGCTCTGGAGCTTAAAGCAAAACTAGATATGGAAAAATGAATATAAATATAAAAATGTATGTTTCTGTATTGAGTATATGAATAAATATATATTCTATGACAGTTTCAGAAAAATAATATAATATTTTTCTGTTTAAATACCCTGTTGAGCTAAAGTGTGTTCTTTCTGTGTCTTGTAGGGTCAAAATGTATTTGGTCTTGACATAACTGAGACACCTGAGGGGGATAAGTGGCCTCAACTGATTGTCCAGCAGATCCTGGATCGGGAGCAGAAGGACACCTATGTGATGAAAATCAAAGTTGAGGATGGTGGGAGTCCCCCAAGGTCCAGCACTGCCATCCTACAGGTCACGGTGACCGACGTCAATGACAACCGCCCGGTCTTCAAGGAGAACGACATCGAGGTCAGCGTTCCGGAGAACGCCCCCGTGGGCACCTCCGTGTCTCAGCTCCACGCCACCGATGCAGACCTGGGCTCAAATGCACAAATCCACTTCTATTTCAGCAACCAGATCTCCAGCCTGGCCAAAAGGCTCTTTGCCATCGACAACACCACTGGCCTCATCACCATCAGGGAGCCGCTGGACAGGGAGGAGTCTCCCGTGCACAAACTGACTGTTCTGGCAAGCGATGGCAGCTCAACTCCGTCAAGAGCAACGGTGACTGTTAATGTCACAGATATTAACGACAACGTCCCATCAATAGACACGAGGTACATCATCAACCCGGTGAACGGGACAGTGCTTTTGTCAGAGAAGGCTCCCCTGAACACAAAAATTGCTTTGATAACAGTGATGGACAAGGATGCTGATCAGAATGGGAAAGTCACTTGTTTTACGGATCATGATGTCCCTTTCAGGCTAAAACCAGTGTTTGATAATCAGTTTCTCCTGGAGACAGCCACGTTTCTAGACTATGAAGCTACAAGGGAATATGCCATCAAAATTGTGGCTTCAGATTCAGGGAAGCCTCCCTTAAACCAGTCTGCAATGCTCCTGATCAAAATCAAAGATGAAAACGACAATGCCCCAGTTTTCACACAGCCTATCATAGGCCTTTCCATCCCTGAAAACAACGCTCCTGGTACTCAGCTAACCAAGATCAGTGCTACAGATGCTGACAGCGGGCGGAATGCCGAGATCAGCTACATCCTGGGCTCCGATGCACCCCCAATTTTCAACCTGGACCGCCGCACAGGCATCCTGACAGCAGTGAGAAAACTGGACAGAGAAAAGCAAGACAGATACTCTTTCACTGTGCTGGCTAAGGATAATGGGATGCCACCTTTGCAGACCAATGCTACGGTTACGGTGTCGGTGCTGGACCAGAATGATAACAGCCCTGCTTTCACACATAATGAATATAATTTCTATGTGCCAGAAAACCTGCCCATGTATGGCACCGTGGGGCTTATCACAGTCACAGATGCTGACGCGGGAGACAATGCTGCGGTCACTCTCTCTATCGTAAATGGTAGAGATAATTTCATTATTGATCCACTTACTGGTGTAATAAGACCTAACATTACCTTCGATAGGGAGCAGCAGGGGTCGTATACCTTCCAGGTGAAAGCAGTGGATGGAGGAAGACTGCAGCGTTCCTCGACTGCCAAAGTGACCATCAATGTTGTTGATGTAAATGATAACAGGCCCGTTTTTGTTATTCCCTCATCCAACTATTCCTATGAGTTGGTCCCAACATCAGCAAGCCCAGGGTCTGTAGTCACTAAAGTCTTCGCAGTTGATAATGACACGGGAATGAACGCAGAGCTCCGCTACAGCATCATAGGTGGGAACTCCAGGGGCTTGTTTACCATTGACCAGTTAACAGGCAACATTACTTTGAAAGAGAAGGTGATCACATCAGATCATGGCTTGCACAGACTGGTGATCAAGGTGAACGACCTGGGACAGCCAGAGTCTCTTTACACGATAGCTCTTGTGCACTTGTTTGTGAACGAGACCGTCACCAACAGCTCCTACGTGCAAGAGCTGGTGCGTAGGAACATGGAAACTCCAGTTGGCCAGAACATTGGGGATGGTGAGATAACCCCCCAGACCAACGATTATGTCAAGATCATCATTGCCATTATTGCAGGCACCATGACTGTTATTCTGGTAATTTTTGTTACTGCTTTAGTCCGGTGCCGCCAGACGCCCAGGCACAAGGTCGTCCAAAAAAATAAGCAGAGTGGTGAATGGGTTTCCCCCAACCAAGAGAATAGGCAGATCAAGAAAAAGAAGAAGAAGAAGAAGCGCTCTCCAAAGAGTCTCCTCCTCAACTTTGTGACTATTGAAGAGTCTAAGCCTGATGATCCTGGCCACGAGCACATAAATGGCACTTTAGACATTCCCGTAGAGCTAGAAGAGCAGACTATGGGAAAATACAACTGGGCCACCACACCAACCACGTTTAAACCTGATAGCCCAGACTTAGCAAAGCACTACAAGTCTGCTTCTCCACAGCCTACCTTTCAAATTAAACCTGAGACTCCTGTACCCCCCAAGAAGCACCATGTCATTCAGGAATTGCCTCTAGATAACACCTTTGTGGTGGGCTGTGACTCACTTTCCAAGTGCTCATCCAGCAGCTCGGACCCTTACAGTGTTTCTGAATGCAGCTGTCAAGGAGGCTTCAAGACCCCAGGCCCCATACACACCAGACAGGTAATGGAATTTTAAGGTGCTTTCTTCCTCCCTCCCTCCTTACTTTGCCAATTCTGTAACTCCAGTTTGAAGCGCTGCAAGATAACTTCTCCTACAAGGAGTAAAACTTTGCAAGTCCGTATTCGATCGCGGCATTGTAAAACAAACAGTTCGAGCTTCCTGAGTGGTAAGGGAGAAAAATGAGAAGGGGAAAAAGAGCGTTGTCTGTGAGGAGATCGAGCAGGCAGAGATCCCTGTGGTGGTGTCCTGACTGCAGATGGCAGCATGGCACTTCCCGCCTCACCGCGGGACCTCGAGCAGCTCGGAAGGCTCGGAGTGGGACTGTCCTCTCCAGCCTGGTGTGCTCCAGGATCCAGGCAATCTAGGCCAGGTGGAAAGCAATAAAGCTTTACAGGAGCTCGTAAGTGGTTCTTAATATTAATGGAGTCTGGAATTGCAGCCTTCATTTGGGCGTAGCTTTGATTCAAGGTCTCTCAGGAGCAGGAGAGGATTTTCCTCCGAGAGTTTCAGTGCCATTTTCAGACTGGAAGGAGCCTTAAATCTGGTAGAATGACGCAGCTGACAGGCAAAGTTAGGGAAAAATTAAAAGCATCAGCATAATTGATCTCCCTTGTTTGCTGCTCTGCCTGATAAACCAGTTATTAGCTTCTTAAAAATGCAGTACAACAAAGGAAATGTCTAAAGGATCCTTAGCTTAAAATAAAAAATAAATTGTGAGTTCATGTAACTCTTATTTTTCAAGACCCTATAGAAAAGCTTTAAGTCACTGGAAATAGAACCTAATATTTATCCATATTTGGAACAGTGTAACAAAACTTTTCTGTTTACTTCTCTTTCCTCCCAGGATCACAAAGTTTTCAGTGGGGACAGTTTTCTAGTTAAGCTTTAGTTGGTCAAGGAATTAATCATTAAAGTAACACTTACTTCAGGAGTAAGTGTTTATTTTACTATAGATTATATATTTGATAATATATTTAACTTAATACATGGCTTGGGAAGAAATCCTCAGCTTGATTAAGTCTGGTAAATTTCTTCCTCCAGCTAAATATTTTTCTGGAAACCTTGTTTTATTACAACTGTAATATAACAACATGCATAAAAAAGGCTTCTCACTCAGAGCAGTCATCATATCTTAGAAAATTTCAAATGTTGTTTATTTTATTCTATTTCATTCCCTTAACCAACACAAATTTGTATGGTAATCTATATCACTATGGCTAACATTTTTTAAGAAATGTATTTAAGCCTGTTAAATTAAATATCAGAAAAGCCTCATGCCAGTTTGTTCATCTGTTTGAACTCCCATGACTCTGAGGAGAGGGCAGTGCTGTTTTCAGCATTTCTGTAGGCCTGATCTAAGTGGGTTTTTTTTTTCCATGGAGTTCTGGTACAGTTCCTGTGAGTCAAAAAGGTTCTGCCATTGTCTGCTGAAACACACTTTGTCGTGCAGTAATGCTGCTAACAAAGAAAGCAAGCTCATGACTCTCAAAGTCCCTTCTGTGGCAGTCAAAAGCTAGAAAGTGGAATGGGAAGCAATTCTCTTCTGCAGAAGCTGGTTGGGGGAAAGAGCATTTCCTTTTATCTGTGCCTTAAAGGTCTGTGACAGGGGTTCCTATCTGGAAAAGCAGAATGGAACTGAGGGGCTTTTTTTTTTTAATGCTCACCAGCTGATATCATCTTATCTTCATAGAGGTGCATCTAACATTGTTAGGATGATATGATGAAGAGATAAGAAAAGAGATTATTGTTACTATTTGTACTGGTTTTGTTAAAATTGCAGCTATCCCCCTTTTAGGGATATTTTTCTGCATGAAAGTGAACACCTTGTTTTGAGGAAGGGTAACTGATCACCACAATGGCCCTTTACACTAATTTGGAAACAGCGTTCACCTTTAAACACATGAAATCACATTTTTAAAAATTTTAGATTTATGTAATTTCATTAATGCATTGTTTAAATAAGTTGGGCCATTAAAGGAAATCCTTTGTGTTGGACTGTGACTAAATGAAAATTGTATTTCTTGGTAAGTAAAAACTAGTCAAGGATTTCTTAAAGCTCAACAGATCTTTTAAAAGTCAGTCCCACTCCTGCACTCCTACCCTGGCTCTGCATTTGTAGTCTGGGTAGTTTTATCTCCTGTGGGGCTCTGGAAGGTGTCTCAGGACAGATGACTTGCAAGTTGTCTCTTTTTAGCCAGCAAACAAACGAACATACAACTATAAATACAAATAATCCTGAAGCACAGTGTCTCCAGCTGTTATCACACCACCCTTTAGCCTCAGACACTAACAGGATCTTTGTGGTTCAGCATGATTTTGTGTCAGGCACTCTCTGAATTTGCAGAAAACTGTAGGACAAGGTGGGGAACTGAAAATCATTTCAGTTAAAAAGGGAGATGTGCTAGTTTGAAAAGTGAAAATAAGATGCCTGATGTGAGGGGAAAATAGCATCATTTATCACTTTTACCATAGTGCAGCATTTTTACAAGCCAGAAGTTCTGAAGGAGCCTAAAGAAGGTTCTGTTCACTGTGAAGTGTCTCTTCAGTTTGTGATGGGGACTGATATTATTATAGGCTGCACATCTCAACTATTGTTTTGTCCATGCAAGGCTTTCTACTCAGATATTTGAAATAATATTGTGTTACAGCTAAAAATATATTTTCTTTGGATGCTCTAAATTTTGTGTCTGTCTGAATGGTATTGATTCAGGTCTTTAAAGAAAGGAAATTATGCCTTTGCTTTACTGCTAAATTTGTCTAAGTGATCTATAAAATGACAGAAAGTCATTATAGCAGTTGTACTCAAAAAGCATGCAAGCAAAGATGGAAAGGTTTTTCTACTAAAAAACCCCAAAATATCTCTTTAGTGGTCATGTGGGCAAATAAATACAGCAGTGCCACAGCTGAAATTTTTATGGGGAAGCAACTGGAGACTCCTGAAGCAGCTGAGGACACTTTAAATCATAAACTAGAGGAAACTGGAGAGGCAAAGCATGGTCTTAATGTAATGTCCCCTAAGAGAGAGGTCAAATTTTGCTCTATCTGTACATGAGATGGAGCAAGGGGCAGAGGTACTGATATTCTGAAGTTATCAGGAGGAGTTAAGCAACACAGTGGCAATACACCTTCAGAGTAGCATGCTGTTTTGGGGAATGCAGTAGAGATAATTATTTTAAAGGAGTTTTACCAAGTGATAAATTGTGAAGGGTCTTATTCATCTTATTCATAAATAAAAGTGCTATAAAAATCAAACTGACTTACCTCAGATTTCCATTGTTTTGGCCGTTGTGGGACTCAATTTTTTTTTTTTTTTTAATGAGAAACATACAGCATCTTTAAAGTTTATTTGTCTGCATGCTTTGTAAAAGCTCAGTTATTTTTGACATTCACCTCAGTGGGAGAAAACTGTGTGAAGTGTTCCACACTGACACAAATCTTCTGATTCTCTTTGCATTTGCATGGGGATGATGAGAAGAAGGGGGAGGAGTTTTCTTCAGTCTCATTTTCATGTAACACAATTTCAAAATCTGAAATCTTTGCTCATGCACTTTAAAACAACATTCAGACATTTCAAATGCCTGTCTAGGTATCAGCTTGTCTAGTCAAAACATGCATAATTATAGAGCAGAGTGTTATCTGTGGCAGCTTGATTCAAAGGAGGTAGAGCTGCAAAGATTCATCAGAACTCACTGTGCATTCTCCTTCTTCTTGTCCCTTTCTTTTACTGAATGCTATTTCAGGTGTGCTTTTTGTTTGAGAACAGAAGAATGCACACTACAGGGAGAGAGGAAATCTTGGCAAACTTACACCTGGTCACTCAGGAAGGGTCCTGTGATCCTCTTGATTGTCATCTTTAACTTCAGAACAAGATTTTTCTGGCTTGGTGCTACTGCGGAACTTTGGTGTCACTGTAGCATCACCTCTCCCACTGGGGGAGCTGGAAGGTGCAATGTGCTCTGCATCTGTGAGTTTCTGCTTTTCGGGGGGTTCTCCTTGCACCCCACTGGTCTCTGGTCTGTCAGCGAATTTAGCTGCACTGCCTAGACTCTGTACCATGTTGGGGAAGCTGGCTGAGGCATGGAGATGGATTTTTGTTATATTTGCTAATGCAAATCTTCATTAGTGGAATTCAGAGAGTGGAGAGAATGGTGGGATTCTCTCATCTGTGAACTTACCAACATTTAGGAATAGAAATTTCAGATGACACAGTGATCTCGCCTGGTTTGGTAGGAGCTGATGGAGATAGAGATTACACTCCTCACAGAAATCTGAGTAGGAAGTAGCCCTCATTTCAAATACATTGTATTTTGGGGCCCCACTGTCTCAATTCTGTGATTCTACCACTGCCTGCTCAGACATGCTTACAGTTATGGGGCATTTGGGTTTCTGATTTAAAATGTGGTGAAATGTCATTACAGCTTCCCACTCACTATGAGAACAGTGTGCTCAGGATGTGAATGGAAGGAATATTGAAGTGTTCCTGAAAATAATAGCTCTGAAACTCATCTGTTCCGTGAATCTTTAGCTGCAGGATTTTTTGTTTTGTGTAATAACAGTGAGTTTAATTTAGAATCCTGTAATCATCAGTAAGCAAGGCTGATGCTTCTGAGGTGTAAAAAGACATAGCACTTGTGTTTTGTATTGACAGATACACAGTAAATTACACTCAAAGAACATTTTCTCCTAAATTTTAGCTGAATAACTGTTGGTACAAGCCCTTCCTAGAAGCAATTTCAAAATTGATTACTATGATTCTAAGTGTTCTCATAATTTTATCTTAATTTTCTGACTGGTGATTTTGCTTGTGGTTCTGATCTGCTGCCATGTACATACATTTCACCAAAAAAAATTTAATTTGGAGAAGAGATTTTTAACTGAAATATGAGTCAAAGTCTGCAAGTCAGAAGTCAACAAGCAATTATTTAAATGTACATCACTACTGAAGTAAAGCTGGTCAAGAAAATGCTTTTCCTGTGTGCAAAACTGGTAGAAAATCTTCAGTGATTTAATACTTTTCACTAGAAAAGCATGAGGGAAGGTATCTGGAAAGTGCTCCCTTTGCCTCATAGTAGAAGGCAAAAAACAAAGCCTGAAGAGGAGTGAAAAAGTAATTTGTGTTTTGTGTGAGGAAAAAAATTAAAGATTTTGAATATGACCCAAAAAAATCCCCTAATTCAAAGCAAACAGGAGCTTGTTTTTTGCCTTTTTTTCCCCCCAGTTAGAGCTCATTGACTGAGTTTATACCTGAAGTTGGTAAATTAAGTTCCAGCATTAATAACTGAGTGATTTTTGTGCAAGCTAGAAAGACACACAACTCCCTCTCCAATAGCCACTTGCCTTGGAATAGAAACAATGCAATTTTTCAAACATTTAGGTGCATTTTACATCATTTTTTTCTGGTGGAATAACTGAAAAGTTTATTCTTTTCTCCTTGTGACTCAACTGTGCTATTTCAAACATGTTACTTAACTATAAACCATTGCCAACAGTGAAGTCTGACTTTAGTTTAATTTTCACACTTGTTTATTTTCCTGTTTTCTCCCAGAAAGTATTGCACTCAATAATCTGCAGTTGATAGCAATTTCCTGACCAGTGAGTGGCTGGTGTCTTGGTGACTGTGGTATTGATAGTGGGTTTTTTTTCTGTGAAATAATTGTTCAGGATGGCTTAAATTCTGTGTCTCTTTAGGACTAATCCCATTGTTGATAAATTTAGATTAAACATGTAAAATAATTCTTAAAAAAAAAAATGTTTTTAGGAACAATGCTTTTTGCATGAAGTCCATAAAAACCCTACAGAACCTGTTCTAGGTAGTACAGCAGCCTTCTGACAGCTCTAATCTTGCACCAGCACTTTGGGTTTGAGTGGATAAAGCCAAAAAAAATTAAAAAAAGGAATAAGAAACTTAGACTAATATCCATGGAAGCTATTTCTGTGGCTCCTTCTGTTGCAACATTTGTGCTCTGTGTGTAGAGATCTTTGCCTGTGCTGGGAACACACACACGCACACCAGAAATGCTTGGTTACTTAGAACATCTCAGACCACACGGTGCTTGAGATCTGGTAGAGAGAAATTTGGAAGCAAACGTGACAATTTATGGTGAAAATGCTGCAGGAAAGGGCTTTTCTCATGCTGTTTCTCTGTTTGCCAGCTCTGAAGGCCATCGCAGCTGATGTTATGTTCTGAAGTCGTACGTGTACTCAATGATGTTAAGCCAGCAAATATGAAAACAAGGAAATAGCACGAGAAAGCCCTTTGTCCTGTCTCTGGTTGCCGAAGAAATTTATCGTCTCATCTCCAGAGGGGTTTGGAAGTGACCATGAACTGTTCAAGCTGCCCTACTGAAAGGTATCAAGGGCAAGGATTTTTTTTTTAAAAGGAAAAGACAAAGAAGTTTTAGTACGTTGTGCTAATAGTGTTCTATAACGTAGTTTTGCTAAGAAAAAAAGAAAAAAAAAAAGAGTAATGTGACCCATCCTTCTTCACGGTTGGTGATTATGGTAAAATTTATTTTGCTTGTAATCATCTCCTTGTCCCAGATTTTTTTTTCCTTATTTATTTTAGTTGAAACAATTAGGAATTTTGTTTCTATGAATATATTAAAAGGGAGCAATAAATTTTATTCATGTGTTAAAAAGAGAATGTAAAGTTCTTTATACTCCCTGCATTTAAAGGAAAAGCAACTGAGTTGTTGTCACTTATAGCACCATTATACATGTTAAGAATTAAGTGTTATTTATATCTATTCCATAATATTTTTAAGGATGATATTGCTGCTATGGATCATAAATAGAAATGATCAAGTCACTGCTTTCTCATTTTCTAGGCACAATAGTAGTAGTGGAAAACTAGTACTTCCTGCTTTCTTATCCACAACATTTTCTAATAAGTGGTCACCTTTTAAATGACTGGAAAGCATTCATGTAACTTTTAATAAGAAAAATTAATTTGCATTTTGCTTGCTGAAGTCTAGTTAATGTCAATTTAACAGGTGCCAAACATTTAACCTTTTGAAGTATTTTTCTTTAAAAAGAAAAAGGTCATAAATCCAGTGGCTTGGTTTTCAGTGTAATAAAATAGGAAATAGTACACAATTTTTTCACTGTTAGCCAGCACATGGAGGGGGATATGGCCTACTGTGTTTTTTATTGTGGGTTTTTTGTTTGTCTGTTTGTTTTCCCCAATTATTCTTCTATAAAGTGGGGGTTTTTTTGTTGTTGCTGGTTGGTTGGCATTTTTTGTTTGTTCTTTTTTTTTTTTTTAATTAAAGTCTTCTATATTATCATTTGTTATTTAGCACGGCTCATTTACAAAATAAAACTTGAGTATCATAGCTTTGTTTGAAGGTTGGTTGCAAGTTCTTGTATATTGCCTCACATTTTAGGGAGTAATGCTTAATATGTATCATCTATAATATTAGAATTTCATATGCAATGCAAAATCTCTTAGGAAGCAAAGGAGTATAAAGAACCCTGTTTTCTGCACTTATGTGAAGACATGTAATATTAGTTTGCTAGAATAAAATGAAGTACAGACACTGCTTTTAACTGGGATGTATACAGTATATCGAACTTTCTTTTAAAGAAAGTTATTAATGATTCATGAATTAGACTACTACATGGAATTCTTACACATTACTGTATGTTAGATGTAAAGATATTTATAGGCTTGTACTTAATAATCACGTTGCCTCAGTTCTTGGACTGCAGAATGTCTGCCATGACTGTTGCCTATAGTTTGCTCCACATTTGCTATCCAGCTCTTTTAAAAAGAAAAATGTGTATTTGGCTATTTGATCTGTAAAATAAATTCTATTAATAATGAAGTACGTATTGTAATTGAGCATATTGTATCGCATAATTATAGCTATGACTGTTACAGAGAGTTTTTTATTTCCGATGATGGCATAGTTTTCTCGGGAAGAAGTTCATGTACCTGTCAGACGGTTTTGCTGTTCCTATTTTTAGCAGCCTTGCAGCATTCACGCTTCAAACTGGAAAACCCCCAACACTCCTAGTGGTCAGATATGCAGCGACATTTACTGAATCAGTGCCAGGACTGAGCCAGTTTAAAATTCATTCCCTACCGGTGAGGGGTTGATCCCAGAAGTGCCGTTTGGTGCCCCGCACGCCGCTCCTGCCCGCTGCTGCTGCAGCTGGTGGTGGAGGTGTTTCCGAGGTGGGTGTTTGAGTCACAGCCCTTGGGCCTCGTTCGCAGTGGTTTATCAGGCAGACAGGATGATTTCACAGGCTTTGAGTTTCTGGTTTTGAAGTCTCTTCCTGTCCTGGTATAGGGCAGATTTGGTAGGAAACCCCCGAATGAGGCCTCTCTGGGAAGCAAACCCTCCTCCCCTCAACCGGTCCGGGAAAGAACTTCCTCGGAGAAAAGTGGAAAAAAACCTATTTATTTAACAAACAAAATGCCCACAAACACAAAGAATGAACAACGTGAAACAATAAAACCTCTCACTGCTCTGGAGTGAGATGGTAAATTCAGACAGTCCTTGCTGTGGGTAGCTCGGCTCGCTCAGTCTCTCACCGGCCCCTCCGGAGCTCCAGGCCCGGCGGGCCACAGGTGCCAGCCCTCGCTGCTCCTCTGGCTTTGTCAGTCCAGAGCAGATTGAAACAGTCCCGAGAAAAAGAGAAAAAAAAAAAAAACAGTCCAGGGAACTTCTCTGCCTCAGCTAGCTAAACTAACTAAGAGCAAAGAGATCTGTGTCCCGCAGTCTGTCTGAGCCTCAGCCTCAGGACAGAGTCCCGGAGCAGGAATGCAGAGCAGTGAACGCTGGTTTTTCTCAAAACAAACTCCGCGCTGCTTCTTTCCCCTTTTGCTCCCAGAACCAGTCTTAAAGGCACAGAACTCAACACACAGCACAAACAGAACAGATTATTGGGGATACATGCATCATAGGGTCACTCTAGAACACTCTCCTTTACAAGAATTAAGCTGAATTTCCTTTTTGAGAAAGTGAATGTTTGATGAAGAAAAGCACCAAATAATTTCGATGCTTACATTCACTTTTGGTTTTGTTTTTGTTTTAATCAAAGGGTACTGAGTGGGGATAATGTGATTTAGTCATCTCAGTTACCCTCAGGTTTTGTTTTGTTGGTTTTTTTGTTGGTTTTTGTTTTGTTTTGTTTTGTTTTTTTTTTCTCTGGTGTTGACAAGTCACAGACTGTAGCAGGTTATTCTGATTTTGGGACTGCCTACCCTCTAGAAGTGCCTACTTTCTTGCTCTTGAGTGTGAAGAGAACCTTTGATAAGTACCTTTCTTGTACCAGATGTGCCAGTTATGTGCTTTCAGAGAAAAATATACTTCGAGTTCCTTTACTTTTAACTTACCTGAAGCTCTAACTTTTTCCTAGTATTGCACTGGTCCTATCATTCTAGTCTATCTAATAAATAATTCTAAAAGCATCTAGGATGATTTTAAAATTCCAAAAGTTACATAAATGAAATGTACCAAAAAGGTACATCACATGGTTTAATTACTGGTCCCAATCAGTTTTCTCCCTCCTCTGGTTCTCTCATGAGTCAGCCCAGCCAAATATGATAACCTTCCAAATCTACTAAGGGAAAGCCAGAAACCTCTTAAGTGGCTCGGTTTCCTGTGTTCTGTCTGTTTCAGCTTTTTGTTTTCTTTTGTTTTCACTTTTTAAAAAGTTGGTTTTTTCATAGACTGGTATAAAACTTGTTCAGAGTTCATTTCCTCCTGATGGTTGAATGGGTTCATGAGAATCCCATGAAAGCCATGAATGTTTATTGACCAAATATGTGTCTGTGCTGGATATCAATTTCTACACTTTTCTGTGATGAAAGCCAGTCAAAAATTTTTGTTATTTTTGTTTCAAATAGTGTTAGTATCCCTCCCGAGTCAAAGCTAGATACATGTGTTTCAAAACCAACTCTGTTTTTCAAATATTTTCACCTGCAGACATATTTTATTTTTCTGACTGCTCAGAAGTCAGAGTGAATTATGAGCAAAAAATCACTGAGCCGACCAAATGTTACTTTTGAACTTGACAACTCATTATATTTTCTTTGTAATATCAATATATGTATCATACTCCAGACTGCAATTATTACAGTCACCTCAGTATAAACTTCTCAAGAAATTCCCCCTTTTCTCTGGTGCTCATTGCTCATCTCCAGAGCAGCCAGGCTGTAGGGAAAGCCCCAGAGCCTGCTTTGGGTCAGTTCCAGTGAAATGTGGGGCTGAACTAAAAGAAAACTTCTTTATTTATTGCCACTTTTAGATGTAAGTGATCCCACGGCTGCTTGCAGCCCTCTCCAGTACAGCAGCTGGGGCTGGCTCTCAGATGAGCTGGTTGCATCCAGTGCTGTGTTGCCAATTATTATGGAATTCTTATGGATTTGTGTGTCTACCAAAGCTCCCTCCCACCCAACCTCAAACAACCCCAAGAGCAAGCAAGGCACTGCAGGAACTTTGGGGGATTTAAATCCTTCTGAGTTCAACTGAATGGGGGATTTCTAAAGGGCAGTAGGGGGCTGTCAGGAACAAAGATGGTTTGTGATGTAAATAGAATTGTATTTTTAACATAAACTGTAATGCTGCAGGGTGTTGTGTTGTTTTTTTTTTTGTTACTGTTACACTTTTACGGTGATTTCCCGTTTTGCCATAAAACATATATTTATGGTGTATCCTGGTCTTACGTATTATTTGTAAAACCTTTTTAACAAATTATTTGAATATATATTTTTGCTTTCATATTGAATTACTGAGCACTGTTCCTTTTATGTCTTATTTATCTATTTCTAAAATAAATTTGGTTTGACGATTATATTTGCGTACCTTCTGGAGAAGCACTGTTTTTAAATACACCTCTGTCCTGTTTGCTTAAAGCATGCACACCACCAAGCCTCTAGAGAAACTGGTATTTTTCCCAGTTTAGGAGCTATGATTATTAAGTAACTCTAACCACATGTAAGCTTTGCAAGAAGAAAGATAAAGAAATATGCCTCTTTGAAAAACCTCATACGCTTTTTAGCAGCACATTCCTTTTGTCAACAATTTTTTACAGAGAAATCTAAGCAGGGATTCCAAGAGTTACACAGTTTCCAATGGTGTTCCCATGCACATGTGAGTGTTTATATCTGTCCCTGTATGTATTTTTGTTTGCCTGTGTATACAGGGAGCTTGAGGGTGTCTATACACATTTATCACACATTCAATTAGCAAAGGCTATAGGCAGTAAATATTGCACAGACTGAAGCTGCAGAGATGTGCCCGTCCCAATATCTCTTGCTGTGGAAAAATAGCCAGGCTCTAAGGATTTCAATCTGCCACATTATTTGATTTTTGGGAAGATTTGTCTTCCCTTCTGAGAATGTACTGGGTTCTCAATATCTGAGAAGATGACTCGTGATGATTTGGAGTTTAGGATACAAATATGAAAAGTGCAGTTTTGAATTTTAGTGCTATGATTCTTTCACTAGGTTGTTTTACTCATTTTGATACTGTCTCTCAGTATTCTAAAATACAATTTTTCCAACTAAATAGACTCATATTCTTAAATTTTACCACTGAAAATGTAACAAATTGACATTTTTGTATTTTCTCCAAATTGTGAGCTTCTGCTTATTTCATAAATAGACACATGTAAATCAAAATCAGTTATTTATATGTATAGAGATGGATATTCAGTGTGATATCAGGAATTTTTCAGAGGTATTATTTACTTTTTGCAAACTTTGAAATAGGTTTTATTCATTGGTGTTCTCATTTCCAAGGAAGGTGTTCATTCAGGCTAAAATCACTTATTTCCAATAAAAGCTGAATGATGATATCAGAGGTATGAGGTTTGATTTCTCATCGCTGAATTCCAGCCGAGAATTATGAGCTGAATTTTGGTCTGTGGCTCTCAGCATTGTTTTCATCCTTTCCTAAGAGAAGTTCCATGGCTGTCGGATGGATGAAGTGCCCTCTGCTCCTGTTCCCCGTTTTCTCCTGGGCTGGGATCTGAAAGCCTCCAATAGTAGGTTTTCGCCCACAAAAATACTCTTCCTAGGTCTGGATCTACACCATCCATGTGCTGATGGTTTTCCTCCCTCTCTCTTGTATGAAAAAGAAACTAACAGGGGGCTAATTCTGGTCTTTTCTAGACACTTGGGCATGTGTATTTCAGACAAGCAAGTGAATCTCAGATGGGTGACTGGAATTTGGAAAGTCCTTTCCTTTGAATGTTTGGGGGGTTTGAGTAATTGGAAATTACTCAAAGTTTTGTGATTTTCTGATAACCAAACTTGGCCAGGGTCTGCACAAACAAGGACACGACAGTGTGCAAGACTTAGTGTGGAAAGGGCTGAGGGGAAAGGAAGATCTTTTTTGTCTATAATTATTATTGTGGTGAGTAATTGAATCAAAGTCCTAAGTACCACATCAGAGATCCTTGCAGATGCAGTTTTAAGTCACATTTAAGTCACATACTTTATTAATTGCATTAGTATTGATCCATTATGGATAAAAGCAGCAGATTGCTGCTGCTAACTCTGAATGTATCTGAACACGTAGATGTGTATTCATATCTGGGTTGAAAAGTGATTCAGATCAGGTTTATTGGGATTGAAAGGTAAGGTGTCTTTATTGTATTGTTGACTGATTTTTGTAGATTTGTTTCCCTCCCTTTTAAAAAGAGTGTGTTTGGAGCTGGAAGTGAAGAAGAAAACTCAGACTTGGAAAAAAATATGGTACACTTTTCTTTGCTATTCAGCTAGAAGAAACTGTTTTAATTCCTCAAGATGGTACCAAACGATTGATTAAAAAAAAATTAAACTTACCTGATGTAAAATTACAGTTTTTGAATAACAATAAACTACTTCTAGCTTTTTCTTTTTTTTTTTTTTTGCATTATATTTCTTGAAATGCATTAAAATAAATTTAAAAGCAAGTGCTTTTGGTTGCTATTACCCAGTTATTATAACTATCTAAACACATAGGTACAGAGATTTTAAATTATACACTATGAAAGCCTAAATATTTTCTACCTTCTGTCATCTCTTTTCCAAAATTTCTGGTTTTGGATGCATTTAACATAAAACTATCTGTAACCAACACATCAAGGAATCACACTGAAGGTGGAAAAGGGCTTTTTGTCTAAATGTCTATTTGTAAACAAAACTTCAAGAGGGGAGGAAAACATTGGATTATGTTCTCAAGCTTAGCAGAATGGAAGCGACAACTTCTCCAGCCTGCTGAGATTTTGATTGCTATTGATTTCAAAGTTAGAAGCCCAAACAACTGCAATTCATACAAGAAGTGTTTCTCCCTACTCGTGCTGAACTCTGAGCTCAGTGAGAGCTCTGGATAAGAGCTGCTGCCACTTGGAAAGGTGTGTGAGGTGTTGTTATTAGCAGCAGTGATCAGCACTGCTGCATTCACTGCTCACAGTCCGTGCTAAGTCACCTTGATCTGTAAAATTTTCTGCACCTGAGCGGGAACAAGGGATTTACTAAAAATCCTTCAAAAAAATCTCAGTTTTTCCTCCTTCAAATAGCAGTAAGCTAGTCTATCCGAATACAGGTCTCTAGTATTTTTCAGAAGTGTCTCATTAGACACACTGCTTACCTTTTTAATTCTTATTTTATGTGTTGTAGCAGCTTGTACACGTATATAGATACATATATACAAACAAAGGCATAAGGTAATTTTCTAAAACTTTTCTGGTTTTCTTTATAAGCCAGTGTTGGAAGACATTTCCTGCTGTTTAGAAGCAAGAGGCTGAAGGGATTTTTCAATGGCCTGAAGCAGATTTTTAATCTAGCAAAATGACATTGTGACTAATTAAAAAAAAAAAAAAAAAAAAATAAAAGGATAAACAGATTGGTGTTTGCTTACACATGAGGGAATCATCAAGCCTACTGATTTTGCAAACAAGAGGCTGGAGTATTTGATGAATGCATTTGAAGAAACTTGTACAGCCAAAGCTGTAAATCGGTCCCTGCTAAATGATCTTCCCTGATTCATTCCCTTTCTTCATCAGGTTTATGGTAAGGGCATTTCTGTGCTTTATCACTTTTGCCAGATTTTAACCCAAGTTACTTCATTTCCTTTCCATCAAAGACTATCTTTGTTCTTCTATGTTGGAGCATAATACATATATGCTCTAACACTGAGATTCTTGTTTTCTTGTCTTTAATGGGTGGTTTAAGATTTTCTTATTGCTAGATTTTCCTTTTTTTATATTAATATATAATATATATGGTGAGGGGGGTGATGTGCAAGAATCCAGACATTTCTAATATCTTGCAATTGGTGTTGTGTCAATCTGACATTTGATAACTAATAACCAAAGTAATTAGTATCACAGGGGTAAACCTTGGACAACATATTATAACCATTTAGGGTATGTTGGTGAGTCACACAATATACATCTTTTTTCTCACATCAGAATTCTTAAAGATCATAGAATTGAAGAATAATTCAGCTTCCAAGGGATCTGTGAAAGTCACTCCAATCATGGGACTCAAAACCAGGTTCTTTCAGATAGTTTTCTTTGGGTCTTGTTCAGCTGAGTTCTAATATTTCAGGCTCCTCAAGAGTATAGAGGCGTTTGAGTTGAAATGAGAATCTTAATTGTCTTTATGAATCCACTACCCACATGTATAAATATCCAATGAATACAAATTACTTACAGCTGTGAATAGTTTAAATATATCTATTTGTATGCATTTTTGGGGTGAGCCCCCTGGTTACACTGTTTGCTGCTCACTTTTATGGCTCATGGACTTTTGTATTCATCTTTATTTTATAAATATATTGTGAGTTTTTATTTGAATTTCCCCTAGTTGCAGTGGAAGCCCTGAGAAGTTGACACAATCCTGATTGCTTTACTCACAATGAGCTCACCAAAACTCTTCAGAAACTTATCTTGGAGGTTGGATATTAAAAGCAGACAGGAATAATTCTGTCAGGAGCAATTAAACCAGGAAAATGTAATTGGAGGCAAAAAAAAAAAAAAAAAAAGGCTTTTGATGCTTCCTGTATACAAGATATACAATGAACTGCTTTCAGCTCCCAAGCATGATTTATTAGTTACAGTAGTTTGGCTTTAAACACTGAGCATGGCTAAGACAGCATGTGCTCAGTTGTGTGAGGGCTCCAACATCTGTCCTGACAATCCTCTTACAGGCTGTCTTTGAAGAATTAGGAAACGGCAACATGAGTTCTGAAATGGATATCAAACAGCCAGAGTTAGGAGAGGGGGGTTGGAAGAGGATATTCCATTATTTCATTGCCCCTTTTTAACACAATAACTCCTTGAACTGTTTGTTTTTATTATTCCAGATGGGAGCAAGATGCATTTGAATGAATAAAATGAAATAGAACAAATCAAATGCTTGGCTGCTGTTCAAGAGCTGTTAAGGCTGAGCTTTATTAAATTCACATGAGGATATGATAACTGTGGAATTTTATACAATGAACTGCACTAATCTTACTCGTGAAGAACATAATTTTTCTTGAGATAGATGAGAGAATCTGAAATTTTGTCATGAAAAAACAAAGCCCCTTTGGAGCTTTATTTTCTGAGGGCATTCACTGCTTGAGTGAAATCTGTCCATGTCCCACAAACAGAATCTTCATGCACAATCCATTTTTACACATCAAAAGTTCCAAGGGTTTGTTCTTTCTCCGTGGCAAAGTGGAGAATACTTCAAAGTCAGCTACTGTGTTCTATGTTAAAACTCTTCCCTGTGTCATCTACAGTCCCTTTAGGAATAAGCATATTTATGTTTTAAAAGGGGGCAAAAGCATTAAAATTTAAAATTATATTAGATACATTTAATTTATATTTAAATAGGAAAAAAAAATGAAAGTGGAGCAAACCAAATCTTTTTAATGATTATTTGCAGGATATAATTCACATTGATGCCCTTTCCTTTTTTTTTTTTTGTGACTGTAGATTATTTTTATGCCTCTGCAGTAGAATGGCTGTTATAACTCAAATGTTTTTCAGACATTTTCTGTTGCTTAATGTAATTAATGTTCTTTTAAATATGCTATTTTTCTTTATTTCTTTTTATTGAAACTCCAACATTTCTGTTGAAAATTTCTGTTGAAATAATTTTATTTTTCCCCATCAAAACTACAAAGAAAAAAGTTCCTGACAACACTTACTCCATATATTTTGTTACATTTTTCCATTTAAATGTAGTGTAAAACTACATTAATAAACTATTGCCCTGTATCTAAAATGCCAAAAAGAAAATGAAAATGCTAGACCTCATGGTTAAATGGCTGAGCTCCCAAATCTATCGAGGACCTTTTCTTTAACAAAAAAAAAAGAGAAAGAAACAAAACAAAACAAAACAAAACAAACAAAAAAAAAACCAAAACAAAAACCAAACCAAACCAAAACAAAAAACCAAACCAAACCAACAAACAAAAAACACACAAAAAAAAACCCCACAACCAAACAATACAGGAATTTTTAATAGGAACTGATGTATCATTACCTTCCAAAACTCATGTATAATTACAGTGGACATCACATGGAAATAAAATTAAAAATAGTAGAAATCAGCTCCCGTTTTGATGAGATCTCACGTGTTTGATTGGGTAGTGTCAAACACGTCAATTTTCCTTTGTGGGGCTGAATAACTTGTTTAGTGTTGTCTCCTTTGAAAATGAGTGAGACCCACAAGCTGTCTGCTTCATAAACTGCAGGAACTCATCAAAGCCACAGTTGTAGAACCCACCTGAACCCTACCTGCACTTATTCCTGAGAATAGCTGTCCAATGGCCTGCAAAAAAGACAATGGCCAGACAAAGTCTGACGTGTCATAGCAGAGAGAGAGAGCCTTCTCTCCTTGTGAAACCAGGCCAAATAAAAGCTCAGATTTAATCAGAAATGGCTTGCCTCTCCCTGTGTCAATCAAATATTTTATATTGATGATCTGGGGATAACAGGGTTGAGAACACAAAGTCTAGTTTTGTATTGTTAAGATGAAAAGATTCTGCTGGGGTTTGATAACACTGGAGATGCAGAGGCTGTTACAGAAACATAATGAATATAAAATATATCTGCAAAAAGGACTTCTTATCAAGATAAAATCCTGATGAAAAATGTCACTTATTCTTTATTTTCCACCGGGCAGGTTTAAAGACTGTAGATCTGTATTTAATGGAGGTATTTAGTTTAGAACACCCTGTGCTGAAATACGAACCTTGAATTCAGTTCCTTCTCATCTGATCAAAAAAAAAAATTAAAAATTAGACTAATTTCTTTCATATTCAAACACAGAATACTCTATTAATAAATTAAAAATTACCAATGGATGTCACAACCTTATGGATAAATCTGTATAACTTGTCATTCCAAATGAATTCTGTAGCATTTGAACTCATTTCAGTGGAACTAATTTTGTTTGTTGTTTGTTTTTAAATTATTTCCAGAAGAGAAAGTGTCTGACAAGTCACTTTTAATTTATACATCTCAGAAATACTGGGTTCCATGAGAGACAAAATCAGATTTGGTACAATGAAGCAAAAGTTGGCGTGTGCTAATTTTATATGATGGGGTCAATGACTAGGGGTTTTTGTTTGTTTGGGGCTTTTTTGTATTTTGGGGTTTTTTTTGTTTGGGTTTTTTGTTTGTTTGGTTTTCTTTTGTTTTTGGTTTTGGTTGGTTGGTTGGTTTTTGTGGGTTTTTTTGTTGTGGGGGGGGTGTTTTTTGGGGTTTTTTGGGGGGGTTTTTTGGTGTGTGTGTTTTCTTTTGTTTGGTTGAGGTTTTTTTGTGTGTGTTTGTTTGGTTTTTTTCCCAAGGCAGGATAACAGTCTGCTGTTAATTTTTAATTGCTTTCTGCCTAGGGTGTTATTTAGGAAGGAGAATGAGGAGCTGGAATAGGGTGTTCCACTTCTAATCAAAAAAAAATCTTCAGTGATGGGAATTCTCATAATCATAATCTTTCACAGGGATTGTGGAAGACTGGCTTACACTGTTTGTGTTCCATGACTTGGATGCTGTTGTAAGCTTTGTATGGATTTTCTTTTTTTTGTAATTGTTTTTCCTTTAGCCATCCTGTGTCCTGAGATTGGAAGAAAAAGATAAAAGGTCAGAAAGGCTTAATAGCAATTTTGTTTTTGAAAAGGAGAGGCTGGTTGATCCAGCTTAAATCTTTACAGCTGGGTCAACCAATAACTGTTGAACTACAGAGACAAATGACAACTTCAAAACCTCGTCGGTCAGCACACCACCAGCTGTAACCAGGAGGGTGAGAAGGAAAGGTGAATCCATAGGACATATGGGCATAGTTTTTTGAGAGGGTATCCAAAAGCAGATAGGTGGGGATGGAAATCCCCAACCTTACTATGTAAACAGCAAAGAAAATAAAAGGAGACTGAATTTTGTCACCTCGCTGTTTAGTGTGTGGTTGAGGATGATTGGGGTTTTCCTAATGAGAGACAGAACTGCATTGGCTGTATCCCATGGGGTTTGTGGAGCCATGTCCAGGTGTTGGTGTGATCTCACCAAAGCAATGGTCAGACCAAATCGCTCTCACACTTGAGAATTTTTTTGCATTTTGAGAATATTTTAGCAGAAGTGCTGCAAAGTGCTGAGGTGATGTGGTATTTGTTACCATCTTTAGGTTCCTTTTATTGTCTTCTGCACATTTAGAGCAGAGTGGCTGATGGGGGGATCAGGGAAGCTGTTGTGTCAGGCCTGGATATCTCCTGTCAGAGCACTGAAGCCTGGGAAGGGAGGATAAGCAGAGCACCTACAGCCCTACCATTCACTTGGGATTATGTAACACTGGATGTGGAGGGCAGACATTCAGTGTGATTTCTTCCAAGTGATAATAATTTCCGTTTTAAATGGCTGTAAAGGTAACAGAAATATATATATATATATATTTTAATGAAGAACTGAAGTTGGAATTCATTTCTTCTGTAGGAGGTGAAGGCAGAGAGAATCATAGAGAGAGAATACAGAGAGATATACAGAACCACTGCTGTAGCTGCCTCAAGCTCACACAAGCTGCAGTGAGTCATTCTAATCTCTTTCCTCTAGGTCCTGTGGGAGGTAACTCTGTGAACACTTGGCTTTTAGATAGCTTAGGCTGAGTAAGATGGTTTCTGAAATCTAATACAAAAATAATTTTAAAAACTAGGGCTCACAAGGCTGAGAACATTTTGAAGCCGTGACCTTCAGTCCTGTAGGCAGATTGCTCTCGGTTAGAAGGAGTTGAGGCAATTAAAAGAGAGATAGCATAGAGAGGAGTTTTCAAAGTTCGTGAAAATATTGTACTCAGATATTTTCACCCTCATTGACTCTAATGTTAGGGTGCTTGTTCCATGTAGGTTCAAAATTGTTTGAAATATGAGTAAATTTTACTGTGTAGAGAGAGATTAAATCCTTTGATACATTTCCTCTTATTTCTCTAGAATAAACAATTGATATGCTGTTCTAGTGATCATATTTCTTACCATTAATTTCTCCTCATTACATCCTTTTTCTATATGTATTTCCACCAGTTTGATTCACCTGCTTTACTCTTTGCCATCAGGTGACAAAAATGCAAGCACATTCATTCTGCTTGTTTGTTTGGCATACCAGTTATAACCAGTGTAAACACGACCAGGAAAGGAACAGGGGTTTTGGAGAGATTTACTGAGGAGGCATATGCCTCAGACACACTGCAGTGGATCCTGGTTCATTCCTGCAAACTGAAAACCATGAATCAGGAGAGAGTGAGAAATGTTGTCTTCAGGGCAGGGGATGGTGTAAGCACTTTCTTTTTTTTTTGCAAAGTTCACCAATGCCAACACACATGATTTTGTTTGCTATGCTAGCATCCAACCTTTGGAGGGAATGCCACGCCCTCTGTGCTGTGCTGGCACTCGTGGCAGTGGGGTCTGCCAGGGAAACCTGGGGCACTCCCTGTGGCAACACATCCTCACCAGGTAGAAATCATGTCATGTGCAAAAGGCAGAGGCATTATTGTCCTGAGCCTTGTCCCTGTTCTCTGATCCATCACTTGCCGCAGAACATTTTGGGACAAGCAGTCCACAGAGAACTTCTTTCAGAAAACACTTGATATTTTGCCATATGAGTACTACTACAAAGTCTAAATTGAGATAATGCTTTTAAAGACTTTCTGATCCTCTTGGATTAAGCCACCAGGGCTGTTTCTGGAAAAAAAACTAGACTAAGAGTGATAATTTGTCAGGATAACAGTTCTGAGATGGGTTATAAATGGAAAATATTGCATTTGGTTGCCTATTCTCTCTTCCCTGAAACTTCTGGAAGACTGAGCGGCACAGCTGCATCTTTATGCATGAGTGTAGGAGCAGAAGTTGGAAGTAGGGTGATGGGAAGATGGGAAGTGGGCACTTTGAGGGGGAGGATTTTATCCAAATTAAATCTAGAAAACCCCAAAATGTCACTGAAATATTTGAAGCAGAAGAAACTTGTTTCTTTGCATAACTTTAGCTGGAATCCAGGAATTTTGTTGTGTATTGGGCAGTTTTTAATGTATTCTTCCTTTGGAAGGAGCACTGTGAGGGGTGAAGAGAGCCTTATGATGTGGGAAAACTGAAATACTGAAATTAAATTTTCCTTTTTTTTTTTTTTTTTTTTTTTTTTTTCCAGTAGTCTATTGGTCTTTATTGTTGCTGGAGACAGATATCCCAAATCTCATCAACTGCTATCCCATGTGATATTAATTAAATAATTTGTTGTGATATCCAGAACCATGTCAAAGCCTAACTAGACACTTGAACTACATTTTCAGCCTAAGTACAGCTCCTGTCTTGTCAGGGTTTGTGTTTTAGGGTGGTGAGGCAAAGCTGCTCTTACTCCGTGATAACAGTTTCAGACTGGAGAGGTTTCCAACCTGGACCTTCCTAAACAGTCCTGATACTCACATGCAAGACTGGAGGAATAGAGAAAATCCAACCTCAACACAAACCGTATTTTAATCTAGTTTCTATTAAGATAATTTGACAAAAAAACTTACTTTGGATGGCTGCATGTTGGTAAAGCGTGAAAAAAAAGAGTTTCTATTAATATTTCTTATTTGGCTGATTTCTTCAAGACTACATCTTGAAGCTATTTTAATGGAAAGCCAAAGTTACAGTTATTATTATCTAATGCTTCATCTAATTTGCTTTCTTCTAGTTTGGAGAAATAGCATGCTGTTACTGTAGGAAAAAAAAAGCAAGAAAAAGTATAATGAAGAAGTAGAATGATTTTCTGTAAAGACCTCTCTGCTGCAATACTGTACATCGTATTGCATTTTATTTATTCACAGCTTTGCACTCAAAGAAAACTACAAAAGGAGATGAAGCCTCAAGAGGAAAAGCCCTATGAAATGGCAACAAACAATATCAGAGCATAAGGTGTCCTGCTAACCTTTAAAAATGCAATTCAGTCTCGCACAATTTTCCTCAATCAGGAGCAAATCTGCAGCTCTTTAGCAGGAAACCAATCAGTTGGGTTCTCACTCACTTGGACATGTGAGTTGAAATTTAATACAAAAAAAGAAAAGACCTTTTGGGAAATCATATTAATGGAGGTTCATTTTCATTATGTCCAGTTTTCTTTCATTATTGGATACTTGTGGGGATAGGTCTTTTCCCTGGGAGTGCCCTTCTCAAGATTGTTTTGTTGTGTGTGTGTTCCTTCCCGTGCCTTGAATTCAGTGTGATATTCTGCTGCTGCCTTTTCCCATCTTATCTTGCTGTATTAATTTCAGCTGTGAGATTCCATAGGTTAAAATTTCAGAATCGTTTGTCCCTCACTGCGCTTTGACACATTTTATTTTTCTGATCAGTGGAAAAAAGGTTCCTATTGCTTTCTAGGATAGGATTCATTTGGAGCCTTATAGGCAACCAAGGATCTTTGCATGATCTCAAGTGCTGAACAACAACCAAAAAGTGAAGTATTTTAGTAAATTGCTGGAGTTAATGACCCTTGTGATGATCGAGGGTCATTATCTGCTTTTAGCTCACTCTATTACCTACTTCTACTGACTCAAAGCACTGGAACTTGATTATCATAGTGAATGAGAGCTCCTGTTTTACAGTGGAATCAGAGGCAATGGCACTTGCTCAGGAGCTGAAGCTGCTGAGCGCCACTGGGAGAGTATGAGGTCATTCCTGTTTTTCAGAAATTCTTCTGCACACCCCTAAGGTGGGCTTGTCAAGCTGCACAGGCAGATCTGCTCTCTGCTGAAACTAACCACTGGCTTCTGGGGAAGCAGAGCAAGGTCAATGCATGAAGCTCTACAAAAGTCCATTTATCTGGTTTTCATTCCAGGTTATCATTAAGAACTCAGCCAGTATGAGACAGGGAGTTTAACTGTGAATGCATGTGTCACTGGAACGGCTGGAGTTACAGATAGCTCCATTACTGTCACTCTTTTATCTAATGCCATATTGATTTATTTTGAAATTACTTAATTTTTCAGTGTTCTCTACAGGTTAGAGATCCATCTTTTCAGCCACATGCCAAACTGGTGTGGGCTACACTAAGAATTATACCTTTTATGACGTTATATCAAATAAGGTAATTCTGTGTGTCTGTATAATGAAGTGTTGCATTAAGCTAAACTGAGCATTATATCAAATTAAACTGTAGTTTAATTCTCAAATTTGAGGCAGAAGTTACTTCGGGTTTGAGTAATCAGAGAGATGTGTGTGCACACACGTTTATTTCACTAGTTGTCTACAGATGTCTAGAGAAGAAAAAGTGTTTAAGTATTTAGGACTGAAGGCCAGTGTTTAGGGCCATTAAAATCAAGGCTTCTCTTTGCTGATCCACTGCTACTCACATCTGTTCACTGGGGTTTCTTTCACCAGGTTAAGCCAGGAGTGGATAAATCTGAGTTGAAACAAGACCACCCTAATTGCTGGCACAATGGTGTAATCAAAGTGCGGTGCAATGGATCAGTTACCTTGCTAATTGGGCAGGGAAGGAATTGTCAGCTCAGGAATGGTGATCTGAACACTCTTTTCAGGAGAGGGAGGTTGCTGTGAAGCAGTGGAAGGGAATTGCTCCATTTGAGCAGTAGAAGTTATAATGTATGGATCTTTGAATGATAGATACACGTGATTAATGTGCTGCTAAAGTGTGCTGGTCATCCTCACCAGTCAGCCTGAGGAACACCAGATGGGAGCCAATGAATATTTTGTGGGAAATCTTCAATTTAAGTGAAATGAAACACTGTTCAAGCATCAAAAGGAACAAGGACTCACCCAACATAGTGCCTGTTACATAAACTGGAAAAATATGAAATCAAGATTTAGATTCAATGAATTAAGAAAGAGCTGTGATATGACAATTCTTGATCTGTATTTGAAGAGGACTCCTGTGTTGCCTTCCTGAAGAAGTTGCTTCACACAAACTTTTACTGACCAGTTGATCTGTTTATCTGCAATTCTGTAGATAAATGTAGAACAACATTCACTTGTAGCACAATTTGTTGGGTGTCATCCCAAAATTCACTGGAAAAAAAGAAATTTTTAAAAGAGAAAGTTAACCAGCCTATCCACAGTAGAACCTAATGACAGTTTGTTTGGAATCCCTACAGTCAGATAAACACAGTCATAGAAAATTTTCACATTTCAGAGGACACAGAGACTTACCATTTGAAAATCATCTGTATTATTTTGACTACATCTAGAACAAAAGATAAGGCTTAGAAGTCTTCAGCCTCTGTTAGCTACATCCCCATAACAAAGGCAAGGCAAGCTTTTTGAAAAAAAAATCAGAGTAATTACTATTGTGAATTATTGACCACTTGTTCCACATATTAGGGACTATTAACCTTGCTATCCATTATTTAAAGGAACTATATCACTTCACAAAGCTGAGTATTCTTAGGTGGCCAACAAAAAAAAGATTTTATTAAGTTGAAACAATTTTCTTTAATTATCTTTCAACAATTCACAGTCAAAGAACAATTGCCCTTTCAGCAAAATGAATATAATGAACCACTACAGAGAACTTGGGTTTTGTTCTGTGTAGGAATCTCTGTGTGTTGGTATTAAGTAGAGGAGAATTTTAACAGCAGATGGGACCCGTAAATAGAGGGGAACCAAGAACAGAACCAGAAATGATCTGGGACTGGATTAGGGATGTCCTGATTCGCCCTAAAAAAGAAGCTTTTGAGCTGTGAATTGTAAATGGTGCTCCATTCTAATTCCATTAGAAATTAGAAGGATTTCCCTGAGAATATCTCTAGTCTGGTTTGACTTGGAAAAGAAATGGTAACTGGAGAGTGGACATGATATCCTTGTGTAGGATGTTTCCTAGTACAGGCATTCAGAACAGACTTTATCTCACTGGGAAGAAAAGTTTGTTAGTTATTTGTTGTATAATGGCATTCTCCACCAGGCAGAGGCAGCTGGAGCCTCTTTGGTGAACAGAGTGAGGGGAAAAAAAACTCCATATGACTAAGAAAGTAAGGATGAGTTTTAATTTTAAGTTTTGAAGAATCTATAATAAATTCCATTAAAAAAAGAAATAGGAGGCAGAATTTGGGATCCCATAAATCCCAATGAAATTCAACTGCATATTTAAAATAAAAATTCCCTCACAATTTTTTAGGCTTGGTATTTTTTTGAATTGTCATTTAGAATGAAATAGCAACAAAAAAAGGGACAGAATCTGAATCTGTTTGCCTTCCTGTTCTCTAAAGATTTCATACTCTTACAGATAATAGAAATGCCTGTGAAGCAGTAACTCTGAAAGATGCCAGATAAAAGTCTAATTCTTCATTCAGAGAAGTCCATCACTTTCATTTTCAGTCTTACTTGCACTTATTGTCAGATAGTGTCTGTCATATTTTCATAATTAAGATAAATCTATAGGGTTTCCTCTCCCTGAGTGATGCTCTCTAAGTCCTGGTTCTCTCTACCTGCTTATAAAATAAAGATGATGAATAGATTCCATCCATGTATTTATAAGAGGTACTACGTGGCAACTGGATAGATTTATCTTTGTCTTTGTTTTTATTTCATGAGGTTTATCCTCCCCTACTCTGGTAGAATGAGTAGCATCTGTGCAACTCAGTTTGAGGTTTTAAAATCTAGGAAAACTGTAGCTATAGCCAGAATTAAAAACCTTCATTAAAAATGAAAATTAAAAAGAGGGGAAAAGCCTCCTTTTTATGTATTTGTGCACAAGAATATCAGGGAGGTCTTTTTAAGTCACATCTCAGTGATGTCACACTCATTTCTGAGAGCACACTCTCAGATGCTAAAGCATGATAGAAAGCTGGTTGTGACCCTTCAGCCATGCACTCCAAAAACATAGGATATCCCAGGAAACACTGCATTTTGACACCAGACAAACTCTGCTTCCTTTACCTCTCCCAAATGCCCAGCCTTTCACCCAGCTCAGTGCCTGAAGCAGAGCCAAATTCTCGTGTTTTGGGCAAAGTGAAAAATGGTTTGGCATTCTGGCAGATATCTAAAAATGCTGCAGTTTCCTGTCTTTTATATTCTTTACTCTCATAGGTAGGGAATTTTGTTGTTATTCCATATCTTAAAACATGCTTTAGTTAGAAAAAAAAAATAAAAAATGTAAAAGCACTTGTCATTTATATTGTCATTTTTATGAGGAGATATATTCTGTTGTATATATTTGCTTCCACAAAAATCATCTGAAGAGTTTCAAAGTGCTGAAGAAGTATAAGTTATGGAAACATAGATCTAACGTGGCATGATATCAACCAAACCAAATGTTACCAATACAACACTGGGGTTTAGCTGCATTCAGAAATGAGTAACATGCTCATGATATCTGTAAGCCTAGAAACTGTCCTTTGGAATTTAGCCCCTGATGGCAGGAAAATAATAAATGGAGTGATTGTATTCTGTACCAAGGTTAAAAGTAAACTAATGGTGTTTTAATGATCTTACTAAAACTGGAAAACTGCTGGTTTTTCTGTTCAAGTGGGTCACTCAACCAAATCTTGACTGGGCAAAGGAATTAACCATTTACTTTCTGGCTTTGAAACCAGTGTCTTTGTCAGTTTAGCTTGCATTTTGTTTAGCTGTCTGAATTTTGTGAACACATTTTCCCAAGACAATTGTAATGACATCCTTAATTAAGCATACAAGTGTAATGTGCATGTCATCCAGTGGTCGAGAAAGAGAAGGAGAAAGAATTTTTTTGTGGCCATATATCAATATATTCAAAGATACTGACACTCTGTGTTCTGCTGTAAATTTGCTTTCCTGTCACCCCTGCCTCTTACCACTGCTTAGACAATGAATGGAGCTCAATTCACAACATGAGGAAGATTCAAAATGCTTTTCTGGTGCTGTTTGTTCCAAAGCAGGAGTCAGAATCCCCCCCTGCCAGCTTTCATCGTGGCCAGAAATGAAGACTGTGCAGTGCAGTTTCATGTTTTAGCAGTGGCAAACACACCTTGCCATTGATTTAAGTTAGATGCATGAAAAAATGGGAATGGCACGGCCACCCACAGGAGTGATAGAGAAGGTCAATTAGGGAGAAGCTGTTGTTTATAGAAATAAAGCACATTTTCAGTCAAATGGGTAGTGTGTTATGTTGCTTACTGATACAGAGTAAGTTTTCTTACATGTAAGCATTGACATAACAGGCCTGAGTTATAGACTGTAGTATGGCACAATTATATGTATTTCTACCACTTTTTTAGAACAGTGGAACTACATTCTAAATTTAATTTAACTGCAGAATTTCTCCCTCAGCACAGCTACACTGTCTCAATCTCTCTCAGACTATTTAATGCTTTGTTCTTGTCAGAAGAATTTCCTTAAGAACATAATGCTTCAGCACAGTCTACATTTAAAACTTCCTTTAAATGGGAAGACCAAAAAAATATTAGGTTTTCTTGTATTTTCCCAATAATGGATTGCAGAAATCACCTTGGCTTACCCTGCGTTCCTTCCTCAGGCTAAGTTCCCATGGAAGTGTGACTTTGATGGAAGCCATGAATAAAGAGTGCTGAGCAGGACCCATTGTGATTAGACACGCGTTTTGAAAAAGCTTTAGGAATGATAAACTGCAGTGTTGCTGTTTTATTTTATATTTAAGAAAGACCGCTGGCATCTGGGACTTCTAAAAGAGCGAAATGGATAATAAGAAGTATGTTCTTTCAGTTTCCGTGAAGGCACTTCCTTGTCAACGTCTGTCATGCCCCAAAAAGTGCAAAATATTTTGTTAGAAACAAAATGAACGCTTCTACAAGGAGCAGCTTTTTTTTGTCAGTGTAATGTAAGGTGAAGTCTTTGAGAATTCACAGGTTATACAGTGGTTTAAAGATTAAAAAGCCAGCAACATTACAAACAAGTGAAAGGTCAGAGGGGGCCATCACCCACACAGACATTGAATAATTCAGTGTTTTGCTGTGTGTGTCACCTGCAGAGCTCAAATACTTGAGCACAATCATGGCTTGCTGAACCATAGTAATAGCCCAGATTATGAAAGGCCAATACTGATAATGATTAACTCAGAGCTTAGGGCTCCTGTGAGGAGTTCAGCTGGCAGAAGGAAGAATGAACTCCGTGGTTGGTGCCCCACTCAGCAGCCCAGCCTGAGCTGAGCATCCTGCACCAGGGCCTGTGGTCAGGCTGTAAACACAAATCAGACAATGCTTTCATTTTCCTTTGTATGATAATTGGCTTTCTCCTTGGAGCATGAGATGGAGAACAATAATCAGCAGTTGGGGGTGAGACTGGGCACTGGGCAGCTCTGGATGAGTCGCTAGGAGTGACAGTGAGTCTCTCTGGGAATCAAGTCCAGGGTGTCACTGCTGGCTGCAGCACAAAACAGCTCCACAAGGAGCCTGATAGGAAATAAAAAGCCTGCAATTAGGAAATACAAAAGAGAAAATGACTTTGAAACTCAGTAGGGGTGCACTGGCAATCCACTGCTCAGAGGCAGATGAAAACTCCCTCTGTCAGAGTGGTGCGTCCGAGTTCCACACAGCACTGAGGATAATGAGAGCATCCCCTGCCAGCCTGGCAGTGCAAACCCCACCACTTAAAGTGTCAGAGCTGCCAAGGACAGTCTGACTCATCTGATGACAGTGCTGAACCCATGTCACTTAGAGGCAGTCAACAAATTAAGTTTGAAATCTTCAAAAGATTATCTCAATTTAAAGACAACGTTGGAATCAATAAACTTTTGGAGCTTCTAGGAAAAGAGGGATGTGGGTTCGTTGAAGTTTACAACCTTCAGACAATGGTCTGTTAAGGCAATCATAGTGTCATGGCAAGCCAGCTGAAAATCAATATCTGCAAATGTGAGATATCTTTTTTTTTTTTTTTTTTTTTTTTTTTTTTTTTTTTTTTTTTTTTTTTTTTTTTTTTTTCCTGGCACAAGCCCATTTGAAACAAACTAATCATTTTCCCTCCCCAGACTTTGAGTTACTGCTGTTTAAAATCCACTTTATCTTCTACATTCAGGATTCTTAGAATCAGGTAATAATATTATAAATAGTCTGGGAAAAAATGAATACCAGACCTTGTTTAAAATTACTGTCATGCACACTGTTTGAAAGAACCTGAATGCTCTGTGAAATGAACTTGATTTACTGTCACTTGTCTCTCTTTTGCTTTCAGGTAGATTTGAAGTGCATCAGTGCTGCAATACCAGACTTTTGTAGATTTACTTAGCACCCTTTCAACAATCCTGATGGACTATTTTGGTTCTTTCAGTCCCTTCTCTGAGTAATTTTAAAGAAACACTAATTAAATCTTTTCTATTGAATAATACATGTGCTTCACCCTCCAAAGTTTAGCTTAAGGGACTTTTGTTGACAAAAATACATTATATTCCTTTTACTTAATTTCATTAGTGGGACTTCTTTGACTTTTTGGGAACATACAGATTTTTCTCCAGAGCATGTTAGAGCACAGAATGATTAGCAGAGCGTTAGGAGTAACCACAGCCCAGGAATACTGTCAGTCAGACCTATGGCAGTGTGTGGGTTCCAGGGCAATTTGTAGATGTTCTGTACAATGGTGTATAAAATAGGGATGCACTGTGTTGTACTTGAGGCATTTTCTCTAGAATTCCAGCCAAGTCTGATACACTAAATAATCCAGACTTGTATTTTCCCAATTTGCCAAGCAGTGTATTTAACGCTTCTGTGTTGATAACAGAAGTCCACTTAAAATCAATATTTTCTTTTGGTATGCAAACCTGGGAAAGGAGGTGTTTATGCTGCTAAAAATCAAAAGGAGTTCTACTGAAATCAAGAGGGGTTTATTGGTGTAAAAACAGGTTAAGGAAGGGAAGAATCATGCCATGAGAGGTGAGTGGAAAAGCATTGGTATTCTGCTGTGAGGAGAAGCTTCCTGCAATAATGAGTACATAGCAGAGGCCAAACAGAGCCATACATTTGGGTTCAACATCACATTCACCTTCTGTGGGCTGAGAGCACACGGGAACAAAAGGAAATACGAGCAGTGATTTCAAATATTTCTTGTTATCTTTTTATTTCTTTACTGCTTTCTCTCCCTTCCTGTCAGTTCTCAGTGATCATCATTTTAAAACCACTTGTAGTTCTGGGAACAGTTCGTACTCCTTTGTTGAAGCATTTATGATTGTCAGTAAAACTTTTCAGGCTATCATTTTATTTAATGTAAGACAGTCTCATTCTCTTTCAGGCTACTAGATGCATTTTTCCTTTTCATCAGCTAGTCAAGTTGCATGGCCGTGCTGTATGTGTGAAGTTTTGAGTTAATGTTCTGAAAGAAATGGCACTTACTCTCATTTTAGGACAGCTCTTGCTCAGCCTTGGTTGGTGCATGTCTATTCATATGCAGGCAATTTAGTAAGACTGATAGAAATCGATACATATACGCTATTATTAATACAATTAACTTTTTTACGTGCCACGTCTAATAAAGGGAGAAAATGCAAAAATCATCTGGGCTAGTAGTTTCAATGTTTGTTCTATAAAAGTTCACATTATATGAACTAACAATAGTGCAGGTTGTGTTCAAACAGCAAGGAACTGTCCCAGTAAAAAAAAAAGCAACAAAACAAAAACCAGTTTAAAATGTTAATAAAAAAATAACTGATAAACTAAAATGTAAAACTGACTGGAATTCTGCCACTGCTGAGCTACTTCTGTAAGTATTGGCAGTTACAACTGTTATTTTACAGATTTGAAAGTACAGCTTCAAAACTTTTGCAGTAGTGTCAAGGCTCCTCTCACTGGGTCTACCACTCCTCCTCCTCCTGCTTCTCTGATAATTTCTGGTTTTTTGTTGTCCAACAAAATTTCATCTCCTTGCCTATCCTCCTTGGAGGATAAGGACTCCTTCAGTCCATTTCCATCACTGTCCTGTCCTTATTTCCTTTTCTGTCTCCCCCTAGATAAAGTTTCTGAATATGACGTGTTCAAAGTCCATCACAGTACTGGTGGTTCACAATTCTACATCCTGCCTCACCATCACACCTCTCCTGCAGGCAGAGAACTGAAATGCAACATTCAGAATTTTCCTGCTGATTTTTTTTTTTTTCTTTTTTTCCCTGCCTGCTTCTGGCTTTCACTCTGTTGCATTTACCTTCTCAACCTTTGGGGATGGGACACCACAAAGAGTGGAGTACAAACCCAAACAAAGCTCTAAAATGAGCCAAATCTTGCATTTGCAGCAATACAGGCTGCAGGAGAGATAGGCTTTTCATATCAATGTGCAATAAGGCAGCAGCAGAGCTAGTGTAGGGTGGGGGGGGTGTTTGTTTGTTTTGGGTTTTTTGTTTTATTTGGGCTTTTTTGTTTGTTTTCTTGGTGGGTGGGTTTGGGTTTGTTTTTTTTGGTGGGGTTTTTGTTTGTTTGTTTGTTTGGGGTTTTTTTGTTTGGGTTTTTTTTGTTGTTGGTTTTTTTTTTTGGGGGGGGGGGGTTGGGGGTTTTTTTTGTGGTTTTGGGTTTTGTTTTATTTTTTCAGTCTTGCACCCAGGCTACCTGTATTCTGTGGTTGTTTCATGAGGAACTGTGTGGCCCTACACACCAGCCAGTCAATTTCACAACAGCTTCCATTGCTCCTCAGAAAAACAAAATGCCTCAGAATTCCTCAGAAAAACAAAATTCTCCCCTCAGAGAAACTTCTCATCTGCAGGGACAAGAAGCAGCTTCCAGATGAGAAGTTTCTCTGATGGGAGAGTTTTGGGTTTTTTTCCAATTCTCTTTAGGGTACAGCTTCCTGCTAGCATAACTAATGGCTTCATTAACACAATTCAGCCACACGTGCAACCTTGGGTTTGTCATTGCTTTTGTTATGCCCTGGAGCAAGTTTCTTTCCAGGTTGTGCTCTCTGTTTACCCTCAAGTGTCCACTGGACTTTGCTCCTGTGGATCCTGGTTTCAACCTGTGGCTGGGTCTTTTCTGCTGTCAGCCTGGGGGTTCACTCCACAAGCAATATCCTTAAAGTCATTGGCAGCTAGGGTTTCAAAAAGAATGGTTTCTTAAAAGCATATTTATTTGTGTGTGTCTGATGATTTTTCAACCATCTTATTAGCCATAGCTAATTATGGTGCTGTTGCTGAGGGCTTTCAAAAGGGTTTTCTTTGTCCTGGCTTGATTTTCTTAAGCTTACAGCACCACAAATAAACTGTTCCCACCTGACACTCCATTCAGGGGTATTTTATGTTTGACTCTTCCTCCTGTGCTTTGGTGTCCTGCGCATTTGCTGCTTGCTAAATCCTCACTGCAATTTTCTGTCTTCAGTCTTGGATATTTTGCTTATTCATTTGTTTCTGAGAATCCTGAAATGAAAGAACGACCTTTCACTTCTGAGAGTGAGGAATTATTATAACTTATCATGCTGTGGATGTGTTATTTTAAAGGCACATTGCTATAAATAGTGAATAGTACAATATATTATTATACTTTTTTATAAAGTTTTATTCCACTTTTCTCTTCAAATTGTTCAAATAGAATATAGACAGTATTACAGCTTTGCAAGAAGAATAAGTATTTAAGTATCCTATCAATCTCTTTCCCTGGGATACATCTATTTAAAACTCTCTTTAATCAAAATCTCTTTAATCACTATCTTAGTTGTAGTAAACTTGAGTGAAATGTCTTTATTTAGTTGCCACAAAAGAAACTGTTAGACAAAACATGCTGGCCATTTTAAACATATCACCTAAAAAGAGCTTTTTTTTTAGTGGATTCCTGCCCTTTCTTTTCATTTTCACTAAAACCCATTCTCCCGTGGGATTAAAAACCAAAAGACCAACTGCAAAGCAGATGTCTCAGGATTGGAATGCTAAGTTTTTTGCTTTATTTCTTGAATTAAGGGGGGAAATAAATAAATAAATAAAGGACAGCAGATTATTATCAACATTGTTTATTTCACTGCTTGGCTTCCTAAATACGAGCAGCTGGATTATGAGCTTGTCTGTGGATAATCAGAAAAGGCCAAGAATTGCCTGCTTTTAAAATCCTTTCCAACCAGGGGTAGGAATCTGTATCTAGCAAAGCTGATGGCAGCTCCTAATTCCTGATTAGTTCCAGAAGAAAAGCTGCAGAAATTAACTGACCAGACAGTAATCAGAAAGCAGGGAGAGACAGAAACTTGGAATGCCTAATGGATAAACTGTGATGATTAGCCTGAGAGTGCAGAGCTGCACTCTCATTAGAGTATTTGTTGAAATATTCTAATGGAACAAAAGAGGAACACAACTGGAAAATAGTCAAAGCAACTTGTATATAATGATAAGAAGAATTTTGTGCTACTCATATAATTAAATATAAGCTGTAATAGCACTGGAATTGCCAGTTCTCACTTCTAGAGGCCTTTGAGTACTTCACCTTAAGCAAACTTTCTGCTGTGTCTCAGATTGACACCCAAGCGCTTCCCAATGTGGTGCCTTGTGCTTGTTTGCACTGCTCACCCCCAGAGGGGTCTTTAGAACCAGATCTGAGATTGTTTTCTACCTTTCTCCCAGGACTGACTCCTGCTCATAAACTGCAGGGGATAGCAGATTATTTAGATTATTTTTCCCTTTGCATTTCCTGTGTTTGGTTATTCTTCCATGTGCCTCACAGGTTCCTAGCAGGCTGAATATCCCAACTATCTGTGCTATGGATAAGCCCTTAATGCTGGGTGCCCTGGGCTCTTAATGCTGGCATCCCTGGTCTACCAATCATGTCTGGAAAAAATAATTCATTAAGTCCATAGAGGTGCTCCAAAATATGATTTTTTAATCCTCGAACTGGAAAAAAAAGAAAATTGACAACATCTCTAAAGAATGCATTGCATTTTAAGAAGTCCCATTCATGTCTGATAGCTGCTGTGTGTGTGGTTTAGGTGTATTTGTTTGGTTAGTTTGTTAAGTCAAATTCCACCTGCTCACTATGATCCCAGCTAGGAAGCTTGGAGGTTTTACAGGAATCATTTTGCAAGGTCTCAGAGGGTTTGTGGCTGCTGGGGTTCAGGATCCTTCAGTGCTGTCAGTTAATCAGAAATGCCAGGAGTCACCACAGCTACTTCAGTGTGTAGGGATACTTGAACTGACTTTAATGTGTAAGCTTTGTGTCTTAATGTCCTCTGACTCCATGAAACAGAAACCCAGTGGGCATCCTGAGCTTAGAGATGCAGTAAAATATTGAATTGTGACCCAAATTCTTCAGAAACTTTTAATATCTTTAATTGTCCCAAACAGTGGTTTGCCAGCTTATAGAATTTCAAATGTTTTGCTGACTTGTGCCTGCACTTTTCCCATTATTTAATTTCCTGATCTAGTTT
Organism: Phylloscopus collybita; assembly: GCA_027886175.1. Lineage (NCBI taxonomy): Eukaryota > Metazoa > Chordata > Aves > Passeriformes > Phylloscopidae > Phylloscopus > Phylloscopus collybita. Next base: position 19,170,995 of record JAJNNQ010000004.1, on the reverse strand, counting down.
TGAAAAGATTCTGTTTTATTCCCTTCTTTTTCCTTTTTTTTTTTTTTTTTGGTGAGTCACAGTCACCCAGTGGCCTAGTGCTAATCACACATTTATCTTCTTATGGCGAGAAAGGAATGGTCATCAATGTGACCTTTCTCTTTTGAATAATCTATGCATTAATAGAAAATAATGCAGAATGAGTACTCTGAAATTCTCCATTGTGGGTGCCATGTCCTCTACAGAGTGCTTTCACAGTGAGACTTAATTCTTTGTAATGGCTCTGGGGGTATATTTAGCTCTCTGTAATGTGACACTCTTTCCTCTCCTTAAAAGTTGCATCATTTTCTTGGAACTAAATTTAACACAGTGCAGATCTTCCCTGGAATGCTAATACGACTCACTCCTGGGTTTGTGAGTCTTATCACCATTATAATTATTGCATCTCCAATGTATGTTAGGGAGAGTAGTTGGACATTTTTGGTGCATTACTTGACCAACTACATCATCTCCCTAGAGTGTGAATTCCAATTCTTGTTATTTCTGCTGTCTGCAATTCCAAGGGCAAGAGCATAGTACCAGCCATTCTAAGTAGTCTCCTTTCTGGGCTCAGTTATTTAAATCTCACTCCTCCTCTCTTTCTGTACCTTGTGAAAGTATTGCAGAAGTTAATTGCTTAGCAAGAGTCATTCAACAACCCAAGGTATCATAGAGACCTGGTGAGCAAATGTGACTGTTGGACTAGTGGGTTGCTGCAGCTCAAATAATTCCTCTTGTTCCTCTAGCTGCCAGTGTTTTGGTGCAGAATTCCAGCAATTCAAACATTTCTAGCAGGTGCAGCTCCGCAAATCGTAAATTAATGGAATGCAGAGACTCAGAAGAAAGGGAAACAATATTTTAGAATATCTATCAATTGCAGGAGTGTTTTTTGTGTGATGTGTAATTAAAAATGCATATTCTGCCCAGAACTCCAAATATGAAGGAAACAGTCAAATAAAAGCATCGAAAACTCTCAGATCTCTATTTCCATTTCACCGCTGGGACGGAGATGAGGAAAAAAAAAAACAAACTTCCAGGAGCCAAAAGCCAATAGGAATTTTTGTGTCATCCCAAATGAACATGTGATGCTAAACATCAAAAGCACTCAGAGCTGATGGCACTGAAGTGTGTGTGGAAGTAAATATGTGGTGCACGGAGGGGAGAAAGAGCGAGCGACAGATTTGAGTCTTAATAAGGCTGGGAGCAAAAGACAAAACAGAAGAGTGAAACATTGTGGGGAATATAATGAGGTGAATCAACAGGAGAAGCTGCAGAGGAGCGGGAGATGTGAGAAGTCATGGCACTGTTGAGTTAGAAGAGATGTCAAGGTGCAGGAGCAATGGGCAGATTAGTGGTGCAGCTGCAGGCAGAACAAGAATTAGTTACAGAGAATTATGTGAGCTCTACTCATTGGGAATTAATTTAGGCTAATGAGCATTTCACTTTTCTCAAAGAGTTGGTGCCAGTTCGAAAAACAAGGAGGAAAGAAATAGTTAAAATCTAAGATGCTGCCAGAAGCATAGTCAGGGATGTCTCCATGGAACCTGAGAGTTGAGTGTTACACTCCATAAAACAATTCAGATTCTGTGTCTGGCTTTGCAAAAGCCTTCCCCTAATAGTGGGAATCTTGTCAGAGTTTGGCTCTCTCTGGAAAAGAGCCAAATGGCAGGAGAGCCAAAGCAGGTGGTCTTCTCAGATGTTTGTGATGTGCAGTTAGAGGTTTCTAGGAGTTAAAGAATGAAGATCCTTCAGCACTAGAGCTGTAAATTATGCTAATACAGTCATGGTTTTATGAATGTTAACAAGTAACTAAACTTCAGCAAATTAATTAATGAAGAAATACATTTAAGAAACATTTTGATAAAATCGAGGCGTTTCATAAGGCTGCAGCTGGAAACAACACAGGGGATGATCAGAGCACTTCTGAGGTATTTTAGCTGTTCTCGTGTTAAGAAGTTTGTCATTCTTTGTGCCTTTAATAGGAGGGAGACTGATGGCTTTCATTAAATGGTCCATCCATCTGCAAGCCAAGAGATAAGAGGATCACAGAAACAACTTTAATATCTATCAAACTCTATGGGGTGTGCTTTTCTTTTCCTTCTTCCTTTGCATGGGGAGAGGTATAATTCTGTGGTAGAATTTTTTCTCATTAGTATGAGAGGATTTTCTTATTGTTAGCAAGTAAATTAAATAAATAATTGGCGAGATTTGATCACTTGCAGCCTAATTTTCCTGTGCAATTAGGGCCATGGATATGCTCAGGCTAAAGCATAATTTGTCCACTGAATCAGTGCATAAGCACTGATATTAATATTATCGTGGAGGGATTTGTTAAATGTGCAAAGTGAATTTGTTACAGGGTTGATGTGAAATCACTGAAGATTGATTAATGCAGTTCTGTTTGAGATGCTGGCAAACAGGCTTCTTATGGAAGTTTTAATAATTTTGGTTTGCACTGTTTTCCAAAGGCCTCTACAAGGAAAAATGGATAAAAAAAGCAAAACTTGTTTCTTGTGTAGGAACACACAACCTTGTTTCTAATATGAGCGTTAGACACAGTTACTCCACAAGAGAACAAAAATAATTTTATTTGAAGTATCTTTAACTGGTGTTAATGATAATGTTTTGAAAAAAAAAAAAAAAAAAAAAACCAAAAAAACAAAACCAAAAAACCTCCATTTCCTACCTGGAGGTTTTGGGTGCAAATGTAGTGGTTTATTTCTTCTGATGGCTCATCTCACCTAACTGTTTTCTCATGCAAATATGACCTTTCTCTCATTTCATTGAATTAAATTAAATTATGGTCTTGTCAGGATTTGCAAATACTTTAGGAAAGGCAGAAAGGTTATCTGAGGAGAATTTGACCTGTGGACTCTTCTACTGCTTTTTCCTTGCCTATTTCAAGAAAACAAATATTATTTTTCTTCTTGCTGACATCTCATCTCTTCATTTTGATGATGGTACCCCTCTAATGTCCAAAAGTAGATTGGAAAAGTACCTTCAGCCATTCTGGTTCTCGCAGGAAATTTGCAGTGTCCTGTGTTTCTGTGTAAAAAGAAGACTAGACTGGGTTCCTAAATTTTTTGGTGGGTTTTTGTTTGTTTGGTTTGGTTTTGGTTTTGGTTTTGGTTTTTTTTTTGTTTGTTTTTGTTTTTGTGTTTTTTTTTTTTTTTTTTTTTTTTTTTGTTTTTTTTGTTTTGTTTGTTTTTGGTGTTTTTTTTTTTTGTTTGTTTGTTTGTTTGTTTTTTGGTTTGGTTTGGTTTTTTGGTTGTGTGGTTGTTTTGTTTTTGTTTGTTTGTTTGTTTGTTTTGGTTAAAATTCAATAAATTTTAAGATAGATATCCGATATCCTGGCATTGATGCATCCCAGACTTTTATTAGAAGAATGACAACTGTGCTGCTTTCCCCCATCAGCACTCTCTCTCCTTCTCCTCCATTCATGCATTCCCTGATCCCAAAGCCCAACTTTACCATCCTGGCACCATGTTTAGCATGGCCACTATTGATAGTACTCAAAACAAATGCAAATAAAGATGCAAATAAAGACAATGCAACAGAAGCAGACAGCAGCAGAAATAACAAAAAGAGAGGAAGCAGAAGTTCTTCATGTTTTACACAGTAAAAGATATCTCACATGATTTTTTTTCTTCAATTTCCTTAGAAGACAAATAGAAAAGGTCATTAATAATAACATTCATGTTACTGAGTGTTATTTTTTTATAAGAAGGGTTATTAAATAAGTCCTTGTAGTTGCAATGTCTTTAGTTTTATTTCCTTTTTTGTTTTTTGTTGGTTTTTTTGGGGATGCAAACTTAGATTTTTTTCTGTGCAATGCCATGGGATATGATGAAGCAGTAGAATAGACATGATTTCTGTTTTATTTTGTGCCATCATTTTGGATTAAATTATTATGATTTTTTTAAGCTCCTTACTTGTAAAATAAAGATCAAAGCTGTTTGCTTTATCCATCACTTTTTTTTTTATTTTATTCCAAAGCCAGATAAATCAAAGAAGTTCAAGTCCCTCAAAACAACTTAATAGAAGTCTGTTCATGGCTGGATTGAGAACTAAGAATAGACTTTGTAATTTTTAAAAAGTAAGAATTGCAAAGTTTAAATATTTGATTATTTAATACCTTGCAGAGGATTTGTAAGTCGAGGGGGATGTTCTGGCCTGGGTTCTTCGCTGTTGTTGAGTACATTTGAAAAATGTACTCAAAACAGGGGTTTGCACTGGAACCCTCTCATTTTTGCACAGTCAGAGACATAGCTGTGGAAACAAATTCCTACTTTTTCTCCTTGCAGTTGTTGTGTAGCAGGATGGGGCTCTAAGTCACCAGGGTGCAGAGTTTGCCATACCTGGCTGCTCTGGGGCTGCTTCATGCTTTGCAGGATGGCAATTTAGCAATTTCCCTGATGAGGAGCAGTGGAGAAAGGGAGGTCTGGTTGTACTAGGCACTCTTTTCTATGCTTCAGTCACTCCAGTGAATAGCTCTTCATATTGATGCACACTTTAGAAAGGTTTAAAAATTGCCTCTAATAATCTGTTGCTGTTTCATCGTTTATCTTCATTTAGTATTGATGTCCTACTAATCTGATTTAATGTGTAAGGGCACAAAGCTCTGGCTGATGCTTTCTGTGTGAAAGTTCCTTTGGTTGGTTTTTTGTTGTTTTGTTTGTTTGTTGGCTTGGTTTGGTTTGGTTTGGTTTTTTTGTTTGGTTGTTTTTTGTTGTTGGTTTTTTTTTGTGGTTTTTTGTTGTTGTTGTTTTGTTTTGTTTTGTTTTGTTTTCCTTGTGCTAGAAGTAGACAGCTCAGATTAGTGCCTGCATAATTCACAGCTTTCTGGAGTTTGTGCAATTACCCTTGATTGCTGATGCATTTTGTCAGTGCAGCTGGAATCTGACACTGGTTTGTGTACCTGGGTCCTGCAGTGTCTGTGGCTGCCCAGTGCTAAAAGCACTGGGGCAGTTTCCTTGCCAGATTAACACACAGCAACTTTATATACATATATATATATTTATTTAATTTTTTTTTTTGCATTACAAATGTAGTGTTTATTCTCTTTTAAATCCACCCCTATGCTTGCTCTGTCTAGAAATAAATCCAGAAAGGACCTTAACTTACATACCTGACTGTGGTGTTTTTTGGGGTTTTTTTTTCTGTAGGGGGGCATCCACAGGAAAGAAATACCTCTGTGGAAATACTTTCAGAGCAGTGATTTGAGGATAAGCATTGAGGAACTGTAAAAAATTCAGTTAAGAAATGAATGTGGCAAAACTGTCAGCAAGGTTCCAAAAACTGTATTTGTCTTTTGCCAAGCCTTTGTATCACTCTTTCCACTACAGGTATTGAGGTTATCTGAGTAGAAGAATGGAATGAAAATCACTTCTGCTCTTCCCAGTGCATGTGCATTCTCTGTCACTGACTTATGGCTGCACTGTGCACTGGGTGTATTCCTGCTGCTGGAATGATCATTTTCAACTTACACTCCCCCAAAGAAAATTAATCATTGGCAGGTTGGTTGAGGGAAAAAAAAACCCTAGGCAGATGGCAAAGGAAACTAATGTATGATGTTTTATTTTACAAATAGTGATTAATTTCAATTTCATTTTATAATCCTTGAGGAGTAAATCTTTTCAAGTCCCATAAGGTAATACGAAGGAAAAGCTTTATGACTTAGTGGAAATTAAACAATAATTTTCAGACTTTCAGTCTGGTTTTAGGTCTTGAGGGTGCAGCTGAAAGCCAGCATTGGTTCACAGTCTTGAACAACTCGTTAATTTCTCTCAGGAATGATAATTCTGTCAAACTGTTGGTAGTTCTCAGGTTCTTTCTCCTGATCCTTTGATTTCTCACAAGTACAAAAAAGATCATCACAGCAGGAGACTAAAGATGCTGCAGAAGCTAGGAGTTCACCAGAGTGGGAGCTCTGCCCAGATGGGGCCATTTCATCTCCCACATCGTTTTCCCAAGGAGGGGCAGCTCCAGCAAGAACCCAGCCTTCCACAATTCCGTTTGTGTTTGGTCTGCAAACTGGGAATTGGAAGGCTTTTTGTCTCTCCTTTAGAACTCAGGGACACTGTAGGGATTCCTGGATAGATCCAGGCTTCATGTACAGTTTGAATGGACAAACATCTGTACAATTTTTTTTTTCTCCTTGTAAATGAAAAGCAAAGATAGGGTTGGTAGGGGGTGATAGCAGAAGAAATTTCACATGAAATCTGCTTTTGGGCCGTGCAATAACATGCACGTGAACAAAATAACACATGCAAAGTCTTTGCTAGAAAAAGAATCGAAAGAGCTGAGCTCTAAGTAAAATTAAGTCACATTTTTTTTTCTGTGACAAGCTGACAGGAAGTCAGCTTGTCCATTTTTGTACCATTTCTTTTAAGTGGCTGTGGTGAATGCTGATTTTTTTTTTTTTAATTATTATTATTTTTAATTATTTTTATAATTTGACTACTTCTCTTACAAATTCTCAGGATGGCTATGCTATCTTATTCTTAGCCTTTCTTACTTAATTTTTTACCGTGCATGAAAATCCCACTACTTAATCAAAAGAAAATTAAATTTCCTTGGATCACAAAACTCAAGAACTTTGATAAATGGTTTCTTTCATTGCACTTTCCTGTAAGTCTTGTTTTTCCTTTTGTGTAGAACATTTATACAACTTCCATGAATAACTCACATGAGTTATTACTTGCTAAGAAAGCTTTTACTTTAACCTTGAGGATTTCATTTCATTTCTGAACTGTGGGAAGATATCTTTGCCCATATGACATCGTTTTTTTGAATGACGCCTGGAAGTTGGCACAGGTTTGCAGAGAAACCTTATTTTGTTAGGGGGAGAAAAATAAAGTAATTTTGCATCTGGTTTAATGTTATTTTATATATATAAAAATATAGATAGAGATATAGAGATATAGATACAGATATAGATAGATACAGATATAGATAGATATAGATAAAGATATAGATAGATATGAATGCCCTATGAAATACTGTATAGTGATCCAAGAGACCAGCCTTGAGGATAAAGAACCCCCAAGGAAACTGTCATTATTTTAGATCAGTCTTTCAACTTTTCAGCATACACCCCATCCCCTGGATCAGAGAAAGGAACTTTGTCACCTGTGACAGCTGAGGGAGTGTGAGCTCCCCTCACTCCCAGGGATGGGACTCCTGACCCTGTCAGTAAAATGTGAACCAGGTGCCACTCAATTTATCAGAGACAAAGGAGCCTTCTTTCCATCAGAGCCCAGCTCTGAGGTAATCACTTTCTTGTACTATTCAAAGGTGTTTCTTTGCTGGGAGTCTCTCTCTGGTTTGCATTTCCCTCTGAAGTAGCAATGGAAATATTGAAATTGATGGGGGGTGGTTTTGGGTTTTTTTTTGTTTGTTTTTGGTTTTGTTTTGGTGTGGGGTTGTTTTGGTTTTTTGTTTGTTTGTTTGTTGTTGTTTGGGGGGGTTGGTTCTTTGTTTTTTTTTTTTGCAATTGTTCAGTGCACTTACTAAAACAATCAATAGGAATCACAGGATCTCAAGTACACCCAGGCATGAAATAGTAACTTATCAGGGTTGAGTAAAAGGACATAATTGTCAATTACAAAAAAACCCCAAACCCTCATATATATTTTGTGTATCAGTAGTTTACGAGGTCTTTAATATAAGAAATTCTGTGTCCTTCTTAAGTGACATTTTATGTAGAATCCTGGTGAAGTATATTAAATAGAAGTCATTTAAATGAAATAGGGAATGCTGAAAAAAACCTGTCATGAGGGTACTTAGTTTTATTAGGAAATGCCTTCAAAGTTAACTTTGCCATGTTAATCATTTACATCACTTAAATAATTATCAGCCTTACTCACTGGGGCTAAGCATTTAGCAGGGTTTAACAGCAGTGAAGGGCTTTGCAAAGTTAGCAGAGCTTTTAAATAATATTTATTGAGAGAATCACACAGAATATTCACATGAGCCCTGGAAACAGAGTAGAAAATTTCTTTGGAAGAAGAGCATGGCACACATGCAGTCTGTCTGAATCCCAGGGCATCAGGCTGAGTTACCCCCAGCACTGGGTATTCTGACCAGCCAAACAGCACAAACTGAAGGAGTGTGTTACTTTGCTGGGCTTTGTAAAACTCCCCTGTCTGCAAATGCTCATGTTTGGTAGTGTGGTTATGTAAAAGTTAACATCAACCCATGCACTAATCAAGATACAAGCACAGAAGCCCAGTAAAACCCAGTTTGTCACACTGCAAATGCCTGCAGAGAGCTGCTGTGCTGGCAGGCTGTGCTCCAGTGTCTGCATTAATGGATGGAGTGATGGTAATGCAGTGATGGTAATTTGTCCCTGAGAATGCAGGATGAGGGCTGGCACTCGAGGGAAATAAAATTTTTCAGGAGTCTTGAGAGTTTTTGGTTTCCCTAAATCATCACTGTCACTTTTAACACAACCTGAATTATGGATGCATGTGATCATGCCACTGTGAGATTTGCTTTTTCTAAGAGTGCCACTCTAGAGGAGACTTATTTCAACAGCTGGGGCTGGATTGTTGGAGCTAGAAATTATTAACTGCAAATTTAATTGATTATTTGGTTTAGTTATTATCCTTTTAAAATCCAGTAGGCACCATTATGGGAGTAGGTAATATTCAGAAAGTTTCCTGAGAGAACTCTGAAGATAAAATAGTATTGGTGTCTTCTGGTCTCTGGTGCCTTTCTGTGCCTCCCTTTTGTGAGCCTGCATGGGAGTGTGTTCCTGTGTGGGAATAATTCTGTCTGAAATGTGACTTGTTATGAATTTTGAGAGAGATGGAAAAACAGAAAATGGCTGATAAATCTATGACTTGGGTCCTTCCTGCTAAAATGTACCTGTTCCACTCCTTTTAATCCATTCTACAAATAATTTGGTTGTGTTTTTGTTTTTGCTGTTTGGGGTTTTTTTCTGTGGTTTGGATGTTTGTTTTTTCTTTTTTTTTTTTTCTTTTTTTTTTCTTTTTTTTTCTTTCCTTTTTTTTGTTTTGTAGGTTGTGTTTTTGTTGTTTTGTTGTTGTTGTTTTTGTGTTTGTTTGTTTGTTTGTTTGGGGAGGTTGGTTGGTTTGGTTTGTTTTTTTCTAGTATACTAGATTTTGAATTATGTAGGAGATATCAAAGCCTCAGACCCAAATTTTGTGATCAATGGGTAAGTGCTGAGTCAAAGGTCATAACAATAATCTGTACGACAGGGGTCTTTCCCAAGATATCAACTCTGAGCTGGTATCAATGCATCAAGGAGCCTTTAATTCATTATAAACTTGGAATCCAAACGAGGATGCTGCAGCTTGAAGATGCCATCCCCTCCTCTGTTTGTTTTATTCCTCACTGCAGAAGAATAGGTTTCTGGAGAGCTAAATGCCAAATGTCTCTCACTACAGTCCTGCAGAACTGTTGTCTCTCCCACTCTGTGATCCACAGCCATTAATTGCTTGCTTTGTTGGCCCATTTTATCTCCTAATTAGTTTGTGTTTGGAACACCATTTGGTGATAAAAAACCCAATCTGCTTTGCCATTTGGCTCTTCCTTCATTTACTTCCAATGGTTTGTTTTACTAAAGGGGGGAAAGAAAAAAAGAAAAGTTTTTTTTTTAAACAAGGGGTTTTTTTGCCACAAGGTATCCACCACATGATCAAATGCCACCCTGAAGAATGCACACAAGTTTTTAGTAGATCTGCTCTAAATTTCTCTAGGATTTCAACTTTAGTGCAGTTTTAGCTTGGGAGGACTGGCACATCTATATTAAAAGCTGCAGGGGAAGTTTGGTAGGCAGTGAAGACAGCTCCCAAATGTATTTTTATTGGGTGTTACAATCCATGTCTCTTATCTGCTTTTGCCCATCCCAAGCTCCTTGTCCATGGCAGGAATCACTTTTTCCTTTTAACTGTGTGCCAAGACTTGCCATCCCAAGCTTTTGGAACAATAGATAGTTTCAATATGTGATTGTCCCTGAAATAATGTTTGATTTCTGACGATAGTCTGGTCATGAAATGACCTGCCTCCCTCAAACATTTGTTTTCCAAAACTGCTTGCCTATGGCATGGTTATTTTACCTGTGTCTGAACAACAGAATACATAATTTACTCAATGCTTTAAATCAGGGAAGCATCCTTGAGTGAAGAATAAAATGTTGCCCTCGCTCCCAAAACAACATTTTGGATATGACTATGTGATAATGTAAATTTAGCACCTATGAACTTCCTTGTAGATAGAAAACATGTAATGACACTTCATTTTCTCTAGAGTGTAGCTAAAAGAAGGATTGTTGTAGGCAGAGGACAAAGAACTCCCAACACTTCTGTAGAATGATAGGCTGTGAATAGGGAGAAGGAAAATCTTGGTTCTTTTACTTTATAATAATATGTTTTTAAAAAATCTACTGTAGTATGATATACAATTAAGCCAGAAAAACAGAACCTTGGTAATGAGCTGCCTCTTCATTGAAGTGATTTTGTTAACCACCACTAGTTACGGCATGTAAAAAGTCATGGTTCTTTGAATAACTCAGTATTTCTCACTCCCCACCCCACACACCCCCAACACATATTTGTCACCAACTGTTTGGGTCTGAAAACTAGACTGATTAATAGTGGGAAATGGAAACTGTAAATCAGCTCTAGCTGATATATTCCAGGCACTGCAAACTAGAAGTTACTTGTAGTCTGAACTTGTCTGGCTTTTCTCTTTTTTAGCATTTTTTTTTCCTAGACCAGCATCTTCTTTCTAGAGAAGACAAAAAATGGGAAAGGTAGAAGCAATTATTCTCAGCTTATGATAGTCTGTGTCTTTGCTGAACCTTTTATTATTTTAGATACAGTTAATATATTTTACCTTCACAAATTAGTCCAGCTTCTTGTGAGCCCTCAGCCTTCATAGCACTCTGCACCAATGAATTCCCCTGTTTAACCACAGGGAGTCTGAAAGGATAATTTGCTTTGATTTTTTTAAATTTTCTTTTTCTTCTTTCTTAGTAGTTTTCCTTGATGCCTCCCATAAGTTCTTCTCCTCTTGATCCATCAGAAGGAAAACATAGTGAACAGTCAGCCTTTGCCTCCTCTGTGCCACTCTGTGTAAAGGAGTCATGTATGTCATACACCCAAAGTCAACTCTTCTGACAGCAGAAGAGTTGTTTGTTTGCTGTCCCTGCTACACAAAGCCTTCCTCACCTTTGATTATGCTGTCTCTGTTTGGGGTTTTTGGTTTTTTAGTGTGTGGTTTTTGGGTTTTTTTTGGTTGGGTTTTTTTCTGGTTGTTGTTGGTTTGGTTTGGTTTTGGTTTTTCTGGGGGGGGGGTTTGTTTGGTTTGGTGTCGTTTTTTTTGATTGGTTTCGTTTGTGTTGTTAGTTTTTGGGGGTGCTTCTTGTGTGTTTTTTTGCTGTTTTTTGTTGTTGTTGCTGTTGTTGTTTTTGTGTTTGTTTTTTTTTTAATCCCTTGCATACTTTTTGATGTACTTTGTACTCTACTTGCACACGGTACTGAAATATCTGTAAGTGCTTTAGAAGGTGTTTCATGCTTAACCACCAGAAAAATCACAGCTGTAATCTGTGGCCAAGGGGTCAAGGTATCTTTAATATTTAGCTTGAGATTACCTAGTTGGATCTGGAGTGGATGTTTGGAGGTCATTTGACATGGTTTTCAAATTTCTGACTTGAGGTGCGAAACAGCCAGATTTGTTCTTGCTCTAAAGTATTTACATCTCAGATTTGAGATCAGAACATCAATAGCACAATTAAGGATCCTGGTATTTCACCACCAGATCAATGTCTTAGTGACACCTGTGAGTCAGGACTGCAAGGAGTTCTGTGATCTGTGAAGAGGATTTTAATGTCAGTTTAAGAGAATTTAATGAGAGTTATGCATCTGCTTCTTTTCTGCAATCAGTGACTTGTGCAGACATAGCAGCAGATAGATGGTGACACTCGTGGAGAGAGTTTCTCCAACTTTTGGAGGTGTTTTGGTTCTTTAGTCAGGATGATCTTGCTCACTGTCCAGGCAGGAGCAGGGAGGAGCCATCTGTGCTTTGTGTCTCTCCTGCGTGTCTGCTGGATTGGCTCTCACTGGCACTCCAGCTTTGGCAGAGAGGATCAGAAAACAGCAAAACCACCTGGAACAGAAAGCATCTGACAGGCAGCAAAGTGCAACAGCTCTTTTCCATGGATTCTGTGCAGCAGTCCTGTTGCAATCAGATTAAAACAGCAGGGCAGCAGTTGTATTCAGGGTACCAATATCTGTCAGGATGGTTTTTCCTCAGGCATGGGAGAGGAAGCCTTTGTGGTTTCATCTGTGTCCATTTCTATAATGAAAACATCCTTGCCATCCTAGACAAGGTGACTACTAAGAAAATGAAAATAAAATCCAAGTATCTGATTATTAATGTCATTTTTAAAATATATTTAGAAAGTTTGTACTGTGGCTGCTAAGCTGAAATTTTCCTGCATGGAATTGACATGTCTCCAGCTCTGCAAGAATTGCAGACAGTGGTCCTGGTTTCACTACTAAATATAGTTGAACTTGATATATGGAGGGTAATGAAAAACAGTAATTGTTCTGAGGAAATCACCTCAAATTTTTATTAATCTCTGGTTAGATATCCATAACTTATTTACCTTGAGCAGACCAGTATTAACCTCTCTCTTCATGGATGGGTGGTCAAATGGATTTTCTATTTTTTTCCAGCTCTTCATTCTTTTGGGACCAGAAAGGTGACCACTGGTGACAATCCATTAATTTAAACAACTTCTGTGTTTCAGAGAAAAAGGTGGAGGCTGAGGTTTGTGGGCTATCCATACACAGGAGTGTCCTCACATCCATCCTTGTCAGTAAGACTAAACAAGAAAATGATTAAAACTTCTTGAAACAGGATGGATTGAACACTTCAGAGTAATGAGGCTTGAGTTTTGCAATCTGTAATGCAGCCCTACTGCTCTTACACTGATTTATCCAGCAGTGACTTGCTCTGTGAGGGAGTTTTCTACAGTCAACATCTGATAAAGGAAAGTTTTGGGTTTAGTTTGCTTGATGAGTTTTGCTTTTGATGTTGTGGGCTTCATTCTTCTCAGTGACACTTTCATGCAAATTATCTTCATGAAAATATATATTGTTTGTTCTGGAGGTTCACAGGTACCTGTGATCAAATGTTCCCAGGCTCTAAAAATGCATTCTTATGTTGGGATTTGAACTTATAGAAAACTGATCAGTTGAAGGCACATCATGCAATTAATCTGTAGAAGCCTTTCACAATACTCAGAAATGGGGAAATCTTTCTTTCTTTCTTTCTTTCTTTCTTTCTTTCTTTCTTTCTTTCTTTCTTTCTTTCTTTCTTTCTTTCTTTCTTTCTTATCACTCTTCCTTTCCACAAGCTGATCAAACACACAGGCACAATTTGCTAAGTTTAAAGGTTTTGATTTTGCCAGAAGGCATTTTAGCATTTGTCCACCTGGAAGTGTTTTTTCATCACAACAAAAACAAATACAAATTGTGTTTATCTTCTGAACTGTGCTTTTGGGGTGTTCTGTCTCAGTCCTGGTACAGATCTAAAAAACTGAATGAAAACAAAATACAAATAAACCCTTTCTTCATAATCAACATATACAGAACCAAATCACAGTGTGCACTAATGAGATGGGGTGAAAACTGATTTGTGAAAGTACACAAATCTTTGTACTTCTGAGATTCCGCATGTGTGTGTGGTTGCACTCAACACTGACTAATGAGAAAAGCTGAAATATAAATGATAATTGCTTTTTATCGTGGAGTTTATGAAACATGCAAGAATGTTGCTTTGTGTCAACACTAGACTCTTTCCCAAATAAATCTACATATGGAAAATGAAAAAAAAAAAAAAAAAAACCCAACACGTTCTATAAACATAACAACTGAAAAGCATGTTTATATGAAAGAGCAAGAAATTAGAGAATAACAAGCATAGAGGATTTCCAGCATCTACTTTCTACACTGCAGATTGCTTTTATCTGAATATTTAGAGTCCTAGGAATACTTGGTGCTGCTTCCTATAAAATTCATGGCTATCCTCTCTCTTCTTTCTTAGAACAAATTGTAGAATCACAGAATAGTTTGGGTGGGAAGGGACCTTACAGTTCATATATTTGCACCCCCTGCCATGCACCTTTCTCTGTCCCAGGCTGTTCTCAGCCCCATCCAACCTGGCCTTGGGCACTGCCAGGGATCCAGGGGCAGCCACAGCTGCTCTGGGCACCCTGTGCCAGGGCCTGCCCACCCTCACAGGGAACAATTTTCTCCTAATATCTAATCTCAACCTGCTGTCTGTCAGTTTAAAGCCATTATAAACAATTCCCTTGTTTAATTCTCCAAAGGGAGGGGAGCTCACTGCTCCTCTCCCCTCCAGGGAAGTTCATCTCCCCCTGACTGACTGGGAGAGTGAAAACAGAACTGGTGTTGTGAGGAGGTGAGGAAAAGAGAAGTGGAGTTTGGGAGGAAGCAAGAGCAGGGAATTGCTGTCTGGGAGATGCTTTAAACTCTGCTTATCTCAGTGAGGGACGTCTCTGAGCAGCCAGGGATCTCTACCAGGGTCACAGCTTTGCAAACAAGCTAAAACGCATTTGACTGAATTTTGTGGGGTTTATTCAGGATTTCATGCCAGTTAACACGTCTCTATTAGAAACATCCTTCCTATTGTTTTAGAGCTTTTTGAAGAAAATAGGAAAATTGTCTCAGGGTGTTGGAAGCCTGAAGGTTGTCTCAGGGCAGTGCAGAGGGGACTGAAAGGCTGAAGGCTGACTTTTTCCCGCTTTGAAATGTGTATTGTGAACTTCCCATCAGCTTGGCTGCTGGTACAAGCAAGACGTTGCTGTTTGTAGGTGAAGAAAGAAGAGTTTTAACTGAGAATTGTTAATTAAAACCAAACAACTAACTGCAAATAGTGACTTTACTATTGATTTGAATGTGAATATAATTGTTTGTGTAATAGTGGAGATGAATATAAGCTCTAAATTATGACTGTGTTCAATAACACACTGCTCTAAAGCAATACACTTATTACATATTTATTGATTATTGATGCTTTCTCTCACTGTACAAGGCAGACACTCTTCCTAAGTGAACATTTTCATTCTTCAGTGTCCAAAAACATGTATTAAATAATTGTAACTTCAAGAAGTAATCGACAGTTTGGCTACTATTTGTGGATTGACACAGTCATCAAAATTCCTGCAAATGGTCTATTTATTTATAGAAATGCAAAGAGCTTACTAAAAACTGTAGTCAAGCAAAATTAGAACTGCAAATTATATTAATTAGTTGTATCAAGCTATATTAACCAGCATAATTTATTTTTGAATTACAAAGCTTTAAATAGGTGCACCAACACTAATTAAAAATGTACAGAAATCCCTTTTTATCAGCAGGTTGCCTGCCTTGTTCCACAGGTGTCAAGCCATGCAAGTGACTGCAGAACAGAATTTAGAAAAACTATTGAAATCTCTAACACTACTAAAACACTAACATCATTGTTTCCTACAGGTTTTTGAATATAATGTCAGATTCTGAGCTCAAAATAAAACATGAATTTTCTGAGCTCTGCTTTTAAAATAGGCAAAAAAAGAATGCTTAGTTGAGTGGGCTTCTGGGGAGAGTAAATACAAGCTCTCATATCTGATTCTAAGAAAATATAAAGATCTTTAATATTGCAAAATATTATTGGGAAATCACATGATATTGCTTGTGGTAGATAATGATTTGTTGCACTTCTGATGTGTAATCTGCCCAGTTTAACACTGTGTGACTCCACTCATACATATATATTGGGAATTTTCATTTTTCCTCCAATAAATGGTCACTGTTTGTGCCTTCTAATTGCCTTCATTAGCACAGCATCATTGTGTCATTCTCCCAGGATGGGAAAGCTTCATGTTTTATAAAGTAAAAAAACATTTCCCAGGTTGTTGTCTGTGATCCACTCAGACTCTCAGTTGTTTTGAAGTTGTTCAGATGCATCTCACAACACCCCACATTTGCTAAGGCTTCAGAAATTGCTTGTTTCAGGTGCATTGGGTTCTTACATGGGGATTTTCAAGTGTAAACAATAGCATTTGTTTTCTGAACACAAGTACAAAACTATTCTACATTAAAAAAAAAAAAGAAATTAAAAATAAAAATCTGGTTCTGAGTTTTGAAGCATTGACGTTTACTTCCTTAATTATGTGAACTTCACCCCTTAGCTTGGAAGTTATCAGA
The DNA here is from genome assembly GCA_027886175.1 of Phylloscopus collybita. Lineage (NCBI taxonomy): Eukaryota > Metazoa > Chordata > Aves > Passeriformes > Phylloscopidae > Phylloscopus > Phylloscopus collybita. The sequence goes on along the minus strand of JAJNNQ010000004.1, from coordinate 19,154,733 downwards.
TCTCTTATTATAACCTAAAGGAATATATGTTCTTATTTTTTCCAGATGGGTTGTGGAGGGAGCTCTGATGGTGTGGGGGTGTTAAGGATTGATTAGAGAGTGGCTGCTATTAAAAAAGAGCTGTTTTGTTGCCTGAGATTTAGTTTGATCTGGGGAGGAACTCTCTGGATGCCTGTGGGCATTTGCAAATGCTTCCACATGTCAAGGCAGTTTTAAGTGGTTGGAGCAGTTTTGGGCTGCAAAATGAGTGATTGAGAGCAGAGACCTGGTTTGGTCTTAAGTATTTGTCTTAAATAATGACATATTGGCAATTTAAAAATCATTCTTCATTAGTTTCAACCCAATGCCAGCCAGACTGCACAGCTGAAGAGAAAAGAACCCAGAATCAACAAGGTAACCACAGGAGGCTCTTGCTTCATAGGTATGCTCAAAAAAAAAAAAAAAAAAAAAAAAAAAGATGTTAAAATGTTAGCAGTGTGGGAAGTCAAAGAAGAAACCCAACTTTTGTCTGATCTGACACATAAATAAGTGGATTGATCTGATGTAAACAAGTGGATTAATGGGAGTTACAATGGTTTGCAGTCATCAATATGTTTTTGTAATAAACTGGTGGTTGTAGGAGAGGAAGAAAAAAAAAAACCAACAAAAAAACCCTTTACCTGCCCTTCACTGATTCTCATCATAAAAGAAAACATTAAAGGAAAAGCAGGACAAGATGTATATTTCAAGCAAACCAGATGAGGCTTTCTTCTCTGCTTGATTTTGCACTTGGGGAATTTTACTTTATCTCTCCCTTCAAAGGTAGCAGAGAATTCATTTACTGTAGCCTGAGGTTATAATAGCAAAACAAAGGCTTGCAACTTAACATACTTACAGAAAAAAAACATACAGAAAAAAACAAAGTAATTCAATTAGACTGACTCACTCGGTTGTTCTTGGACATTTGTGAAGTTGGGAAGGACATGTAACTTCTGCTTCTAAAGGAGATAGTCTGTCAGCTGGAAAAAAAAGGGTCTGGGAGAAGAAAGGGAAGATGGAAAGGGAGCAGTTGGACTAGAGTCATTCAGCTTTCTCTTCTCCCCTAGGTGAGCAGGGCATTAAAGGAGAAGAACAAGAGGTCAGACCAAGAGGACTGGTCAGTGCTAAAGATAATGAATTTAGTCTGGAAGATAAAATGTTCATTGGAGATGAGGTGGCTGAGTATTTTGTACAGATGACCACACAACGAGGACTTGGTCCCAGTGATAATACAGATGTTCCTTCTCTAAAGCAAATTACCTAACCTTGAGCAATTTGTCTTAAAAACTTAATGCATTTTCCTTATTGGTGACTTCTGTCATGTGCAATCTCTGCTGTTCTGAGATTTCATTTGCTGAATTTAGAAATCAAACACCTTTATTATTTCTGGGATGTTTTGGTTTGTTGTAGTGGAGAAACATAAGGAGAAACACAGTAATGTTCAAGTGCTAATGGTTCAATGTAAATTCCATCGTGTTCCTTCAGTCAGTCAGGCTCAAACATTTTGACCTACACGTCAAATATCATGACCTACACATGTACATACATGAGCTTGTAAATTATTTTGTAAGATTAAGGAAAAACAAACAAAACAAACAAAAAAAAAAAAAAAAAAAAAAAAAAAAACCAAAAAAAAAAAAAAAAAAAGAGAGAGAGACAAAGAAATCTGGTAGACTTTTTAATGAAAAAACTGCCAGTGGATCTTGCAATAAACTGGCTATGTCCAGATCTGGATAAAATCTCTTTGAAGAATCTTTAAATTGTAAGGCAATTTTTCCCCTGTTAGGGAAGATGCCAAACCAATTAGCAGAGGAAATCACATGTGGTCCAAGCTCAGCTGCATAAAGAATGTGGTTTTAGTACAATAAGTGGAGATTTTTTGTGGCTGCAGAACCTCTGAAGGCCTAAGGGCATTTTTTTCCTGGGCTGGATGAATTCCCACTGGTCAGTGGATGCAGTTTGCACAACAGCTTGTCCTTTCAGAGTTAGTTTTTGTCAGGGAAAGCCTCTCTTGTGCTCTCCCCCATGTTTCTGTGACCTGCACCGTTCTTCAGTTCCAAGACCTCTCTAGCCAGAATCAGTGTTGCCATTTTTTGCCATCTGCTTGTGGTCAATGTTGTAAAATGGTTTGAAATACAAGTCAGAGTTTGCAGTTCTTGGCAGCTCAGCCCAATCAGCCTGACAGGTTTCCTGAGCTGCCTTTTTACAGAGGGGAAAAAAAAAAAAAAAATATATATATATATATATATATATATATATCAATGACTGGAAACCTGAACCCTAAATAGGGCATACACAACACAAGTCTGTACAGATACAATGCATGGCACTTTTATTTTAATATTTATTATATCTCCCCTACTTTCCATAATTCATTTTGTCTTTCGTACTCAGTCATCCTGGTGCCTGTAACTTGCTCCCTTCAGAGCAAAACCAGACATAAAGTGCTCCTTGTTTTGCCTTTTCTTTTTGCATCCTGCAGTTCCCATGGTGCTGAAAATCAGTTTTTAATCTCCCCAGTTAAAAATAGGTTTGAGTTCAATAAACAAGAATATGTATTTTTTTTTTTTTATTTTATTTTTGTTCCCCTGGAACAGGTATGTTTCTCCCTAATTTTCTATGTATTCAATTCCTTTTCAAATCCTCAGAAGGGATCCTGTTTTTACAAACAAATTTAGCTTCCTTTCTGGAGATGAGAGTTGCAGATGGTGAGATTTTTATAAAAACATTTAATCTGGAAATAAACTAAGGAGAATTTAAAACTATGATGGGAAAAAAAAAAACTGAAGAAGAAAAGAATCTTGAAGTGATCCAGGAAACTCAGACCCATTATGTTTGGTATATTAGTGCCTGTTTGCATTTTTTTTTTTGTTTATACAGAGTTGCAAGCATAAATTCCAGAAATTCTTGTAATCATAGTACATTCTCTGCTAGTGGGGACCTTAAACAATTGTAAGAAGTTGTTTTTAACATGCTAACCAGCTAATCCTGAAATAAACATAGAATAAGAATTTTCTGAACTTTGTTTGTAAAATATATATACAAAAGAGCATTTAGTTGAATGGGTTTCTAGTGTAGAGTAACCCAATTCAAATAAATTTAAAGGTTTTTGAGCCTGACTTTTTTAAACATCTTTGTGCAGGTCAAAAACTTGTATTTTCATTTGTGTTAAGTGGATGAATGTCTTTAATATGTTAAATTTTAATGAGGAAAAAAAAAAAAAGATGGTAAAAAATATGAAGGTAAGCTTTCCAAACAAATAGATGAATGAAGAAGGTGGTGGGAAATGCCTCTGAGATTTCCTTCAGCTGAAGGGCTGTAACGAACAGCACTTGTCCCTGTGCTGGCTGAAATAGAGAGCAGGGACAGTGCTGGGTTTATGACAATAAAAGAAAGAATTAAGTTTTGTCCCACCTGTGGAAGAAATCCAGGCCTTTTAGAGAGAGAGAGAGAAATATAAGCTTGTCTGTAGGATGTTAACAATCACTAAATCACCGTTGCTCAGTGAATATTATCTTGGGAAAGGAACTTTTAGGAGACCTCCTTTACAAAGGCTGCGAGACGTGACTGTTTTATGTAAATAAATGGATAGCCCTGAGGAGATCGTTCATTACTTCTGCAAAATCAACTTTGGAGGTATGTGGCAGCTGGGAAAAATGCATCTTCTTTAAGAAGTGATTCCTCTTCACATTTTATTTAAGTATCTGACCAGAGGGAGGGATATGGATCACAGTTAGAGGATTATAAAGTTATGTATATCACTTATTATTTCATTCTCCAAGGCAATATTCTGTTTAAGGAGGGAATTGCAAGAAAAATGGACTTATGTTAGTTTTGGTTTTGTGCTAATTTATAGGCTTCTATTATAAGCTACTAAGAAGAAGGATTTATGAAGTGATCTTTTCATAACTAGAAGTGCCACTGTAGGTTTTTTTTCTTCTGTCCCCACAGCATTCCAGTAATTTCAAAATTACTTTTGTCTTAGAATGTTGGCCCCTTCTATGAGAGTGTGAAGCTGTCCTAAGTCTGAATTCAGCTAACCCTCAATATAATGTAAACAACTACAAAACACTCAAGGTGATTTTTTTTTTCTTTTAGTTTTTGCTAAGCAGCTGTACCATTTAGAAAATTTGCATTCCCATGCTGCAGCTCCCTTAGAAGGCAGCAAGTCCTGCTCAGAGGTGGGGAAAGAGCTCTGCTCTCCAGGACATTGGCTGCTGCGGATGCCTGAAGTTTCAGCTTTCATATTTTCCAGATTCTGTACTGCATGGGTACATAACTCTGAATTTCATATAAAGTGCGAGCAAGTTCTCCTCATAGTGTAGTCAAACAAAACAATCCTTTTTCAGCCCCAGAACCAAGGACATCATTGCAGCTTCAGGCCCAAAAAGTGCAAACAAAAAAGAATTGAGGAGAGCAACCTGGCAGGATGGGACTTCGTAACCTGGAGCTGTAATTGGACAACTAACTCCAATCTGTAAATGGATCAAAACATATAAAAGTGTGAAAGCTCATGACCAGGTGTCCATCCTGTACTCTGGGCTATTGTACAGCCCAAAGTGTGTCCTTTAAAGGCCTTTTAATAAATACCTACTTCATTCCTTTAACTGTCTACCCTCTGTTCCAGGCAGCCTCTCAAGGCATCACTGCCTCTAATTTTGTGTGCTCAGGTATGGGTACTGGTAAGAGCACCCCAACACAGTCTAACAGCTAAAATACCACTGGGGGCTGCAGGAAAATGGAAACTGAGACAGACAGATAAGGCTGTAATTGAGCAAGAACACTCTCTTCAGGTTTTTGGCAGAAATTCTGCACACTAAACCTGTGGCACAGTGCCTTTTCCTGATGGAGTAGACCTACTAAGATGGTGCCTGTGACTTAATCAGACATGGGAACACAGCCCTTGCTGGGTCAGGTTGCTGTTAATTAAGGTAAATGTACATAGCCTGATTCAGTACCTGCTTCTTACTTATCAAGAAATACAGCTCAGCTTTTAATTCAAGTATTATCTTGTCTTTCTTATGATTTACCTTCTCCACAGTTTCTTAGATAAGTTTCTGAGTTGTGCTGTGGTCAGTATGTGCTTTAGCTGCTTCTGCATATAAATATGACAAAGTAGAGCCAAGCTTTAAAGCAATTTTTCCTTCTGTTATCTGGACATATATCTGAAATATATCTATTTCATATATCTGAGTGCTGCTTTTGCTGATGAATGTAGATGAAAATTGCCACTGGAAAGGGAAGGGATCCCTTGCAGGGTGAGATGTGTGAATCAGTGCAGGAGATCCCTGCATTCATTAGAGGTAATGAATATCCCAAACATGCAGCCCTGTCAGCTGCAGTGGTAATGAACTGGGAGAGCCGAGTTTTCCACAGATTTGAATGTATTATTGTGAAAACAGCTTTAAATGACTTCCTGACAAAATTTACAATGAAAACATCATTCGGCTAATTAGTTTTGTTTATATTCCTTTGACAAGAGGGCTGTGGCACACGCTTGCAATTCCCTTTGGAGTACAGTGCTAGATTTTAACATGTACACTTTATTTTCCAACATTTAGTGTATAAAATAAGAACAAGCTTTCTGCTTTAGTCCCTGCTCTCTCTGCTATCAGCTGTATCAAACAGACACACAACCATCAGAGATTCTTAGAAAATGGCAATATTTTCCCCAGAAAAATCTGCAGCTGTGTGTTGCATGGATATTTTTCTTTATTGTCTGCATGTTTCCCTTTCTCCTTTAGGTTAATCACCTTTCCATTTAAATAAAATATGTTTTCCTGTAAGGTCATACATCTTGTCTTTTGTACAAAGGAATAGCTAAACAACAAAGAAGAGGAGGAAATGCTTATCCTTTCTTGTATATTCATTTAGGAATATAAGACTATAATGGAAAAAATAATACAACTTTATCCAAAGCTGCAGTGAAATTTCATAGCCATGAGTGAGCAGATTAAGAGTCATTTTCTCCAAGAACAACCTCTCCATTCTCTACAGGAATTGCAATGTTCTGTTCCTGTACTGAAGGTGGAGAACAGCACCTAAACTTGAGTGGAAGTCTTCATATGTTTTTAGGCTGCTTTCCTCTTAGACATATTTTCACCCTTCTCCTCCTTCTGTGAGAATAGACAAAATAGAAAAGTTTCCAGACACTAAATGCAAGTTTTCTGGGAGGGAAAAAAGTCTTTGGTTGAAGTGCTCTGTCCTCGAAAAGTGGAACTCAGGCTGTGAAGTCAACAAAAAATCTCAGCTCCTAGGAGATTTATGTCCTCGCTATATTATTCAGTCAATATCTTCAGTTATTTGGAAACATTTGGTGATTCTCTAATAATATTAGAAGTATGTTAATATTTCATTGTTTTGTTTGTTTTTTTTTTCCTAATGTTTCCTGCTAATCACTTATAGAAATGACCATTAAAAATTCAAGGACCGGAACAGCTCCACTTGTTTTGGAAGTACACAGTCGTATCCTCTAGCTCTTGTTGCTGTACTTGAAAACACTGTTAATGGCACAGTTGGAAAAAAAAAAAGTCAAAAAACCTAATTTTCAATTCCTATTTTGATGCAATTTTTTTTTCTAATTCATTATAATTTATTTATGATTGCATATTATCAGTATTGCAGAAGCATTGAGAAGCTTTGAATAAGTGTTTAATTATATCAGACACTATAGACATGCAAAGCAAGCAAAAGAAAGGCCATTCTCCAGCTAACTTATAATCTTACAAGATAAAGACATGGTGGGAGAAAGGAAGCAGCTTTGTCATCACTTTGCAGATCAGGCTCCAGCACTGCCTGAGCCTCCTCTCTTTTGCTGTCCCCCTCACTTCCATTGTCTCTCGTTTGAAATCTCTTGAACACACACACGAGCAGCTTAATACAACAGCAGAATTTCTTCCTGTGTGCTAAAATTGGATGGGTTGCTGTAAACCTGAGGCACTTTAGAGAATACATCCAAGGCATGAGCAAATTTTTCAGCCCAGTGGAGCCATCGGTCATTTTGCCAAGTCAAATCCTTAGTGATTGAGGGCACTTTTCAGCACCCTGGCTGGGGGAGTGTTCCTGCCTCCAAAATGAGCAACGCAGAGTGTAATGAAATCTCTTTTCCTATTGCCATTTTTCACAGTTCTCTGCTGAGTTTGTTGTTTGATAAATTGCATGGGATTACAAAACCCTGTGTATAAAATGCTTATGGGACACTGGTTTATCCTCTGG